>JAWWLV010000100.1:32984510-33007196 GCA_035041135.1 Platyrinchus mystaceus | reverse complement strand
TTTGTTTGCTTTGTTTTGTTTTGTTTTTCTGAAATAACTTCTATGGGAAACTCTCATGGTCAATATGGGCTCATTGTTCAAAGACAAAGAGTGGACTTGACCAGAAAAATTACAAATTTGTTCTGAGGAATGCTCAAATTATAGAGATTCAGAGAAAAAAGTCATGAATACTGGATATCCCAGAAAATACTTGCAAGAACTTTTTGTTATCATCGATCTTCTCTCTGGAGGAGACTATTTCAAGGAAAATAAATCTCTCAGTCATCTCATTGCAGAACAGAAATTTGCAAAGCTTCCAAGTTTGCATGAAAAAGCAGAACCCTTGTTTTCCAGCCAACCTTATTAAGAAGAAAACTGATAAAAGAGAAAGGAATAGATCTGAAACATTCTGACAACTCTATATGTAATATTTTAGGACAGGACTACACTGAGATAAAACACTCAGCAAAGAACTCTGCTGTTATTCTTTATCTATAACTTGAGTTTAAGAACTCATATATGTTCTGTAAAACTTTATATCAGCAGATATTTCAAAGTGTTATATTTGTGTTTTATGCTTTGGAAAGAAACTCTTTTAGAAAGGAGCCTACAGTTATGAATGCTTGGAAATTACATCAAAACTGGTAGTTAACAAACAGAAACTTGATATATAAACATTTAGGCTCCAGTTAACACTTGTAATATTGGAGAGCAATTAAGCAAAATTTCCTGGGTATGGGGTATAAACAGTGCATGAGTATATGATGAAATCAGCTTAAATTTCACCAGATTCAGTTACAGAACAGAAGAAAGAAGAGCTAAGTGAAGAAGATTGCTTCTGTAAAGCCCAGTTGCTCTGTGTTTGCTTTGCAAACTGGCTTCCTTGAGGGGGTTCTTGATGGTTCTCAAAGCTGCACAAATAAAAGATGTTAAGCTTTCAAAGCACAGAATCTAATTGAAGTAAAGGCTTGAAACCCAAAATATGAACTAATGCAGCACGAAAGGATCTATTCATGACTGACCTAAGTGGGAGAACAAAAGTTTATGTAAATTCAGTTCTGCTATTTTTAGAATGAGCCCCCCACCAATGTGCATAAGCCTTAAGGGCAGTGTTAAGAAAAAAACACTTAGTGCTCAGAGACATCCTTTTCATAGTCTTTGCAAGTAGGACAACAAAGAAACGCACAGAAGGAGACTAACTTGTTCATGTTTTTCAAAGAGCTGGTTTTTTTCAAAGAAACAATTTGTGTTTCTCACATCTCCCACTGAAACAAACAGTAAGAACAGCTTACAGCCTCAGTAAACAATATTTACTCACTGTAGGTACATTGGGAACTTCAAAAGAGCATGGGAAAAAACGTGGCATAGTCGCAGTTGGAAGGGATTTTAGAAGATGCAGAGGACACAGCGTGCTACCTGTCACCAGCCAACATCCAGCTACAGTTTTAGGAGTCAGCAAGTGTTTACACCTGAGTAAAGACAATTAGTATCCCAGAATAGCCAAAAGACCTCTTCTCTTTGATAATCCATTTGTAGGTTAAGTGAAAAATTATCTGTGCATCTTTTTTTTTTTTTTTTTTTTTACGCTGTTGTTTCAAACACAAGGTGAATAAACATCAAAATTCCTCTTTTGAACTTCTGGAGAGTTGTAAAATTTAACTGAGGTGTAAGCAGGCAGTTGCTTGTCTGTAGACATGTGCACCATCCTGACCTCAGTGCCCTCAGTTTAGAGGCAAAATCTCCCTATTAATGCTATAACTACAAACTGGGTGATTCAGTTTTCGAATTAAAATCCAAAATGTGACTCCAGTTATTAAATCAATCAAGTAACAATCAGAATTAAACTCACCAAGTAGTTCAGTTGCCAAGAGTTCAAAGCCTCTTAAGGTCCATAGCTGATTTTATTTGTTTAACACCAACATCCTGGGACCTCGAGACGCAGTACCCCATGTAGTTCTAAACTCCTATGAAGGGATTATTGCTGCAATAACTCAACCAAACCTTATGAAAAGTTTAAAATGCAAAGCAAACTTACCATCAGACTTCAAGGTGAAGCTATTTCTGAGATTTCTGTGGGTAAAACAATATCTTACAACCTCCTTTCCAATTCAGACCTAAGAAGACAAACTGCAAAGGGGACTCTGCAGCTTTCATTTGCTCTGACAACTCATATTTTCTGACAAAATCAGAGACTCCTGTGTTACACCCTAATATTTGCACCTTAAATTTCCCACACTAAACTGAAAGCCCCAATTTAGGCTTTGAGGACTCAAAATGCAGAATATTTTTGATGTAAAATAGTTGTAAGGTCTCAGCTCTACAATCTGAGTGAGCCTTGGACCCATTTGCACTGCAGTCAAAATGACTGCTTGCTGCTGGCTGCCATCCTCCAGAATGGTGATCAGTTTAGATGGCCTTGAGTTGCCACATCTGTTCTAGATTACACCCAGTCTACCTCTCAAAGGCTGAGGTAATTACGTCATTTGAAGAAAGCCTTTCAAAATTACTCATGAATTTCACTAGAGAGTTTTGCCTTACATGAAGATTCCAAAGATCCTTGGCAGTCATATTCGTTTCTCCCTATGGTAGTTTTTTTATTAAATTTTCACATTTTTTCCTTACACTTTTTTTTTTTTTTTTCATGAGAGGCACTTTATTTCTTCATTTATCTTAAATTATTTAAACTGTTCAATTTGTCTTAAACTCGTCCTAAATTGTTATGATCACATCATGTGTCTGAAAACTTTCTGTTTCTTTTACATTCTGCACATTTTTCCTCCAATTAATGAAAAAATACATACACACAGTATGTATGCCATCTTTATGAAGAACTTTATGTGGAATCGTAACAGATTTTTCCAAAATAAGTAATCTCCACAGTGGCTGATGCACTTCAATGAAACCATGAGTTTCTCAGTAAAATGTTTCTTATTTTGTACAGAAACCAGCAAGTTATTTTTATATAAGAGTATCTGATAAAGGATAGAGAATAAAAAATATGCACAAATGATAGTGCAGAGATGCAACACAGGCTTTGGGGATACTGTCCTGTATCTCTTCTCTTAGATGGAGTGATGTCCCAGTCCTCAGGGCTCTCCACTTGGAGACCTCATGTCAATTCTGGTGAGTATTTTGTCTTGAAGGAAACTTTTCATTTGATGTATGTGGCACTATCAGGCATAACTACATTTTGAAAACTTAAAAGACTAAATGCTTTTGGAGCAACAATTACACTACTAGTTATGATGTGTGTGGCTTAGCTTTCTCAGCTAATAATTGAATGGGATTTTTTTAATAGCAATCTAAAGGAAACCAGATCTTAAATAGCTCATTTTCTCATATGTATGTGAGAGAATATGTATATATAAATATAGATCTATATATTTAAATATATATACATACACAACACACACTACTTTTGTGACAAGGTCTTTGTTATTTTTTTTCTGTTGACTGTGTTTTTGCACGAAATACATGTTATGTTAGTTACTAGGAGCAGTACAGTAAGAGACATTGCTACTTGCTAAGAGCCTATCTATCACAAGCTGTGAATAGTCAGTGTCATTCTCCTGCTATAACCAAACATCACTGGGAAATGTTTATGTGCCTGATTTTGTTGTGCTAATTTGTGTCAATCACAGATTCTCATGCAAAAGGAATCTGCTGCCTCAGTTGCTCGTGAGAGATCTCTAGTACTTAGAACAGAAAATTCTTGATGATTTTGTTGATATTTCTTCTTAGATTTTCCAAAGGACACGTTATTAAAAGCTTGACTCTAATTCCATTGAAGTTAATGGAAGAAAGTTCTGAATTGAAAGGTAGCAGGCTGAGACATAAACTAGATTTTCTGTACAGCTCTAAGACATGTTTCTTTCTAAAACTAGGAAAAAACCATTCTATGAAATGTGACCATTGACATGGCTTTCATAAAAGATCTACTGTAATCCTTAGAATCTTCTGACCAGTTTGCAAACCACCATCACACTGGTGCCTCGTAGGTGGTCATGTTGTGACCACCTTCTGAAAACATCTCTCCCTTATTTGACAATTAGCTTAATTTCCTCATTTATGCTATGCTGCTTCTGAGTGAATAAAAAGATGTAGATTCTTCACCATATACACTTGTCAGATCATGCACCACACATGTTATTACTATGTATGTGCCAAATGACATGTACTGAGGCAGCCATCAGTTTATGCCTCAGTTCCTCTTCTCCATTTTTGATAGGTGAAACTTAATCCCACTCAGGTTCTTTCACATTACTCCAGCTGAATGCAAAACTCAGCAAATATCTGCAGGTTTCCTTGTTCTTTCACTATGTTGCATAGTATGTGTTTACACACATATAGACAAACACACACAGTCATCAGTATGTATGCAAAATAAATAAGGATGAAAATTCTTCAACTGCTGCTATGCTAGATTGCTGTATTCCTAAACACATCTGTCTTTCTGTCCTGTACTCAGGCAGTACGATGTTATTACAAATCACAACATAATAAATTGCATGTTTGATCAGAGAGAGCTACAACATAAATCATTACTTTCATAAAAACAGATCCATGGAATGGGAAGTCATAAAAACAGGAATACCCCTCCCTCCAAAAAAAAAAAAAAGGAATGGTCTCTTAAAGAAAGAAGTTAAGGACATTTGACTGAGATTTTAACTGTGGCAGGTAGAGTACTCCATAATTGCTACCTGAGTTTCAAATTCAGAGGGAGGTTTCACCATGTAGCTCTTGAAAAACAGAGAAAGGTAAACATGTTGGGCTATTTTTTTCTCATCTAGAGACTGAATTGAAATGTTCTGTAATCACTAGGTTACAGATCCTCAGTTATTGCAAACAGCAAAGCTATGCTGACTAAAAGAATTACACCATATTATTAGCAAAAGATGTAGGTCATATTGAATCACAAAATGAATAATGTGAATTTAAACTACGTAGTTTTATATAAGCATGATTTTGCACAAATTCAGATTCTTATGAAGGATCTTGTCACACAAAGAGTATAAGAAAAGCAAACCCTCTGACAACACCATGGAGCCACATATATTTTGATGAGCTTTTAACTAGCCTGTAAGCAAAGCACACGTGGAGTTAAGAAGCGCTGCTGTTCCTAGCTGAATAAATCTCTAATCTTGTTCTTGACATCGACTTAATTTGGCATTTTGAGGGGAAAAAAAAAAAAAAGAGAACAAAGTGTTTTCAGTTCACCTCATATTCAAAACTGGTAAAAATAAGAGTTATTAATGTTTTTTTTGGTTGGTTTGTTTGTTTGTTTGTTTGTTTTTACCTCTGGCCTGATATTTTTGTGTTGTAAACATAATGCTGTAATAAATATTCACTTTAAGAACTTCTAACTCTTCCATGCCACTTTCAAATCTACCAGCAGACCTGCTGAAATGCTTTCACCCTTTATGGAGACATTCTTTCTGTTCTGTCAGGTGGCTGAGATACTGGTGGTTAAAATATTGAGCACACATTAACACGAATAAACCTGATAATGTTGAACAAACTCTGGAAAGAATCATGCATATCCATGCTTAGGTTTCTCTGTCAAGAATTAATCTTGTGACAGTATTTTTAATTATTAAGAAGAAATTGTTATTTTCATATAGGATAGCTAATAATAAGGCAGAAATTCAGTCCTTAAAGTAGCAAGCATGGTTCTCAAAACAAATATTTTAAAATCAATATGTTTGTGATTTTATATATTTTTTTAAACAAATGTCTTCATCTCTCTCATTTTAACAAGCTTTTACCTTCTTGTGCTTCTATTGTTGAAACACTTTGGGAAACTTATGTCAGTGGTTGGTTTGGTTCCTACTATTAATTCCTGGAGGCTACAAACCTTCTTGGAGTCAACACATCAACAGTCTGGCAAAATGTACAAGGTACTCCCTGTAACTGCATAAAAAAAGAAATAAAATAATAACAATAATAATAGTAGCAAGTTGGCAGTTGGAAAATTAAATCTGTTATTTATTTTCATGTTTAATAATAATAATAATAAACAAAATTATAAGCAGAAATGAGATTGTTCATTTCAAGGGGGGCTGGATCTAGTCTGCATTTGGCACAACATGTACAAGTGTAGACTAAAGATCATTCCCCCACTAAAGGTCACTGCCACAGTTTTAATGGGGGCTTATTCCCTCAGTAGAATTTGCTGAGAATGAGGGATCCACAGATATGGCTGTGATGTATTCTCAAAAAAAGGCAATGCAAATTTAATTTCACTTCTCTGCCAAGGGAGTGTCAAATGCAATCATGATTTCGAGACAAACAGGAGGCAGGTACTCTTCAGACACCCCAAACTAATTTGTTTTCTACAGAGTTTTTATTTTCTAGCATGTCTGCTCTCAGTCATAAGCCATTTGTTCAAATTGTTGTTAGTCTCTGTGCTGGTACAACACGCAGAGTACAGGAGACAGAAAGGCTTTTTCATCACTGTTACTCATTGCCCTATTGAAGAGGAACTTTTCCAGAGTTACTGAGCTGACCTGATAATTCACATCCCCATTTCCAGTTGCAAAAGGCAATCATGAGGATGCCAAAGTCCTCTCTTAGGTGAGCCAAAGGTCAGTAATCTCTGAGTACATGCTGCCCAACTCCATGCTGTATTATATTAATAAGATAGCTACTGCCCAAGGAATTTTAGGTCGTCTGAAGGACTACGGAGTACTGAAAAAGCTTAAAAAAAAAACAAGAAAAAAAAAACCCAAAAACAAAAACAAAAAAAGGTTTCAATACACAACTTGAAAGGGTGAAAAACCCTCCATGATTATTTCACTGTGTTCTCCACGGTCTTGCCCGTGTTCTAGACCAGACGAGCACGAAGCTGAAGAATTTCAAGGAGCCTGTCACAGCAGAAGAAGTGATAAAATGCAAGAGCATTTGGATGCAGCAAAGACTGATTTCGTTCAAGCTTCATAACTCACATTTCATAAATTTCATAACTCTGCTACAAAAAAAGAGATTAAGGGTGAGTAAGCACCGGGGGATGATATACAGATCCTCCCGACACGCCTGCATAACTCCGCGGTGTCTGTGACAGCTGCTGGAAGGTGTGTGCAGAAGGATGCTTAGCAACCGATGCACAGCAGCTCTCTCCAGAATTTTACCTCTCAGAAAGCACGGGGATTGCAGCACGGCAGGGCTGAGATCGAACCACACATGAAACACGACTCTCTGTCCGTCAGGGAACTCGCCGGAAACAAATAATCGAAGTCAACGATGGATCGCGGGACACGCTTCGGATCAGAGGAATTTTCTGTCAAATCCCTTAGGAATCTTTCACCAAATCACCTATACTCAAGTGCACGCTCATCCTATAGGGTCGCAATTCCCAGAAGAGGTTGACAGCCAAAGTTCAGTAGAAATAAATAGGGAAAATATCTATTGAAGGTATCACAGTCTGCGGCCATAAAGCTCTATGCCAAGTTACAGTCTAGCATATCAATCAAAACCTATTTTAACAATTTACTTAGAAGAGCAAGCATGTTAAATTTTATTTCTGAAAGCTCCCTGTAAAGAATGGGGAATGAAGGGCCAGAGCAGGCTCATGCATAATAAAGTAAGAGTGAAAGGCAGCTGGCAGCAACCCACACCAGTAAATGAGAGCATGTAAAGCCAGTTGGTTTTAAATGCATGCATAAAAATTAATATTTCCTCAGAAAGGAAAATAATATCTTTTTTTTTTTTCTTCCCCAGTCTGTTGTGGTGTTTAAGTGCAAAGGAAACCACAAAGACATTTGTTACAAACAGACACTTCTCACTCAGTCCCATGGAGGGGAGACTTCAAATACAGTCTTCTTTATCAGTATTATCTAGCCATTATAATATTTCACACATAACCTCCATAGCTTCATACAGCTGCCCACTTGTGATATACCTAGATCTGGAGATATCTAGATTTGGAAATAACTTTTGAAGGTTCAGGAATATTCTTCCTGATGTGGCTCATATGTCAGAAAAAAAAAAATACCATCAATCCTTTGATCTCTTCAAAAAGGGCTTATTGCTTTATTCAGAAGCCTTTTTTTTTTTCTCCCCACTTTCTCTATTTAGAGAAAGAATTGTTTCATACTCTGTGGTGGTTATCATGAGTCTACATCTTCATGACTAACCCAGAAAATTAACCTGTATATGACAGTAAGGATCCAGAATCAACCATTTTTACCAAACAAAAGCTGTATTTGGAGAAATAGAGAAAAAATTATGTTTACTATTAATCAGGCAAGTTGGCCCATGAAAAATATTTTCTGAGAGAAAGACCAGCTTTGTGATTCTACTGTTTCAATGCTATAGGGTATCATGGACTAAAGGCCCTAAAATGTGACTATTCTCAGACCCTAAAATGTGTCTCTTCTCATATCCCTCCTCAGGCATAAAGGGAAGATAAATGAAATGTATCCCGTGAAATCATGGTTAGAAACATTTCTGAATCCATTCTGAATGCTGGCGTAATTTTTAAATCATATATGAATTAAAAATTCTTAGTGGGCTTAGTGGGTTTGCTCTTTTAGAGATTGAAGTGTTGGCACACTTGAAGAAGAGCTGGTGAAGAAAACTAAACATTTTCAGAAAGTGAATGTCAGAGCTACAAAACAAAAGGAGGGTTAATATTTCATTTTTTACTACTATGTGGCAAAACTGTTAGATTTATGTCAGATTCCACCTAGAAAAAAGACTTTTAGTGTCAGAAAAAAGGTATCTCAAGGCATCATTCATCAGGCAAACAATAAACTGTCTCTGTAAACTTCACATTTCTGTCATTTTTTATGAGGTGACCTAAGGATCTTTCTATTTTCTGAATTTATATAATACTTTTCAGCTTTGAAGCCATATTCTTCTTTCCAAAAGCATGATTAAAAGGTACTATATCTATGTAGCTCTATTCAGATTCAGCATGATAAAAACTTAACTTGCCTTTGTACTTGTGCTATGCTTGCACACAGCCAGAGTTCATGCTTCTTCAGCCAATATGAATATACTTCTATTTCTATGAATTAATATTAAGTTCTCTGTTTCTCACCACTTAGAAATATTAAAAAAAGGACCAACTAAACCGTAATTTCTGAAGGATTCTTCAGGCATATTGTAAACTTGCAAGTTCTTGAATTTTTTTTTAATTTTTTTTCTCATTTCACTGCAGTTTCAGTACTCTTTCAAAAGTCTAAGAGCCACTACCATCAGACACTGTTTCTTATACAGAGCCTCTACCCCTTATTCACAGGAAACAGGTGATAAATTACATTTTACAGTAGTACAAAGAACCAAAGAGCACTATTTCATCAAAGCTAGATGAGGTCCATCACACAGCTTCTGACATAGATAATAAAAAAAATAGAATTTGTAGGCCTTGGCCATTCAGTGTTTAGGAACATAGAGGTGTATTCTGAAAGATTTGTCACAAGGGCTCCTCTCTTTCAAAGTGTGATTGCTTTACCTCATTTTGTGTTTCAGTTTCTGAATTTAGTGTCCTGCTATATCCAGTTTCTGCATTAACCAACAAAAGAAGGCACTACTTAAGGTTATTTTAAGTCTTCACTGGTTCCCTGTTCCTATTTTTGAAACTGTGGATGTCTTCAGCAGTAATTACACTCTTTCTACACATCGCCAGGGAAGCTTAGGCATTGCTGGAAACTTTGGTTCTTAATCAAATAATTTGAGAAGCTCTATTTCTTTACAGGGGTCTTAGGAATAGCTTGAAGAAATCAGATTTACAGGTGGTATCAAGGAAGCTGTAATGCAACTCTGCCAGCCCAGAAGTGATCAAGCAGTTCAACTAAATACTCATTGTACCCTCCTTCCAAATGAACTACTCTATTCTACTCTACTCTACTCTATTCTGTTCTACTCTATTCTCTCAGACAAGAATATGAATTAAATTAATGTTATATTTCATCTCTATATTTCAATTATTTTTATTATTTAATATTTAATTATATTTTTTTTAATATGAGATTTCTTTCCTTAATTGCTTTTTTCAGTTTTGGATAACTATGGCCTCTGTGAAGGTTCCTAGAGAAAAAATACTACATAGAACAAATTGAAGGCCTTTTCTGTCACTATTCTTGTTAGTGTTTGTGTGCCTTTTAAAGACTGGAAAAGCAACAAAAGAAGGAATGCATCATGTTGCTATTGACTTGGTTCCATTAGAGGTATGCTAAAAAGTTTTGAGTTAGTATGACTTAATTCAAGAAATTTAACAGAAATTGTATTCAGGGAACAGCCTTTTCTGGTTTTTATGGAGGAAAAGGAGGGGGTGGGGTAGAAAGGGAGTGACAGAGAGAGATTAAATAGAATCCAACAGTGTCCTGTAGGTCATCTTCTGGTCTTCTTGGTGGTGAGGGTCCCACAAAACGTAGAGTCTAAAGGATTGATATATGTCTAGGGGATGCCCAGACACATCCCCTGGGGGTAGAAGTTTCACAGTCTCTCGTGACAGACTCTGGATTTGTTGCCATCACGTGCATTCCTCGGGTGATGGAAGGCCTCAGGAATGAGACTGGGGGGCACTTTGGGGGTCTGTGATGGTTCACGACCCCTTTTCAGCTGCCTCTCACTGACTGCCCCATGTGCATGTGGCCTTCCTGGGGGCGGGGGTTTGCTCCCTTTGTTTTGTGTAGAGAGGTTTCGACATCACACCCAAAATGCTCTTCCTCCTCCACCCACAGAGGCCAACAGGGCTGGTTTTCAGCACAGCTGCTGAATTTGGCTTTCTTTGAAGATACATTCTCCTCCCCTGAGACTTGCTTATTTCTCCTTAGACCTAAGGGAGTTGGACAACAACCTTATCTCAGGTTCTTGTCACAACCCAAATTCCAGTCAGGAGGCATATTTTGGGGGGTGAAGAGGGTGCTTTGGTGGTTACAGAGGGGCAGTTGCTTCTCTGCAGTTTGACAAGAAGTCTTTCTATGATTTTGACATTGACATGGTTATAATACATTAAGACATTAACAACATTTCAGTGTTTTGCATTAGGTCATCAGGAATCAAAGTGGAAAAACAAGCAGAGAGGTGCCTGTTTTCTTAGTTTCTTGCACCTTTATGTTGCTTGAACAAATTAAAGGGAAGACAAATGGGGTATATTGGACCTGTCAGGATGTACAGCTCTCCTTTGGCATATTGGAGTGTCCAGACCTGGAAGACTGATAGCCAAGTATCCTCAATTTCCTGTCAGGCCTGGAAAGCTCCTATAGCTGTAGCCCCATTAAAATACTCACTTTAAAATACAAACTTTATTGCTACCTAGAAATGTTTCAGACATAATTGGGGACATTTTCCTTTCAAAGTCATACAGAAGTTTGCCCAATTGTCCTATTCAAACAAACTCCAATCCCAAATGACTTTTAATTAAATGTGCCACGTAAGCCAAAAGCCATGGCAAGATGCTTCACCTACATTTTAAACTTATCCATTATATGGTAGATTTAAAGTGTAAGTGGAGCATTTTACCATAACTTTCCACCCTTTTTCATTCTCAGTGAAAATATGTTTCTTCTAAATCTTCTTTTAAAGTCTAATGTTTATTGACAATATTATTCAGTATCAAATATGAATTTTGTAGTAATTATAGTAAGAAGATTTTCTTGTTTAATGACTACATTTCACTACTCTATTTTTTCAAATTAATTATAAACTAACTCAACTGATAGTTGAAACTTTAATTACGAATGAATAATTTATATATTAGAAATAATTAATACGAACATAATTTAGAAAACCAACCTTTATCTTCATTAGAAGATAAAGACTCTCCTAGAGAGAATCTTTTTCAGAAACTTTTTACAAAGTAAAATCAAATTGTTAGCCTAAAGATGCATTTATAAAGGCAGAAATTTTCTTGAGAAGTTTCACCAAAAAAGATCAAACATTACTTTATCTGTTCTTAATAGCTAGCTATGTGATTTGAAACCAGTGCTTATATTCCTCTACAAAAGTTCACTTAATTCTCAGAAAAATGAGAGTACAGTAATCTTGTACTTTTACTACTATGCAATGAACTTTATGAGCTTGCAAAATGCAAAGAAAGTACTGTTAATAACCACAAGACTGTAATAATCTCTCATGTTTAGGAAATGCTTTTTTTTTTTTTTAAACACCCCAGTTTATTTTGCATTCTCTGCTCAGTCATAAAAAAAACTTTCTTGAAAGATGAGTCGATGCTTATGGGATGGATGAGCCAAAGAGATCAACTCGTCAGTACCGTGACATATTTTGGAAAGATAATTAAACCTTTTATTATTGCACCTCTGAAAAACACAACCTAGATTGAAATTGGGTAGAAAAGGCCAAAACAGTCTATTTGCAGCAGCAAAGAGTTCCACAGTGCAGCAGAAGAACAAATATAAAGACTTTCAGGTGGACTGTGTGTTGCTCGGGTAAAAGATCAGCAGCCGCACAAATATTTTAATGTAATCACACTTTTTAAAAGAAAGTTGCTATACTGATGTAAATTTTCAGTATATGGATAATTCTGCAAGTGCCATTAAACACAAAAGAAGAAAGTTGGGAAAATATTGAGAGGACATAGCATCACTATGTCTTGTCTTCAACATGATCAAAAGAATTGTTTCTTGAAAAATTTTGTTTCTAAAACTACTCTAAAGAATTACAGAGAAGTGATTGAGTTAAATAACAAGAAACTCCATTAAAATTAGGCTCAAAATTAATGAGAGGGTTTTTGTATACACCCTGTGCAGAAGAGAAAAAAAGAATGCAGTTACAGCGTTTCCCTTAAAATAAAATTGATACTGACAATTCTTCTAATTTGACTGAAAATCCTCCAACTGGCCCAAATGCAAAACATACACAGCCTGGTTTCTTGTCACATGACATGCAGAGTATTTCGGATTTATGTCATCTTCATTATGGGAATCTGTGGGACAGTTTCCATGACATAGAATTTTGGTAAGTATTATCATCAGAAAACATGACTCTGAAATGATAAATTGGGGGAATCTTAATATTTGTGCAAAAATATTTTTGAACAAATCACTAAGAGAAACTTCCTTCTGATCTCTAAAAATCTCAACATGTTCAACACCATCAAAGCGAAGTATAATTCACAGGTTATGATGAAGTACTAATAAAGTGAAAAAACCCCATAGTAAAGTTGTAAAACTTTGCTATGGTACTGAATCAACAACCCTTAAAACCACACATTTAATATATACCAGGAATACACCAAATTTCAAGGAAAATAGAGCTTATGTCTAAATGTTAATAGTAAAAAGCCACATGCTACAGAGAACTCTGCATATAAAATTTGATATGTTGATTATTTTGTGACTTCACATTTTCATCAGGTAAAATAACTTCTTTTCCTGTCTCTTCCCTTCTCAGAGATTTCACTGTTTTGCCACTGCAGAAGTAGCTGAGAGACAAATGGCATAATAATGATGTTCAACATGTTCAATAACAAACATTCTTCACAACTGCACCTCTTCAAAACATGCAGCAGCTGAGGAAAAGGTTTCAGAAATTGCCTCCACAGTATTTTTCAAGAATAACATTAAGCCATCAGTTATTCCAAAATAGTATTAGAAACAGATTATCTTGGGTTCACTGTGATTTTCTTTTAAAGCTAGTCATTTACTGTAATATTTTTGATGTGAGAAGTTTTATTTGAAATATTTTCTGACACTTTTTCAAATGAGAAAGTCAGGATAAAGCATTGTATTTCTTCCCTATGAACTAGACACTGATTCTTTCAGTGATGCTCTGGTAAATTCATCAGAAAATAAGATGCAAATGAGATAATTTTGGTTTTTTGTTTTGGTTTGGGTTTTTTTATGACAATGAACTTACAAAAGCTATTTAATTCTCAGTTGAGTATTTTATCTGTATTTTAAAAGACATTTCAAGACTTAGACTCATAGAATGGTTTGAGATGGAAAGGATCATCAAGGATCCTTGCAACCTCCCTGCCATTAGTATGGTCATTTTCCACTAGACATCCCTATTCCAAGCATCTTCCAACATGACTTTGAACATTTCCAGTGATGGAAAATCCAGAATGTCTCTGGGCCAGGTGATCTAGCATCTCACCACTCTAATCACAAAAAAAACATCTCCCTTGTGCACCATCTACACCTAAATCCCTTGTCCTATCACTACAGGGCCTGGTAAAAAAGTCTTTCTTCATGAAACAGCAGCCAGCTGCTTATAGAGGGCATCATCTCCCTGTTCATCCTGGTTAGGCAGTCTGTAACAGACTCCCATCAGGATTTCTGCCTTGTTAGCTTCCTCCCTAGTTCCCACCCACAGGGACTGAGCTTTATCATAAAAATCCTTGAGTTCTATGCAATTGAAACTCTCTGTAATATACAGAGCCACCCCACTTCTTCTGCCTCTTTGCCTGACCCTTCTGAAGGACTTACAGCCATCCATTGCAGCTCTCCAGTCATGAGAGTCATCCCATCACGTTTATGTGATACTTATTTAATCTCTTTTTTTATTATTATTTTTCATTTCCCAAAGGAAAGATGAAAGGAAAATTTCTTTGTATGACAGAGGTATTAGACAACCCCCTCTAGCAGAGATCTGTCCTGAAGATGGTGTTCCCTCAAGTCAACTGTGCTCTATGAGGTGCCAGCCACTGGATATGCTACTAGCTGGTTACAGTCCCACAGCTTTATTATTACTTGGAAGAACCCCACTTGCTCAGAAATATAAGGGACACCTTCAACATCTGATCCACTCTGGTCCTTTACAGTCTTATGGGCTAAAGAAGAATCGGAGAACACAATAAAAGAGCTACACTTAATACTATTGACTTCTGCAGCACAGAGAAATATTTAAAAAACACCAACAACTGATAGCTACCACTGCAATTTCATAATCAGTTAAAATGCCTAAATTCAGGTTACATGCATATTATTTTATGTCTTCCATGCAGTCCACATATCACTTTATTTTTGTATTGATACAGTCAGAAAGTACACAAAAATAACATAAGCTTGACTATTATAAGCAGTATCTTATAGAACATTCCTGCAGAAATTAGAAAAATTTCATGAACACACATATCAAAACAAAAAGCAGGGCTAAAAGATTGAGAGGAGTTGTTCATTAGAGCTATAGGAATCTGTATTATACAACTTGCTTAGAAAATAATTTTAAATTATTAAGTTCCCGTACTTGGTTTTGATTTTATGATAAGGAATTGTGACATTTGATCTCTCTACCCAACAGAGATTTGTTAAATCTTACTGGATAAACAGGGCACTCGAGGGTATCTGTTCAAGCTGAAATGAAAATTACCACAAATATTTAACAAAAAAAAAATTTTATCAGAAAAAGATTGTCTCACTTTATTTTTTTCCTTCCTTTTATGTTCAGATATTTTTCTATGAATTTTATAACAGCAATACAAACTTGGACCTGAAATTATCATTGACTGTATCTCCTAACAGACTCCTCAGAAATATTTTGTTTCCCTGTTGCAGTGGGTTTTGTAATTATTGTTAAAATGAATTATACTTTTACAGGCTTTTAATAGGCTTGAAGTCTTCCCTTCTTGTCAGCTGTAACATTCTCCTTCCCAATTAAAATGAGACTAATATTTCATATCCATCCTTTAAAAAAGAAAGTAAAAAAAAAAAAAGCCCAACACCAAACAATCTTGTCTAAATGAGCTAGGTTTCATTAAGGATTACAGTTCATTCTGTCTACTGTAATGATTTATTTTCATTAAGAAACTTTGTGTTTGGATAGAGTGCGCATGTAAATCAAGAATATGCATTAACTGAGGATGCTTAAACTTTGCTTCTGCAAAGTCCTGTTAGAGAAGAAGAAAACAAGAACATCCTCCCAGAAACATCATTATTTGGATACATAACTTTGCCAGCCGATGTCAGTTACTGATTTTCTCTCAGACCCCATATAAGACATTTTTACGTCTGTGAACCTGCATTATTACTAACACCCTTATCTCTTGCTCCAGTCCTTAAAATCTCTGATTTACCTTTTCATATATGCTTTATGAGGATTTTGAATACAAAGCCTTTGGAATATATGTTATTAAGCCCACTGGGATACTGGGTTCTGTGAGCACACACGTTTACTTCTATGAATAATTACTTCATTTACTGATGTTCTTTCAGTTGATTGGAAGTAGCAATGGCTTAAGGAAACCTAGAAACAAAACACCCTGCATTCAGGAAAAACAATAGACTACTACAGAGATAAATCTTCACAGACTTTCTGTAACCTAGATGAATTTAAAATTCAATCTCAAGGCATAAAAATTAGGAAACTAACTAAAAAAAAAAAAAAAGGATAACTATAAGAATGAAACCTTTAACAATGTCATAAAGACCATGTAAGGATGTAAGGACATCCCACATCCCACTATGAGCACAGGTCAGTGGAAGCTACTACAGAAAAAACCCTTGTGAAAAGTCAAATTTTGAAGTGGATGATGAGACAAATTCAAATGGCTAAACAGCAGGGTAAAGAAAATAAGAAAATAAAGACCAAACTTCAAAAAGTCCACAAGGCTGCAACAGGAGGAATCAATTTGTGTTTGATTAAATATTGAAATGTAATAAGGCTATCCAAGAGTTTGTGATGTAGTTAGTAAAAAGAGCCAAAACCAGCAAGATTTCTTCCTCAGAATATTTCAGGAATAAAAAGTCTGCTGGGCTGTCAGTAGGGCCAATTCCTGATAAAAGTGTAGAAGAAAAAATCAGAGAATAGAATATTGATGTATAAACAGTAAATTCATCCTGTGCTCAGGTGAACATCAGGGGAAGAGACTGGTCACCCTTTTCTGAGACTTAATGTTGAGTCTCCTCTTCATTTCCAATAATAATTAACAATAGACTCAACATATTCTCTTTTACCTGAGATCTGGCAATCTTTATCAGTTTTATTCTATTCTGCCAGACCTATTTTAGGATTGTTGGACTCCAACCATCTCTTCCAACCTAAATGATTCCCTGAGTCTGTGTTTAATTGGCCTTTTTTCTTACCATGTTAAATAGGCACCACTAAAAGTGCTGATGATCTTGCCCATTGAAAGGGGTTTCCTGTTGTCTTAGCTCAGCATCTCTAATCTCCTAAAGCTTCCAAAAATCAGAAAAAACTTAGTCTTTCCCGTGTTTCAACTGAAGCACCAGCAACTCTTAGATGCTAAGGGAAGTTTGCAGATAGTACTGTACTTGCACTGGAAGCTTAGACCAACAATTTCCAATCTTGTAGCATAATTTCCCCAGTAGTTAGAAAGTTGCCAGCACTTCACTAAAACTGTTTTGCTGTTGTTTTCTATTTGTTTGTTTCAGAGGAAAATCATTCAAGACTTCTCTTACTGTGCCCTGGACTTTCCTCATTATTCTTCTTCTAATTAGACAAAAGATTTCTGTGCACAGCTCACCTCCTGAACTTGGTACCTGATAAGCCAGGTAGGTCTGGGTGTATGAACTTTACCTAACTACCACAAGCACAATACACAAATTCTGTTCCACATCTGTGTTCTATTCAGTTCCATGATTAGGCATTTCTCCACCTCGGGCTTGTTCATAGGGTTTGGCCAGAAAGTGCTTAAAATAAAAGACCCTCCCCTAAAAAAATTGTGCTAACTCTAGTGCCTGTCCAACCAAAGAGGTTATGGAATGCCCACAAAGGATGAAAAAAACTTCATAAGATGACCTGCAATTTTACTGAGAGTAAAGGCACTGATAACCCAAAACCCAAGTTTTAAAAGCCTCAGTGCAGGCACTTGGAATTTGCAGCTATTCCCCTGGAAACATGAAACATGGAATCACGTGGAACTAAACCACATCCACAAACACGTGACTTCACAAACAGAAGACTTTCTGACTGGAAGCTAAGGTAAGGAACTTCTGAGGAAAGCAACAATGATAAGCAACTTCTAACTAGAACTTCCCATATTTCCTTGATGTGGCTTTGTTTCTGATACCAGACAGTAAGGGGGTTACCCATTTACTAAGCCTTTTGTTGATGATTTGATGGATGTGCATTTTCTAAGGGAAAGAACAGAAAGGGGAAGGGAGGAGGGAACTGTCCAATTAATTTGTAGGAATTTTAATAAGTTCTAATCTTGTTAGGGATCCAAGAACCATCTAAAACAATAGAAAGACTTCTTGAGTTCAGTCATAACTGAATAAAACCTTTTAAATATAAATCTTGACACTAATTATGAATCTTCTCTAGCACCTCCATGTAAAATAATACTTCTGCAAAATGGTTTTGTCAAGAAAATACCATCTCCTTTTTGAAATACAATGGCAAGCAACAATTAACATAATTACTCCCAGTTCTCATTAAATAATTATGCAATTTATTGTACAAGTAATTAAAATATTGCAATTTAATAAATTGGAGATGCAAAATATCTAATTTATATGCATAACTGCACTAGGGTTTTATTGCCTTTGTAGTTAGCTAAATTTTACTACAAATTGCAGTAAATTTAGTTGTTCATGTAGACTTTATTCACAACACTGTCAAGTGTCTCAGGTATTATTTAAACTGAGCAATCAGGAGACTTTTTTAGAGAACCTTATGTACAACAATAATTTAAAATTCCCCCCAAAATTAGTCAGAAAGTATAAATTAATATAGAATTCCAATACTCACTGTTACATTTATGCAGTTTCTAGACATGAATTATTTGTATTGCATCTCCATGGTTGGGTGCAATTTTTGGTTTTAAACATATGTATTTTGCAGTGTTTTGCCTTGTGTAAGGTAATTTATATTTCAGTGCATCTGGGGTGGTCTTCAACTGCAATAACATTCATAGGATATCAGCCTTAGCAAGGTGACAGTGTGAAAAAATTTTATCTTCCCTGGTCTTATTTCCCTGATTAATATCACTATTCCTAACCAATTTTAGGAAAGTATGATGTTCTGTATACTGATGCATAGTCCAACTGCAAGATTAATTTAGCAGGCTCTTGTGCTTGACTCATTAAATTTTAGATTCAATATGAATTTTTCTTTGCTTCTTTATCATGGATGGAATTAGCTAATTGCTCATCTGGAGTGGGGACATATTCAATCTTTATTTCCCTTAGTGAGTTCAGTTTCTCTAATGAAAGCAGACAACAATTTAACTTATTTAATAAATGTACAAAGTTTATAAGCATTCTGGACAATGTAATTTACAATTGAAACAACCAAATTACTTTCTGGCAGTGTTAGAATTTCCACACTGGTTAGACCACTAGTCTGTTTATTGACATCTCATCTGTAGTGTACATGATCAGATCTATAAAGAAAAAAATTAAGATCCCCTACTGTATTCAGTTGTTGTTTCTAGAAAAAAAATCATTTGTAAAGCAGTCTTATCTTCACCACTGCCCAACCTTTCAACAATTTTTGTGCAATTTTTAGATTTAGTTATTTTGTATTTACTTCAAACAACTTGATGAAAAAGGAACTTGGAATCAATCTCAGCAAAAAAACCCACCAGAAGTAAATACCAATATGATTACTTTTTGAGATCTGTGGTAGAAATAGAGGAAAAAAAGTAGAAATTGTAATCTGTGTGATGAAAGGAGAGAAAAAACTGAACAAAACCACCATGTCTTTCTTTAAACTGATCGGTAAGAAATTTTGTAGTTTTTAGAGTACAAATACTCATGTTGAACTGTAAGGTACTAATATCTCTTTTCTCTCTGCCACCTTACAAATATCAGAGAATCGTGAAATATGCTGAGTTGGAAGGGACCCACAAGGATCATGAAGTCCAACTCCTGGACCCATTCAGGACCATCCCCAGTAGTCATTTGCCTGAGAGTATCATCCAAACCTTGTATTGCCTTGACCTCTGTCGGCCTTGGTGCTGTGCCCACTGCCCTGGGGAGCCTGTTCAGCGCCCAGCCAGCCTCTGGGGGAAGAACCTTTTTCTAATATCCAACATAAAACCCTCCTGACACAACTCCAGGCCAATCCCTGGGTCCGGTTCCTGATCCTCACAGAGCAAAGCTCAGGGCTTGACCCTTCTCTGCCCCTCCCATGGAAGTTGTAACTGCAATGAGGTCTTTCCTCAGTATCCTCTCCTCCAGGCAGTGACCTCAGCCTCTCCTCATATGGCTTCTCCTCAAGGCCCTTCACCATCCTCACTGCCCTTCTTTGGACACTCTCTAACAGCTTCATACCTTTCCTGTATTGAGGTGCCCAAACCTGCACACAATATTTCAGGTGAGGCTGCCCCAGGTCAGGGCAGAGCAGGACAATCCCCTCCCTTGACCTGCTGGTGATGCTTTTCCTGATGCCCCCCAGGACATGTTTGGCCCTCCTGGATGCCAGGGCACACTGATAATATTTATATTCAAATTTTCAGCTATATATAGCAACAAAATCTACATAGAATAACATATCTAAATATACTACACGATACTGTTTTAGATTGAGTAATAGTTTTAGGCTAAATTGGAAAACTCTATGGATGGCTATAAATAGATAAATAGATATTGATTACTCACTGTGTATGCTATGAAATATAAACACCAGTATTTTAAGTCATCATATTCATATTCATGAGAGTGTGTTACAGTCAGGAATATTCATCCAAATATGAAAGCACTCATTCTGAATGAAAATATTGCACAGTGTTCCATTTCTTTTCCAACTTTATTGTAAAATTCTGCACCTTGGAGTCCTTCAGATTTTTCTCTTACTGTTATCACAGAAAAGATGTGTTTCATTGATGAAATTAAATCTATAAACTGGTATCTGTAGTCATTGATTCCATATTGCCAACACAAAGTATTAAAATAGAAATTAAGTGAAAAACTAATTTAGAAATAAGTCTTTTAAAAGGTATAATCAGTGTTCATAGTGCTCAGATTTTAGTGGAAAAATTATTCTACTGTAAGTTGCAAGAGATGTCTTGATTTGTTTCTTTAACTCAGTTAAAGAAACCTTTGAAAATTATATTATGACAATTCAGTATGAATTATCATCACCTTACTATCCATATTCTTATGCATCTGAATTATTTTAATACATAAAATTTATAGTAATATGTTAGTCACAATTTAACTGTGATTATTTGGCATTGTACGATTTTATGACATCAAATTTAATTACTGAGATTCCGCTTCTTTAAAGTCCAGTGACTAAAAAATGTTCAGTGTAATCAAGGACAAGTCTGCAACATTGCAATTCTGAAGGCAGTTGAATGGGTAGAGATTTATGTATGTGCAGGAAGGGAAAGAAAATAGCTTAGATTCTGCATCTCATAATGATCACAGCAGAGTCCCAAATCTTCATACTGAGCAAAACTGGAGAGCTGAGGAGGACAAGCTAACAGAGAAAGTGCTTGTGAGAGAGTGACCAGAGCACACTGCTGTGAGTCAGAGATCAGGAAAGAGCTCAGATAGACAGAGTCCTGGGGAAATACTTACGGAATAAATATGCATTTATGTCTGAGAAAAAGAATGGGGTCTGCGAAACTAAGCGTGCAAACAATTAAAACGCATAGACAGCGAGCAATTACTGCCTTTGCTACACAGACTAAATTGATGATCTTGTTTGCAGCAGCTGTAACATTACCTGCTGCTAATGCAGACGAACTGGCTAGAATTGCGGATGCTTATGCACTTTTCTCCTGTGTGAGTGGCTGGAAAATGGCAAATGTTGAACAAAATCACAGAATTATTTGGGCACAGCAAAGGCTACAGTGATCAGTTTCCACCTTGCCTTCACTCTTCATAGAGAATGTTGACCTTCAAGAACAATAGAGGCCATCGTGACATCTTGATTTCAAGTCATCTCTTGAAATGTCAGAGGTGAAGTAACTGTTTGAAAAACAAAAATTAAGGGCAAAATGATTTTTGAAAGCAAGGGAAACACAATGAAACTTTACAAGTGAGATATCCAGATTTATGTGATAGAAATGCTCAAACCCATGATGATGAATTCTGCAAACTGGGCATACTGCCTATGTATGATATATTTTAAACACAGTTAACATTAACATTTACTTTAATGAATGACTCAGTTTCATAGTTATTCTTGATTTTTCAGAAATATTACCTCATTATGTTTTTTACTCTCATTTTAGTAGATATCAAAATGGTAAAAGTATAAAATAAAACTAATAGTATTATAGAAATAGTTATGTACCAGAAAAAAATTAATGACGTTAAGACAAAACACTTTTAGTTTCTAATTTAAAATTATGAACACACACAAAAAAGTTCTATGCCAGTCAAAAATGTTGAAACTCTGCAATATTTGTAACTATCGGGATTTCACAATCCTAACAGATACCTTAAAACAGAATAACATGAGACTCGTAAACTGTTTTCTTTGTACTGATGTTTAAATACGATTTTGGTGTATTTATGTCTAGTTCTTCCTTTTTAAGACAGAGAAAAGGTAAAATTCCCTCCTCTTTGCTGTCCTTCTTGTCTATTTTGCCTGAATTTCAGCAGCAGAACTTCTGTGGTTCAATTGGAGTTTCTCTGACTGACTCTGATACTTCTTTATTTGATGACCAAAGGTAAACATATACAGGTATTCTTCCCAAGAATGCCAAGGCAGTGAAAGGATTAAAAAAAAAAAAAAAAAAAAGGTTTATTTCAGATGCACAAAAGGCAAGTTCCTGCTCCTTCAAGGCCTCTTCATCCCCTCTGTTTCTCCCCTGCCTTCCCAAGGCCCCTGTGCCTGTCTGTTGGGGTTATCCCTCTTCTCTCACATACCAGAGGGAGGCTGAGA
>JAWWLV010000100.1:32931959-32984008 GCA_035041135.1 Platyrinchus mystaceus | reverse complement strand
TCTGAGGGGTGAGAGAACACACTGAAACTGCCTTTGAGAAACAGTTCCCATGTGAGCAGAAGGCCTTCCTAGAGAAAACAGAGTCCCTAACTCTCTGTTACAGCTTCTTCCGAGATTGTTTCTATCCCCACAGTGTGAAACAGTCCTAAAAACTTGTTTTACTTGACCTCTGTTTACTTTGAAAACAGTGCACAAGAGTGCATTGAGCTGTGCTTAAATCTGGAGTTTTCTAGTATAAGGTATAAAATTTTGGTCTGGAGAACACTTGAGTACCATTTCTTCTGGTGCAGACTAAGGCACGAAGCAGTGGAACTCAGCTGATATGTCTTTAGCACTTCTCTCCCCCCTCAATGCCATTCTACGATCTCCACCAGCATTTCCCCCCTACTGGTTCTAATTTACATTGCAAATCAGCACAGTTCGAACCACAAACTAAAGAGAAAGATGCAATAACAATTGTTTGCCTATCCAAAATTTAAAAATAAACTCAGAATCAAGTAGGAGCAGACTCAAATGCTGTTCAAGCCTGGCTGTTTTTCATACTAAGTGAAAATTGTAGGCTGTCTGCTGTGTGATTTCAGAGGAGAGAAATTCACTTGGCATTGAGTTGAGCAATGTGGAATGAATCTCCTCCATAATTCAACAGGTGCTCACTTTGATTCCTCGCCATAAAATATGAAGATTTAAGATCTGCTTGAAGGTGATAGGACAAAGAAAGAGAGAAGCTTTTTGAGCTTACCTGCCCAGGTGTTAGCAGCAGGGTGGGAGGGCTGCAGGGTTGGCTGGTCTCTGTGACCAGAGAATTCCAGACACAGAAAACTCCAGCTGGCTCCAGCAGACCCACTGCAAGGCACAGCTGGGACCCTCAGACAAGCTGGTGTGTCTGTGTGAAAGCATCTTTGAGTAACGGCAAAGCCCTGCCCATCACTGTGAGGAATGAAGAAAAAAATCATCTGTGAGAAAGAGCCCTGCAGGCACCAAAGCCAGATTAACTAGGTGAGGAAGGATCCACGACCTCTGTTTCCCATTCCCTTGTATTGCTTGGAGCAGGGGAAGCTGAGAAGCTGGAAATGTAGGAATGCAGGTCTGCCTTGGAAGAAATAGGGGGCAAGAGGGGGGCAAGTATTACAGGTTTTGGTTTTGTTCCTCACCACCTGACTTAATTTTAGTTTATAATATATTAAATTATGTCTTCCCAAGTTCAAGGTTTTTTGAATATTTGTTGATTTGTTGATTTATTTTATTAGACTCTACTGGAGATAAACAAAATTAGGTATTTTCAGATGGAGTGAGGATGAATTTTCTTTTTAACACAGCTTCCCAGAATAACTCTGAATGAACTCTCTGCAATACTGCTTTCCTGCGTTTTGGAAAGGAAATGATACCAGAACACATAATCTCCAGAGTACACAGAAAAGTCTTATAATTTCCCTCAAAACTCATATCATGAAGTAAATTAACATTTACTTCACTCTGGAGCACTACTTCCTCAAAAGTAATGCATTCACAACTATCTTCTATTAATGAGAAAAAGGCATAGTGACCTTTAAAAAGTAGAGAGATAAATTTCACAACTTTGGAAATTAAGCTCAGATAAGTAAAGTACAATAAACTTTAGTGAACTTTAACTACTGCTATCACCTGGATTTTCAACTCAGAATAAACTTTTATCTAATGTTTGTTTCCATTATTCATTTTGCTGGCTCCTGGCAGCATGAGGTGCTAAACTTGATTCTAGACAAAATTTTCAGTAAATGCAGCTGTATTTGCTGCACTCACCAGTACACATGTTCAAATTCTCCAAAAAAAAAAATGAATGTCCAAGGATATTCCACCATATATTTTCAGCTACACTTCACTGCTCAGCTCTGCCAATTGAGATAAATTGATTGCAGGAATAAAAACATGCAGAGATTTTCACTTAGGACTTCTAGCTCCCTTTTAAAATTTATAACTACTTCTGCCCTATCTTTTCTTTACAGATCAGTCCAGTTGCTTGCAAATAGGGCAAGACATATTTTAAAGAGTGTCCACTGGTAATGGAAACTTATATTCTTCCTCCTTCTAGATTATACCACATAAGACTGACCCTCAGAAGATTTCTATTTATTTGCAATAAAAATTCAAGACTTTGCAACTTACTTATTTTATAGTTTTTTTTTTTTCCCATATTCAGTTTTTGATATGGTCTAAGGAAACAAAATGTGGGTAAATGCACCCCAAGGTGTTCACACATTTTATAGTGTCATGGGTTGACCCCTGGTGGAATCACTACCATTCCCATCCCCAGCTGGACATGGATGAGAAATCATAATGGGAGGCTTATGGGTTGAAATAAGGACAGGGAGGGATCACTCCCCATCAATCATGGGCTAAACTTGGGGAAATTAATTTATTATCAATCAGGTCAGAGTAAGGTAATGAGAAACAAAACCAGGCTTTGTAACACCATCCTTCTCAGCCCTCCCTTCTTTGTGGATCCAGCTTCTCCATCTCCTCCCTGTGGTGGTGCAGGGGGACAGGGAATGGGGTCAGTTCATCACAAGTTGTCTCTGCCCCTCCTTCCTCTCCTCCTTCTTCCTCTGTTTCAGCATGAGTTCTTCCCCACAGGACATGTTCTCAACAGACTTCTCCAGCGTGGAGTTCCACAGTGTGTGGGTTCCTCCACAGGATGCTTGTGGGTATCCATCACACCATGGACCCCCATGGGCCACAGGAGGCCGGTGGGACTCACCATGGTCTCCACCAGAGGCTGCAGAGGAACATCTGCTCCGGTGCCTGGAACACCTCCTGCCCCTCCTTATTCTCTCTCTCACCTTGGTGTTGTAAGACCCCAAGTCTCAGAGCCACGAGCTCAACAGAGGAGTTTTGCTTTAAAAATATACAAGGGTCCAAAAGTTTTTAGAAGAGCCCCTGGTTCTTTTAACACCTTCAGAGGGAGCACTTAGGAGAAAAGCTGCGCACATGTTCTCAGGGGGCAATTTTACTGTTGAGCTGAAAATAAGTGAACTTGGCAAAAGTTTAAAGGATAGCATTTAACCAAAATAAAGCATGCCACAAAGCATTGACTTAGCTCAAAAAAGCACAAGTTTGGGGTTTTGGGGGGTTTTCTGAAACAGTTTGGTCTTCCTTAAAAGAGCTTATAACAGTATTGTTAGTTCAGATACTACTTTTGGCAAAGAAACTCCAGTGCTCTTTTCTGCAGATGTTCAAGTAACATTTCTCAGTATAGAAACCTGCCCAGAGTTTCTTTTAGACTAGCTCAAATTTTAAAAAAATTCTCTGCATGGCAGAAGTGACTAGAAGTGACAAGTCTAGAAGTGACTTGTATTAACATCAGGAAGTCAGTTTCAGTCTTTATTAAAACTAGTATAAAAATTCTGCCATATAAATTTAAGAATAATTAATAGCAGCGAAGATGTGACATATTTGTAAAGAACTACATTTTCACTTCTTTTAGATTTGCGAAAATGTTTTAATGATTTCTTGGTTTGATTAGCTTGGTTTCACTTCAGGCTTAATGTTCAGGCTCAGTGTTGCTTTCAATTCAGGCTTAATGTGTTTCAATGAAAAAGAATTTTACAAAAAATTAGACAAGATTTATTATTATTCATTCTTTGAAAAATGTCAAAATATAGGAGGTTTTTGGTTTTCTATCAAGGCTCACATTTCTCAGTGAAGGCAAATGTTCCCATCTTTATTTGAACCATATACAGAAAAGAGTATTAAAATATTTGGGAATAATGTCAGATTATGGCCTTAATCTCTGAGTTGTAAGGTAAAGATGTAAAGGTAAATAGACTATTGTTCACCCACCACATGGTGTGTTTATCCAGCTGTGGGCTGGACATTTTGTCCAGAAGGATCCTGGGAGAGACAGTATTGCAAACTTTACAGAAATCCAAAAAGATCACATCAGCTGGCATCCCTTGGTCACCTGGGTTGGTCGCCTTGTCATAAAAGGAAGTCAAGTTTGAGAAGCAGGACTTTCCCCTCATGAACTCGTGCTGACTGTGACCACTGACAGTGTTGTCTTTCAGGTGTTTTTCAGTACTTTCCAGAATACTTTCCATAGCTTTCCTGGGCACTGAAGTGAGACTGACAGGCCTGTAGTTTCCTGGGTCCTCCTTCTTGCCCTTCTTGAAAATCAGGACAACATCACCAGCTTCCAGTCAACTGGGATGTCTCCAGATTTCCAGCCTCCTGTTTCTGAGCACCAGAGCAGGGCTGTCCAAGCCCTTTGTCCAGCTGTACAGGTCTAGATGCCCTGTGCATCATCCATCTGCCACAGACACAGGCCATGCTGGCAGCCCCAGCCCTGCTCAGTGCTCCTGCTGGTGCCTCTTCCTGTGGGTAACTCGTCCTCTGTGGTATGAATCACATCTGCAAGGAATCTCAATGAGTATAACTTCAGTAGTTAAATATCAACAGGTAACATCTCTCAATAGGTAAAATATCAATAGCTGCCATGCTTCTCAATTACAGAAAAATCGAGGATTACCCAAATCAGTTTTTCCCTCAAAGGGAAGTAAGATTATATTTTCAAAATCCACTGAGATTGGACCAAAGCCATTTGTTATGGGACATTAACCAACGGCTAGAAGTTACATATAACATTTCCTGGAAGCATTGCACAAATCCAGTTAGTGGATATAAATAAAAAATAATCAAAAATACTATATTAAAAACAATGTGGCCAGGAGGACCAGGGAAGTGATTATCTCCCTGTATTCAGCACTGGTGAGTCTGCATCTCATGTAATGTGTCTTGTTCTGGGCCCATTTCAAGAAAGGCACTGAGACACTGAAGTGTGTCCAGAGAAGGGCAATGAAGGTGATGAAGGGTAAGTCATATGAGGAGCAGTTGAGGGAGCTGGGGCTGTTTAGTCTGGAGAAAAAAAAAGCCTCAGGAGAGACCTTATTGCTCTCTACAACTACCTTAAAGCAGCGTGTAGTGAGGTAGGGGTCAGTCTCTTCTCCCACACAGCTAGTGACAGAACGAGAGGAAATGGCCTCAAGCTGTGCCAGGGGAGGTTCAGGTTGGACTTCAGGACGAATTTCTTCACTGGGAGGGTTTTCAGACATTGGAATGGGCTGTTCAGGCCGGTGGTGGAGTCACCATCTCTGGAAATGTTCAAGAAAGGACTGGATGTGGCACCGAGTGCTATGGTCCAGTTGACAAGGCGGTGATCAGTTGAAGCTTGGACTCAATGACCATGCAGGTCTTTTTCAGCCTAAAGAATTCTGTAATGTTGTTATTCTGTGGTAAATGTTACCTCAGGTGCAGTTATGTTTTATTATTTGCAGATCTGCAAAATTGAAATTATTGCAGACGCATTGCCAATTATATAGAGGTATTGCTAATACATCTGTGTAAGAACACTCAGTAAATTACAAATTTTACCTTGAAATTGTCTAGTGACATGCTTTATTTCACAAAAGAAAGCCCTATTTTACCCAGCCCCATCTGGGCTTTTGTTCATTGTAGTGCTTTTTCCTATGCCAATTATTTTATGTTAATAAAAAATGTGCCATAAATAGAGCTGATTTATTAAAGGAATTATGCAGAGAAATTTTGTTTAAATAAGGTTGCTTTTCTGTACATTATACTGTAATATGCCTAATGATGTTAGCTCTATGGCTGACTAATCTGTAATTCTGAGCAACTGTTATATCACAGAATCATAGAATCATTTCAATTTAAGAAGACCTTTATGATTGTTGAGTCCAACTGTTATCCTGCCACTGCAGAGTCCACCACTGAAAATAAAGATGAATGGTAGAAACATGATTTATATGTTATGATTTCATGATTATGATTTCATGCAAAAACATTTTTTTATGATGTGCTGACCTGCAGTTTAAGCTTCATACATTTTCTAGCACTTTTACCCAAAGCAAATAGTAATAGGAACTTTGTGAAACGTAAAGATAAAACAGTTGTGTGCATTTAAACAATCAGAATTAACTGCCATGTAATTTACTCACAGTGTAACATTCTATCATGTAGAAAGAAAATAAATTGGTTCCTTCTAATGAGTATGACCTTGCAGAGTCAAAAACTGTATTTCTTGTTTGAGATGCTGTTGTTAATGACACAGGATAGCTGACTTCTCATTTTATATACTAAATGTAGAAAACAGTTCCCTGTAAAGCAAGAATCACACTAATCTGATTTAAAAATCTCTCTGGAGCTCAGTATATCTTTCAGCATTACACATTACAGTTAGTGCAGTATTGCATTGATATTTAAAAATAACCCCCCCAAAAATTCAGACCACCTACTTAACTGAATATAAAGTAGTTCTCAAGTGCAGACATAGCCAATATATGTTAGTAAAAAGATTTATTTATACCCCAAGAAGATGTCCGTAAAAATATTCTCACAAAGAACATTCAAAGTGCTGAAAAATACCTGCATGCTAACTGATATATTCAGGTACTATGAGGACATGAAGTCACTGGTTTACTGTATAGTTACCAAGAGAAAAGCTGCAGCATTAACATGTTACCTAATAATTATGGTTGTTTCTGATGGAGTTATTGCACTGTCACCAATAAATAATGCATCTTTTATATCATGGTGATAAAGCAATTAATTTATGTCACAAACATCCTTATATTACTTGCTGTTATACTCTGTATATATATAGCAAATTTCTTTCTATTAGCCACTGAATATTCAGAAGGGTTTCTTGAACATCTCTATTTAAAATGTTTTAAATACCTGCTAAATCCCCTAATGGGAATTTCTATTGTGACAAGGACAGCCAAGCTTTTCTTTCTGTGATCATATAGATTTTCTTCATGAACACTTTTCTTCAGGAAGTATGGAGTTGTTCTAATGCTTAGGAGGGGAAAGGGTTAATAGGATCTCAAAAGTAATTGTGTGTTGGGAACAAATCTCTATCACTATTTTTTTATTCCTTCACGCTAGATTTCTGGCAAGCAAAATTCAATTAAAATGGAAGCATGTGGCTGCTAATATGCAGGTTGTGGAACTTTTTCTTAATAAGGATTTTGACAATGAAACCATGTAGCAGACCAAATGGATGGAATTGTGGAATTTTCTAACCTTAACAACTTAGATTTTGACATGCTCTGCTAAAAATCAAGATATTTAAGAAATAGAAGCAGAGGTAAGATTCCCAGTTGGGATATATACCCCACAGAGAATAAGGGCATTGCAGTCACTGAACTCACACAACTGTATGAGTTAAAAATACTGTTTCTTCTCACAAGAAACGTCTTGTGAGTGAATAGCAATTCTTTGAAGGCTTTGAGTTTCAGCTGCAGATCAAAACTCCATGTTTTAAAATCATCACCAAAGTAATTGAAAGTTTGGCTCAACTTCAGTAAGTACCAATATTGCTTCCTGTTATTCCTGTTTATGCATTTATTAATACTAATAACAAGGCAAGTGTATTCTAAGCCTGATATCTGTGCTTCACTAAGAGTTGATCTCTTTGTTTTAACAATTTTTTTGTTCAAGGTTAGAAAGATATGCATCTCTCCAGGAGGCAACCCGAGATTTCATGGATTCTGTGCACAGTAAAAAGAAATAACGAAGGTCAATGATGCTAGTTTTATTTTGGCTTTCCATACTGGTACATAAGTTCAGCAAGTAATAAAAGAGAATGGCAACTGCTTCCTTTTCTCATTTAGTTTATTACCTCTGCCTCCTTGATTTCTGTTAATGAAATGAAGTGCGAGAACAGAACCAAGAATGTTGAAAAGAGTATCTCAGATGAGGTCTGAGTCATCCTGGTCTCAATTAATATTTTGAAAACCACTGTTTAAAATGGTAAAAAACATAAACAGCATCCAAAGATGTCCCCTAAAGAATATAACTGAGAAAATAACTTTCTGTGTGTTGTAAACAATCATTTCCTTTCCATTTAAGGCTAGTTTGTGGTAGGTTACTCTTATATCAGTCAAACTGCTCTGGCACATATACCTGAAGGAGTGAGATTGAATCACTGCTACACAGCTCAGACTTTTTCCATATTTGCAGCCTGCATCTTCAAATTGCTCTTTCCAGGCAGTTGCCTACAGAAGCATTTAAACAGGCTATGAACTTTCATGAGTACAGAATGGTAGATGAGTTAGCACATTAAAGAAGAGACACCCTGTTTCACAAGCAGAGGCTGAGTAGCAGCTCTCACAGCAATTTTGCAGGATGCTTTGCTAAATGTGTTCTGTTCAGGGCCATCATGCTCTGGCTTTAGGGTGCTCTGATTCATTACCAGTTTACGTTCCCAACAACAGTTTCTGACATCTCTCTCACCTACCTGATGCCATTAATATAGACCAGAAGCCTTCAAGGTCACACACAGTCTCCTCTGGGTTGCTGAATTCCTCAGGCCTTTGTGATTGTATATCACTAACTTGTTTTCTAATGGAAATGCACTGTTACTGCAGGTCTTACTTTTTAAAAACACCAAATCCTTGAATGATAAGAACCCTTCCGTAATCCAGTTACTTCAAATTACACTTAATCACAAATTAAGACAAGTGACACACAACAAATGTTCATCTGTAATATCTAAACCATACAGCACAGTTCAAAGCACTTATAAAAGTCTTAAACAAAGAAACAAAATAATTTCCACATCTTTGCTTAAGTTACCACAGAGACATCTCTTCCCTTCCTGGAAAAGTGTCGATCATGATTTCTGTCTGGGTGTAAGAATCTTCACTTTATGGAAGTTGGATTTAATCTCTACAGATCCTTCAGAGGGTTTGAACTGATAATCATTCCTGACAAAAATTCTTTTTTTTCTCTTCTTTCCCCCTTAATTAGAGGATGTTTTTCCTCTTTTTGATTAAAATGTTTATCTGCCGTATTTACTTATACATTTATCATGTTAGGAGTCCTTGTCTGCATCTTATACCACTCCCAAAACCCCCATCTTTTTTCTAGGAGGTGTAAAACTCCCTTTCCTCCCTTTCATAACTACTTAACATTCTTCAATGTAATTTTTCTTTCACAGGGTCTTCTACTCAGTATCCTTTTGTAGATTACAACAATGTACAAGTCCAAGCACCTGAACAGGAAAAAATGTTTCTTCCCATTTATCTATTGAAGTAAATATAAGAAAAACTAAAAACCAACCAATCAACCAACCAACCAACCAACAAACAAACAAAACCCCAGAGTAACAGATGCTGTTATCTGTTACTTTACCCTCAGAAACTGAACTCTGTGTTTCTCATCCACTCAGTATAAAGAAGATAACAAATTATTCACTGGTGAGTTAAAATGTTGTGAGTTTTTGTGTCTCTCAAATAGAACATTTTCCTACAGTTAGCCCTACAAATACAGGGAAGTGAAATAGTTATTTATGGTTAAACTTAAAATTCAAAAGTTGACTCAAATTTTAAGGTCTTTTGCTATGAGAAATTGAAAAAAAAAATAATCAAACAAAACCCCACCAATACTTACACTCTGAAGTTACCCTGTAGATACTGCTCTAATGAGGTAATACAGACTATCAATATAAAACAGCATTTGAAAAAGCAACCTAAAATATTATAGAAATATTAACTAGCTATCATCTTCACCTAAAAACTATACACTTAAGCTGAATTTTCAAGCCCTTCTGATTGGCTTAAAACCTATACTGTGTCTTTCTTTTGTTTTATTGTGTTTTTTTTTTTTTCCTTTTTGTGAAAAAAACCAGTTTTGATTAATATAAAATGGAATAAAATAACCACTCAGACCATCTTCAGCCTCTGAGAGTAGTAATTGTTTGTGTGACTGATGAAGTAGAAGTTCAGGACCATGATCTCTGGACCACTCATCTGTCCCTCAATCCTGAAAATCCTCAGCATTAACTACAGTGTTAATTCTGCAGTCTATCTGGTGAAATACCCCATGTTGCAAGTTTGTTGGACTGCAATAGAGAACTGGAGTTAACTGTCCAAAATAAGACAGATATTGAACATCCAGTGATGATTCAAAAACAAATGGAAATCTGATGCCTTATTTCTTGTGTGTTTGCTTTGAAAAATCATTTTATCTCTAGACATACATGTACCATTTAATTATGTCACCTCAACTTCAATATATACATGTATTCATAAATTCTTTATAGATTATATTACTTTTTACGTCCTCAATAATTTTTCCCAGACTAAATATACATGGTACAATTCTATTAGTTTAGGATTACAAAAGTTGAAGAAAGCCTGACTGTTCCTGGAAAAAACCTAAGGAACAATCAGAGCTTGTCCCATGCAACCCTTTGTTACTAAAATCTTTCAACACTCACTCTTGGCCATGCTATACAGATTTTAACAGACTTAGAAGAGGACACTGGGCTTGTTTCTCCTTTCCTTTACAGTAGCATAACTTTCAAAAGAGTGGAAGTTGTTCCAATTCCATGTGCATTGTTCTAAGTAAAAGCCAAAGTCAGGCTCTACCTGTGCACATAGCAAATCTACATTCAGCATGTCCACCTGGTTTAGAGTTCTGTGATCTGAGGAGCAGTCTTGTCCTGGCAAATATTCCAAGAGGATATGAGCCTCCAAAAATATTTTTTTTTCAGTTTGTTTCTCTTGGTTCACTACATTTTGATGTCAAATCTATTTTTCCTTTTTTGTTTTAAGAGTTCAAAATGGGAATAAAAACAAAGAAAAAATCACACTGAAAGAAGATTTTCATTATATTTTAAAAGAAGGCAACTATGATGATTTATGGATGAAGAATAAAGATATATGTGACAAATTCCAGTAACTTATTATAATTCAGCTCCCCAGAATCAGGATCAGAGTAGCCTACTGTCAACAAATATTTTACGTCATAAAAGTATTTAAGTAAAAACCACACACATTTACAAAATGAACTGCACTTTGCAACATGCTTTGAATGTTTTGTACAATATGCTTTGAATCTCATATTAACATATTAAGGTTTTTGAATTGGCATTTCCATATCAGGCATCTTATTGCTGCTTCCTCTGCGTGCTTCTCTTTTGCCCTGGCTCAGATGAGCCTCACTTACATCAAACCATTGAAGTTTGTACCCTGGATTTGTTCTAGAGAGGGTGAGAGAGGGTAGAAAGAGTAACACAGTCTAAATCTTTACTTTCCCCAATAGAAAATTGTGTAATAGTGCAACCCACTGATAAGCAGTACAGGCTACTTAAATTCAGCACACATTTTAGTGTATGTTGTTTCATTAAATTTGTATAATTTCATTCGTGTCACCCAAAAAAAAAACTAGTTGCATTCTAAAAAATTTTTAAAAGGACAAAGAACTCCCATAGCAATAAAAATCTACATATTACCCAGCAGACATTTTCTGGTGTTTGTTTGAGGAGACATGTTTAAAATTGAAATGGGTAGCAGTTATGCACAAATGGCTCTGTAATTCCTGTTATCGAATGAAAAAAAAAAGTAAATGATTAAAAGACAGAAGATGAACATTTCATTAGGTTGGCAGTTAGACCAGATAACACTTTTCCAACTTCTCAAAGCTTTCAGAGTGAAAGCACTCAAAAACTGTGTTTATACCTTGTTTGTTCTGAAGATACTCCAGTGTCATTTTGGGATTAATGCTATTACGGGCAATTGATAGGAGAAAAGTATTTTATTACAACTCACTCATCACTAAGAGCCATTTGAGTGTATTTTCCAAACTGTACTCAGGACCCATATAAAACTAATATTAGATGCAACTGAAAGCCACAGACTACCATAGTTCCTCAGTGAGATGGTTCAGCAAAAGCTGTGCAGACTATAATTAGGGAGACTGTCAAGCAGCTGGAGAAAAAGTTCTCACTTGTTCACTTTTAAATAGAAATTTTCAGATTTGCCTTAGTAAGAAGTTTTTTCCCATCAGCTAAGCCCACATTAGTAAATTAAACAATGCCAAAACAATGATACAGAGACATGAGGCAGAGAATTGCTTGGGATGTCTTTTGAGCAATGATATATGTCTGTTAGTTTATGTCAGTCTTGTTAATGTATCCCTTTGCCTCCGCTTATGCTGTAAGAGCAGCTTTTGTGGCACAAAGGCAAACTAAAAAATCAGAGAAATAGAGCAATGAAAACAACTGCCACAGATTTGGGGAGTTATACAGAACAGCAGGTCATCACATTCCCCCCGGTGTGCAAATCCTGTATTTTCCCAATGGAAATAATCCAGGCATCGTGGAAAAGAAAGCTGTAGACAAATTCTAACCTAGTGTGCCTTAATTTAAAAAAAAAAATAAAATAAATTAATGGATAGGGCAGTTGACAGAACTGCATATCATACTTCATTCATGTAAGAATTTGTATCTTTATATTTTCCTTCATATGCATATTCACACACAAAAACAAACCTACAAGCCAGTCAGGCCAAGGAATGCCCAACAGAGAAAAAAAACAAGATCAAGAAACGCCCCCCATTCAAAAAAAAAACCAAACCAAACCAGTAAAAGGTTGTTGTTATATTATAAGCCAAGAAAGTTGTCTCTTGAAGACACTTGACTCAGATAAGGAGAAAAATAAAGCCAACCATGGGAAAGGAAGGAAGAGAGTAGAAGAAATCTAAAAAGACTTTGGTTATGCTCATTTCTTTTGCTTGTAGCTTCAAGCATCTGTAACAATCTATCAGTTAATACTGCTTTGACCTTTAAAAAGATAGGAAAATATGCAGGAAAATAGCAAAATTATCCATATATCCTAGAAAAAGAAAGGTTTCAATGATCAGATGCTCTTATGCCCTTACTTTCCCTATTTCCTTTCTATAGCCAGCTTCCAGTCAATAGGGTAAGCTGACTGAGGACAAATCAACAGATTTTTCAGTTCTTAGGATTTTCTTCATGCAATTCCCAATGTGATGTACATTTTTTTGTTAGCAACCCGAGCACGTTCACACTCGTGTGCCATGAAATAAGCTAACTACAAACAGCAGATCTTGTCCCTGAAGCCACATCCTACTTTACTTTCCATTGCCTGCCTGGGGGATTGTTATGACACACAGAAGAGCATTCACCTGCTTTTCTACACTGACAGGTGGCTGCTGTCTCATTTCTTTCTCTCCCAGTAACTAACAGGACAGTTCAGCCACACTGTTGGTAGCTAAAGGCTCCATGGAGTTACACTAATCCAGTAGATTGCCATGAATAAACAGATTAAATAATATCTATCTTCACCATTCTTCTCAAGATACGTGTGTCACATTACACAACTGACAAAAGCAGTTGCTGCTGGGAAAGCAAAAGAATTCAGAAATGCTTCAATCTTCACTGATCAGTGCTTTTTTAAAGAAGACCTGCAATGCAGGTAGAGCCTGTTTTATAAACTGCAGATTTACACAAAGGGGCAGTGACCTGAACTGTGGGCTGACTGAGTGTGCAGAGAAAAACTGATTCAAATAGTGGTCACCTGTTTCACACTTTTTCTGTAGAAATGTATGGTTTTGGCTCTACTGATTTTCCATCGCAGGCTGGGTCACTCCTTCCCTTAAGCTGAATTAAAGTCAACATTTTTGTACTGGAAAGATGGTCTGCTTAGAAACCGACTCAGAAAACAACCAAGCCAACCAACATACCAAAAAGCAAACAAACAAACAGAAATGAAAAAGGAAAACCTAGGAGTATAGCATACCCACAATAACCTTTTCAGGAAGGAAAAATATGTCTGTTTATCCCACTTAGCATTTGTATTCCCCCTGCACACCCTGAGTTTGCTTCAGCTGATTTCTTTCATCAATTTCTTTGCATGCTATCACAGCACTTTGGTCAATTGTTATAGATATAATCATACACAGGTATTTGTAACAAGATATCAGAGGTTCCTGATGGATCTGGTCTGCAGAGATCTCTGTCACAATCTGGCAAATTTGTACAACTGAGTAAAAGAATTCATCTTTTTCATTGAAACTGAGCTGTTTTATTGAAGATACACATGACACGTTTTCCAGTGTCCAATTTCCTGGTTTATTTTTCATTCTGGATATTCATCATTTACAAATATGAGCATCTCTGATTTTTTTAGGCTGCTATTTGCAAAGTAGAAGAACCATCTAAGTTGTGTAAGTTAACCAAAGCTATGTAAAATGGTGTGGTGAATCTACTGAAGAGAAATTTTCATTTACTATCCAGAAAAGGGAAATAAAATTTCTTTATTCTTAGGCCCCTTCAAATGTATTAGGGATATGATAATCCTCCCCCTGAGCAATGCAAATGCAGATCTTAGAAAAAATAACTTGATCTTTGAATTTTACTTCATTTTGAGGTTCAGAAATATGCCCCCCTTATATTCAAACCGAAGTATTTCACGGTCCTTCATTAGAAGAAAACAGGATCTCTATTTACAATCCTTATCAGTGGCTGTATTTCAATCCATAAAAGCTATGGAATGAGGATTAAAGGTTTCTAAGAACATCAGTATGTAGAAAGATATCAAATACAGTATTAACTGCAACTAGCTACGGACAACCAAAAGTGGAAAGGTAATTTTATCTGGTATATATAATAGTATTCACTATTAAAAAAAAGGTCAATACAAAATGTAGATTATAAAGCTACAAGATAATAGTAAAAATGAAATGCTAACAAAACATCTCTAAAACTAAAATTTGTGACCACAGGTCTATCTTGGAAAAATTTAAGTATATATTGTTTTTAAAGCAAAGTGGAATAATTAAAAAAAAAAAAATTGGAATTTTCATTTTGATTATTTTTTTTATCATTATTTTTCAAAGATCAGCATTACGTAATTTCCTGATATCAACAAATTATACCTTTCCTTTTTCAGCTTCATGGGAAATGTTCATACAGCCGTATCCTTATAAGCAAAAATGGTGTGATTATAGTTTCCCATTCCCTCACCCAGAAAATTGTTCCAAACTATAAAAGAACAGTTTGCGTATTTGGCAACTGGTATCCCTGTGTACCTGCCAGCAGATATTTACAGGAAGCCCCAGATATTCCTCTATTCTTATAAAATAGTCTACATCAATATTCAGAAAAAAATAAACTGTCATAGGAATTAAAAAAACCCAGTATCTTAATACCCAATTCAGACTCCACTTCTGGTAAAACAGATTAAGGAAAAGTATAAATTTTAACAGCTAATGGAATTCTGCTTACATTAAAAAAAAAATATATACATATGCCTTTATTTGTTTAGAGGGATTGCTACAAAAAGGCCTTGCAAATTCTAACTATGCACAATCACAGTGAATTTTCCTAGATCTATAGATGGCCAATACAACTAGACAGGGATTATAAAGCACACAGATAACACTTTAAGTAAAGAAAGTCTCCAAGCTACAAATCACTGAAGATGACTTCATTAAGAGAAGTACTGCTACTATATTGTGCTTTTTCTGGTTCTTCTTGGATAACTTTTTAAACTCTCTCCTCTAACAGTAGTCTCAGTCTTTCACTCAATAAACTACAGTTTGCCAACACCTCTAAATGAAGCCTTTTCTCTAGTACCCTGCCTACTTCTGCCTTCATCTTGTTGCTTGTTTGGCTCAGCTACTGAGCTGTCACTAAACTGAATTTGTTCCTTTAATTGTGATTTCCATGTTAACTGGAGTAACTACCTCAGCAGGCTTGGCAATCACCAATAATCTGAAATATTTTTTTCAGTGTTAAGCTTTTAGGCATATACATACTTTACATCATGATATCTGGGCATAGACAGAGGCATGGAATGCTCTAAGGATGTCTTCCTTCAATGAACTTCTGCTGCAATTTTGTAGTACTGGACCCAGTACAGAACCTCGGGGGACACCACTAGCTGACAGGCTTCCAACTAGACCTGTGCCACTGATTACAACCCTCTGGCATCTGCCATTCAGCCAATTCTACGTCCCCCTCACTATCCACTCATCCAGTCCACCCTTCCTGACTTTGCCCATGAGAATGTCGTGAGAGACACCTTGCTAAAGTCAAGGTAGACAATCACCACTGCTCTCCCCTCGTCCATTCAGGCAGTTGTTTCATCATAGAAGGCAATCAGGTTGGTCAAGCGTGACTCACCTTTAGTCAGTTCATGGTGACTACTCTTGATCACCTCTTGCCCCTTGACTGGTTGTCCCAAGGTCCTGATGTGCATGAACAGCTCAACTCTTGCATCTTTACAGAAGAAAAAGAAATGTTAAACATAAAAAGGAAATAAACCACTATTAAAAAAAAAACCCAAAACTTTGTGAAGATGTGTCTTAGTTCATGTCAGTGGGACTATATATAACTAATTTATTATCCACTATGGGTATCAGCTGCATGAAAAGATCACGATGACAAATGTAGGCATACTTTATCAATGTAGCATGTTTTTTTTCCTGCAAATAAGTAGTGTAACTTAAAATAACTTGTGTGCCACCCACCATTTCTAAGGAACAAGCTGGGAAGTAGTAGATACAAAATTCTCCTGCTACCCTTCAAGAAACTGGGCAACAATAAAACATTAGTTGAGAATCCTGATGTGCCTAACAAGTCAAACATTTTGACCTAATGTGTTTCAATCTTCAGTGGAGAGAGATGGTGAGCAGAATTTTTTAAAGAATAAACATATCATATATGTGTACTCAACTCATACTGACCTTGAGTTCCACCTTTCCCTAATCCTACTTAAAACAGCAAAACACATAAATGTTTCAAAAGCAAGGGTGGAATCTGCTTGCATAGTGTGAGCAGCAGAGAACTCAGAGAATCACTCTTCCAGGCACTGCAAGAATATTTTGATTTTTTTTTCCAGGTTGTCAGTATTTCAACTTATTTAAGATTATATTTTTTAAAATATACAAACTGAATATGGTGTCTGTTATTGGTATATTTCAAGTGTTTTTTCAAGGGAAAGGTCTTGGAAACTCTTTTGATACTGAGTGATAAGGTCTTTTTTTATGGGATGTTTTACAGAGTCTCAGTAATTCTTCCTTTAGAAAACATTCTGTATCTGCATGATACCTTTTATACTTCATTACATTTCTATTTGTAAGGCCATTTTATAATAGTAAGGTACAGTATATTGAATTTATATCCCATATTAAGAAAGCAGTTGCATTTTTTTTAAGTGTTTGGAGAAAACTTGCTTCTGTCTTTTTTTTAAAACACTGATAATACTACTGTATTATACTTTTACTTTACTTTTACTTTCTTTATGCCAGATTTCTACTCTGTAAAAAATGGTATGTTCTATATTCAACCATTACGTTCTATTTTTTGTGTGGTAAAAGTCAATGAAAATCCTGAAAATACTAAAATAATAAGTTCAAAGCAAACCTTTTGGAGCAGGTAGCCTTGTTGCACGTGATGGGAGAACCTGTCAGTGTTTTCAAACCAGAATTCCTCAAGCAAGGGTTCTCTGATGCGGAGAGAAGAAATGTATTGCACGTGAGTTTTCAGTCCAGATTTAATAATTCAGTGCTTGGAAACACTGTCGAGCATCTGGTCATGGTTACCACATGGCCTGTGCAAAATTACTGGGCTTGGGTTGAGGATGGTCCCAGCACAAGCACATCTAAACTACAAAGACTGTAGTCATAATGTCACTGACTTTCCATGAACCCTGAGAGGCCAGTCTGAGTATCTGCATTATTTTCAGTTTTGGTGTCAGAGATGGTTGCTCCAAGCCTGACACCTACTGTGGGAAATGCTGATACTTCTGTTTCATGGAGAACCAGATAACCTCAATCTTTAATTATTTTAGACTAATATCTTCTATAAATTATCGGTCAATTCAGAGGAAGAGACCAAACCAGATTATATTTTATGTTTCACAGTGAGAGGAATTTTAAACTCCATAAGTTTGTAAAGTGTTCTAAAGGGCACAAGAGAAATGTAGAATACCTTATTGATGTTGATTTTACCATCTTTTGCCTCTCTTCCTTTCAATACTTTTTTATCCTTTTGTCTCTTGAAGGTTTAGTTTTAATAGTATCTTTATTGTAGCTTAGAGAGACAAGAATATGAGTCCAGGCATCTAAGAAAAGAAGAATATCCTGTCTCTTCTAATTTTGAAGCCTTTTAAAACAATACTTCCTTGTAGGATATTGTGACAATCATGACAATGTAATCGAATCAAAATCAAGTATTATGTCCTTTTTATTGCTGCAGGTATCTTCTTATTCATTATAATTTCATTTTTTTTCAGCTGTAATTTCTCTTTTATTCTTTCTAAGAACACAAGATCCAACAATTCAGAGAATGAAATCAACTAGCAGTTTTGTAGGATTAAAAGATAGGAAAGGAACCAGTAAAAAAACCCCTCCTCTCTCACAACGTCAATCCACGATTTTGCTAGTGTTTTCTCACAGGTTAATGTATAAATCAAACCTGGAATGACCTTCCTTGAAGTCACAGATTTATTTATACTGTTTGGGGTTTAGTTTTTTTACCCACTCGTGGTTGGTTGAATTCTGCCACTCGTAAATTATGGGTCTAATATTTCATGGAAGGTCATACCAGATACATCCTGATCCTGCTCAGCATACTAGACATGGAGAAAATAGCCATTTAATGTAGCATGCAGAAACAAAAAGACCAGACAGAATGTTTTCCCACAATTTCCTCTAAATTTGCTTAGTATCTTAACAGGGCGTTAAGGGATTTGTGAAAATTAATACCCGCAAAATCCCTCATACATCTTTCATTAGAAAACCCAGCATTTGTTATTTAGCAAACTAACTTTTATATCAAGCGCCTAAAATTTTGAAATTTCAGTTGTAACACAGTGAGGAACGAGTAACAATATTGAGGTATGATCCCTGGAAATAATCCAGACTGCTGTCATGTAGCTGTCAAAGCTTTCCACTTCTTTGATATGTTGGTCATGTATGTATTCCAAAAGACTTTGTCCAGAGCTTCACAATCTACTCATTTACCCCTACCTCTATTCTATCCTCCAAGGTCTCAGCTGTTCCATCAATCCTGTTTAAAATCACTGATGATTTCGTAATCATGCCCCTTTCTTCTCTGTTCTGTGTGGTTAGAAAACAATAAGAAGTCATCTGGGGCTTGAGATGTTATTTTAGAAATCGATTTTTTAGAAAAAATCAAAAAGTGTACAAATTGGATTAGCCTTCACAGTCATCTCACAGCTTTTTTCTGTCATCTGAGATGCAGAGCTATCAAACTAATATACAGTTTCACATCCCTACTTACACATAATGACTGAATTGGCAGAATTACTTTTAAATCCTCCACCTCTTCCCCTTCCATCTCTTCTCCTATCCTCCTGCCCCTTGTTGGCAGTGAGATTTGCTTCCTTGAAACTAAGATTTTACTAGGCCTAAGTAGAAAAATTTAGAATAAAACTTATGCTCAGAATCTGAAAGATTCTAACCCAGAGTCATTCTCACTTCAGTGCATTTTTTTGTTGTTTCCCCTAATTCATTCACACTGAGATACACTGAGTTTCATCCTATTACACATGTAAAACCTTCAATATTCGGCTTTCATTGTCACACTTCTAAATAAAGAACTGTTAGCCAAACATGCAGCTGAATTCCTTTCTCTGTAAAACTGGCTGGTAAAGATAACATCAGATTCATGACACAGGCATTTGGTGAAAAATCAGGATGAATAATTTCCATGACTATTTTCCATTTTGCTTCTAAATTACGAAAGGTCAGAGGACCTGTGACTCTTGCATAACTCAACTTAGATCACTTTCTTCTTTTCTGTATTTTACTATGAGAATAATTTGCTGAAATCTCTGCATATAATTCTGAAAAATCTGTACATTTTGTTTTGGATTTATTGTAATAATATTGAGAATCTCAAAAAAAAACCATGGAGCATATGTGTCTGTGTAAGAGGATTGATAAGAATGATGTACAAGGTAATAATAAATTGGGCTATTAGAGCGATTTCAAATGGTTAATTAACATTTTAATAAAAATTGAGCTACAAACAAATTGTTTCATTAATGTATTTTTAATCTTACAACTGCACAGGTTGTAGAAGGTAGGAAAATCAAGTTTTTTGAATACTCAGATGGCATCCATACTCTTTTCCCACTTTGTAATAAGGGTCAACATCAATACAAAGATTAAGAGAAGGATCTTACGCATTTTCTCATGAGAAGTTATTTTCTAATATGACTATTTTAATGAATAAAGATATAACCTAGCTAACGTCTTATCAGATGTTGGAACAAAAATCAGTGATAAATTAGAGATTGTACATATTTTTATTTGAAGTTGATGTTGAAAAAGCCTAGTGACATATTCTGCATGTAAATGCCTTTTTTCACCCTGCAGCATCATTGCACTGTCACTTCTGTTTGGAGCTCTCAAATTTGCAGGACAGTGTACTCTGCCATTAAAGCTTTGCTTTATGAGCTCATGGGGAAAGTAAACCTGAGTGATGCAGAAGGGCTCAATCCCCTTCATGAGGATTAGTCTAACATGAATTAATTAATTCATCATTTAATTACTGGGGGTTCTACCTCACAGTTACTCTATTTCATACTCCTACTGCCAGTTTGTAATTTACAACTTAGTAACTCCCAGGCACGCCTGTGAGTAGAATTGTAACCTGCCTAAGGGTGAGAGTGCTCACGCTTGCTTCTCTTTTAGTGTGCAGGATCCCCTGTATCACACAGAGAGCTAAGCCTCAGCAGTCCTTTTGGAGACACTTCAAAAGTTTTTTTTGTTATAAGCTGACACATCCATACCTTCCAGCTTTGGCAGGTGTGCCTACACCAATTCCATAAGTCAGTAGGTTCTGAATAAGCTGCCAGGCCACCAGTGAACAAGGGTGGCAACTGCAGAAGATGACAAGTTGCAGGTGGCAGTGGCTGCACAACGACCTTCAGCCCTTCCTGGCCATCATGTCTGCACCTTGTCATCTCACGGACCCGGTGGTGCTGCTTCCAGCACACATCGAGCCTGAGTGTGGGCTGTGTGCCTGCCAAAACCTGAGCAGGAGCTGAATGAATTCAAGCGCACCAAGCTGCAGCCCCGTGAGGAGCTGGAAGCCCTCGGCAGCCAAGCAGGCAGGGAGGGAAGGGTGATGAGAGTTATCAGGGGACTTTCAAACAGCTCAGGGGATTGGAGCAGCCAACAGAGGAAGCAAACAGACTCGGTACAGAGGAGTAAAGAGATCCTTTCAGCTCCAGCGTTATCATATTAGCTTAAGCTTCCTCAGTGATGGTGTTGATGCGCCATAAAGCTCAATTCCCTGTAGCTGCAGGAGTCACTGCACCAATCATGCCAAAGGCCTCCAGTCAGCCAGACCTGCTGATGGCAGACTCATCCCTCCAGGTCACAGGCTGCCAAGAGTGCCTGATGCCCCTTTGTGAGGCTGGGGCTGACAAAGAGTTATTTTGCAGAAGGTGTGCTGTGGTTGAAGAGCTGAGTCACCAGGAAGAAGTGAACAGGCTTCACAGCATTCAAGCAAATGAGCAAGAGAGAGAGACTGATTATTTTCAGAGACACCACAGTCTCGAGGCTCTCAAGGCTCCACCCTCCACTGTAGTGGAGAAGCAGGTGGACTCAGAACCCTGCAGGGTAATTAGTCAAAGGACTGTCAATCAGGGGTCTGTTAAAGACGGAGGCTGGAAGTGGGTCACTGCATGTGCCAGGAGGAAAAGTCCTCGTTCTTCTCAAAATTTAACAGGTAGGACTGGTACCTTCTACAACAGGTATGAGGCTCTGGAAGTAGAATGCCAAACAACTGAAGAGGTGGGCAAAGGTCCTTCTGGGAGAGAGGGTCCTCCTAAAACAACACCACTTGTACAATCTGTCAAGATCTCCTCTGTTAAGAGGAAAAGAAGGGTAGTTGTAACAGGAGGCTCCCTTCCAAGGGGAATGGAGTCTGATATGCACACTGGACTCAACTCACAGGGAAGTCCACTGTCTCCCAGAGCCTCAGGGAAGGGCATTACTGGAAAACCTCCCATCCTAATAAGGCCCTGTAATTCCTTTGCACTCCTGGTTGTTCAAACTGGCAGCAATGAAACAACAAAGAGAAGTCTGAGGGCAATCAAAAGAGACTTCAGGGTCCTGGGACAATTGGTAGAGGGATCAGGAGCACAGGTAGTAATTTCTTTGATCATTCTGGTAACAAGGAATAATATTGATAGGAATAGGAAGATTCACCAGGTCAATAAATGGCTCTGAAGTTGGTGTAATTGAAACAAAAATTTTGGCGGTTTTGACCATGGGATGATCGATTCAACACCTGGTTATTGAAACGAGGTGGGATGCACCTTTTTCAGAGGAGTAAGACAGTTCTAGCACAGGAGCTAGTGGGGTTCATTCACAGGGCCTTAAAGTAAGCTTGGAAGGGGAAAAGAGACAAAACCAGGCTTGCCAGTAATGAGTCATGAGATGTGTGCCAAAACTTGAAGAAACCAGCACTCATACAATCCCTCAGTCGGCTTCAGAAGGTGTTGGCTACAACATACCACACCTGAAATGTTCCTACACCAGTGCACGCAGCTTAGGAACAAAGAAGAGGAGCTCAGAGCTTTGGCCCAGTCCCAGAGATTTGACATCACTGGCATAAGTGAAACCTGGTGGGATGAGTCCTGTGACTGGAGTGCTGTGTTGGGTGGTTCCAGGCTCTTCAGGAGGGACAGGCAGAGCAGAAGAGTCAGAAAGGTGACACTGGAAATAGAAGGGTTGGGATGTATGGAGCTCACAGCTGGCAATGGCACAGTTGGAACCCTCTGGGTAAGAATCAAGGGGCAAACAAAAAATGAGGATGTCACTGTGGGAGTTTGCCATAGACCTCCCAGCCAGGATGATTATACTTTGAGGAACTAAGAGGCACTTCCAAATCAACTGCCCTTGTCCTTAGGGGGGATTTCAACTTGGCAGAATTTAGCTGGGAGCATCACACAGCTGGTACAACCCTGGCCAGGAGATTCCTAAAAAAACCTGGAAGACAACTATATGGAACAGGTCCTAAGGGAGCTGAATGGAAAAAATGCCCTCCTTGATCTGCTGCTTGTCCACAGGGTGGGTCTCATGAGCAAAGTGGAGACTGGGGGCCTCTTGGCCACAATGACCACAAAGGGATTGAGTTTAAAATGTCTGTTGACAAGAGGAAAAGTGCCAGCAAATCTCAACTCTGGACATGAGGAGAGCAGACTTCAGGCTGCTCTGGGAATTACTAAGTGAGGTTGCTTGGAAAAAAAAAGGAGGTTTTTTTTAAATGCTGGGATTCATCAGTGCTGGTCACTTTTCAAACATCACAGGCAGGCAACTCCCAAATGTCAAAAATCAAGCGGGTGAGGCAGAAGGATGGCTTGACTGAGCAGGAATCTTGGAAATTAGGCAAAAAAAGGAGGTATATGTCCAGTGGGAGCAAGGTCAAGTGACATGTGAAGAACTCAGAGATGATGCTTGCCACTGGAAGGAGAAAATTCTTGTAGCAAAAGCTCAGCTTGAGTTGCAGCTGAAAAGAACTGTGGGGGACAATAAAAGGAGGTTTTTTTCAAATATGTGTAATTATAAATTAATGGCAATAGGCAGTATAGAGTTATCATTGGCCCATCACTTCAAAAACAGGGACAGAGACAAGAAAGAGGTGTTTCATGTTCTCTTTGCTTCTGTTTTCAACACAGATGATGGACCAAGGGGGTCTCAGTGCCCTGAGCTGGAGGACCATGACTCTGACTGTGATCAACTCCCAGTCTAGTCTGAATTTGTAAGGGACCTGCTGCTTCAGCAGAATCCCTATAATTCTATGGGGCCTGATGAGATTCATTCCAGAATCCTCAAAGGGCTGGTTGGTGTCATCACATCGGGCAGATGGTGAAGGTTGCCCAGATTTTCAAGAAAGGCAAGAAGGAGGATCCCGGAAACCATAGGCCTGTCAGTGTCACTTCAGTAGCTGGTAAAGTTATGGAGAAGATTATTCTGGGAAATACTGAAAAACACCTGAAGGACAACGCAGTCATTGGTCACAGCCAGCACAATTTCATGAGAGGGAAGTCCTGCTTATCCAACCTGATTTCCTTTTATGACAAGGTGTAGGAGTAGTGCTTTTCAGAAGAATTTGTAATAGGAAAGCTAGAAACTCTGTATTTGCCAGGAAGGCTTTCTGCCTAAAAGGTAACTCTTTCTCAAAGGCAGTTTCAATGTTTTCTCTCCCCCTGCATAGCAAGAGAAGTTCTCAGCCTCTCTCTCTGATCTCTGAGAGGAGACAGATAATGTACAGAAACGCTACAGGACCATTGTGACCCTTGGAGAGTCAGGCAGGCCAACAAAAATAAAGCTGAGGAGGGAACAGGAGGTTTGCCTTTTGCTCTCTGAGGCCCGGTACTGCCTGGAGTGCTGAGATGTTTGCAAGTTGTAATGTCTTTGCCTCTGAAATAAACCCTTTTTGAAACCTTTCCACTGCCTTGGCATTCCTGGGGAAGATACCTGCATATGTTTTACACAAGGTCACCCATCCAGGTGACATGGGGAAGCCAGCTGATGTGATCTTTTTGGATTTCAGTAAAGATTTCAATAATGTCTCTCACAGGATCCTTCTGAATCAGATGTCCAACCCCCAGCTGGATAAACACACCATGTGCTGGGTGAGCAATTGGCTCAGGGGTCGGGCACAGAGGGTGACAGTGACTGGGGTGACATCAGACTGTGACCTGTCACTAGGGGGGTTGACCAAGGTTATACCAAGAATATTACCGTAGTTGGTAAACTCATGTGTCAAGTTAACACGAGCTGTATAAGCATCAAACCTGGAGCTGTTTTCCTAGTGATTTGCATAAATATCACTTTTTTTCCAGTGATATGACATCAGGAGGTCAGAACGTTATCACAGGGTTGACTCCATTTTTGGAGATCTGTATGACTCTAGCTGCAGAAAACTGCTCTCAGCTCTATGCAAATACCACTAAGCCAGGGTGACATTTTATCAATTAGATCTAAAAACATACTTTAATCACAGTTCTGCTAAGCAACGTACAAAATATTTGTAAATAATATCTGCATAAACTGTATTTGAAAAAGGATCATAAAGTGTATGTACTAATTTGCTATTGGAATTAAATAATTTTATTCTCGAAAAAGGACACCTAGAATTAACTTCATTATCATCATCATAACTGTAACATAATCCTGACAGTTTGTTAACATACATAAACAGAGCATTTTTTTGCTAATAAAGACCACGTTACATAAAATGCAGACAGAATGAGATTTAAAAATAAAGGCACTGAGTTGACATGCCTGGTACTAAGAATCTAACTAACCAGTGGATGTGTTATTAGTCACTGCAGAAGAATAATAATGCCTTCAAATCATTTTCTGTCTTGAATTTTTTCTCTTCCATATACAAGTGCATTGCTAAGATGGACTTCAAATAATTTACTCAGATTTGAATAAGTTAACAGTGAATATTTCCCAACCCTAACAGGGAAGTTTGTAGCCATTGGTCTGTGGGGTATCATCGTGGTTCTACACAGGAGGTCATTTTCTCCAGCAACAGATAATAGATAACAAGTTTTTATTTCCTAGGTTTGGAATAGAATATGAAAAATTTATATTTACATAAAATTACATAATAAAAAATATATATTTATGCATCAATTAAAGCAATAAGCTTGGTAAATACTGAGCAACAAAATAAAAGTGTTCAAATTATATGAAAAATATTAATAATTAATAAAAGAATTGCATTATCTTTGTAAACTGTGTTAAATCTCTTCATATGATAAGAACACAAAATGGGCAACTATTTATTTGAAATATAAATAAGTGTCTATACAAATTCTGCTACAATCTAAAAGTTTGCTTCCATGATGCAAAATATTACTGCACACAGTCAACTGCATAACACTCCATGAAAGACAAAACATACTTGTTTTAAAGTAGTGGTGATCTAGGAAGAATACACCAGCTTTTTGTCTTGCATTGCTTTCACTCATCAATTAACACAATCATTTGCAGAGTGATTGTGAAACATTTCCTGCATAATTTAAAAAAAAAAATCTCTTGCTAAGTTTATGATCTTTTAAGGAAAATGCATGACTTCAGGGTGACTCAATGCAAGCTCCCTATCACAGGGTTTTTTTACCAATTGCAAAAAATTTCCCATTTCACTACATGAAGATCCCCATTGTGAGGATCCTCATTTTGATGGAGCTCTGTGTTTCTTTTTGGTGCATCTCCCCAAGAGTTTTCTCTGAAGACCCCCAAGAATTGGCTGTTTCTAAGGTTCTCTAATGTTGTAAAATAAAAAGTTAATGGTAACTGTTACTAATTCCACTTATCAAATCAACCTGTAGTTACTGATAGAAATCCAAAAGCCATTCTACTTCTTCCTGCTTAAAAATTATATCAGATAACAATTGTATCAACTGGGCATGCTCTTATCTTTTTGACTGCATTTTTTTGGCTATGACTACTTGAAAGCCTAAACTAAACCTATTCATTCCTTTTATCTTTGAATGGTTAAATTCTTTCTTTCTTCTTTTAGGTCACTAAAAAAAAAGGTGAAAAAATCCTTAGTTTCTCCTGCATATTTTCTCTTGTCTTTATCTGAGAAGAAAACTGATTTTTACACTCTTATAGGGCTTGCACATTAATTGTTGATTCCTTGCAGTATCTGGCTTGCAACTCATCTTCAATTTGCCACTTGAATGCTGACTTAAAAGGTGGTTTGGGTGCGTTTAAGTTCCTACCAAGAATGAATGAGTTCCAGAATCATTCTGTTCTTGTTCTTTTCTTGATCACCTTTGTATGATTTTGTGTAATTCTTTCTACAGTGCTTTCAAATCACTTCAGGTGACAACCACGCTTTGTGGATTTGTCTTCTGTCTATAAGCAATAAGTTCCCAGTGGTTTTTGTATTCTTGTTAAAAAAAATATTCCTATGGATTTAAATTTTTAGTAAGTTAATTTTTAGCTTAGTAGTCTTATCAATTCACATTAAAGTAGTGCACATGAATAAGATGTTTATGAACTATTCAATAATATCCAGTTGAAATGTTAGCATTCAAGTGCATAAAGTGAAAAAAAAAAAAAAAACAAAACATTTTTATTACAATTGGATGTTCTGAAAAGCACTTTCTAATAGATTTAAATAGACTCTGTTATTACAATGGAGACTTTGTTTTTATTTGTAATTATGAGGCAACTCTTAAGTTACAGTTTATTGACAATACTGAGTATATATGAAAAAAATCCTTTTTTTTTATTTACTGTAGGAGTTGTTCTCCGTGCTACATTAAAGCAACTGTTTACAGAGATTGAGACAATTTATGAACAGAATGACAAGAGAAATTATTATGAATGTTGGTAACACAGCGATCAGCTGACACTTTACTTTTTGGAATTATTGACCACAATCACTGACAGTACAGCACTGGGAAGGACAACGTAGAATCAGTGTTAAATCTCTATTGTATTGCTTCGTTCTTGTGCTACATAACTTCACTGACATTTGAAAAATTATGTTAGTTTAAAACTAGAGTAACAGAGAAATGTGTCAAGTTTTAACTGCTATTCCAGCATATTTATTTTTTTTTCCTAATATATTTTCTGGAAAAACAGAGGAAGTATCTTTTCTTAGAGAAAAGAAAAGGATTTGTTGCTGATCTGTTTCATATCAGTCAGCTGAACTGATGCAGTAAACATCCAACAGAGGAGATAAAGAACCTGTAATAAATGTTCCATCAGTATGCACAAACGAACATAAACACATACACACATATATTTTTAAGTTCCTTTCCGTTCTTGCAGTGTCCCAAACTGTTGCCTCATGACTGTTTGTGGAAGCAGCACTGATCTACAGAAGAGGCAGATAGGTTTTATAGATTCCTGCTGTCTAATTCATGACCTGCCAGCAAATCCAGGATACCACATAGGGTTCCTTCACTGTAGGGGTTGGGAGGCAAAGAAGGCAGGGAGGTACATTTTCTCTGAACAAAAGGTGACACAGAGGCATCAGCTCAGATCATACTGTTTATTTTTGATACAGAGTTCACTCACAGGGACATTAGCTGGGTTAGTGGACACGACGTTACCTACAGCACTGCTTAGAAAACAACCAGAAATAAAAAAAATTAAATTATTTCATATTTATCAGTTTGATTTTAGTCTTATTTTGTATCTAGGGTACGTTACCTTTACATAGTAATTGGAACAGTATTTTTCTAAACTTGTTCATCTCAGAGCAACAAACTGAGAAAAACTAATTTCAGTTTTGATTGCATTATCAAATGGAAAATAATTATGAAACATGGGATGCCTTTCTTTTCATTTAATTTCAGATGAAGAGAATGTGCTCAGAATAATTACAATATAATGTTCAATAGTTACTCTCCAGCTACTGATAATTGGCATTAATTCATTAACTGCACTTGCATTACTCTAAGTTAAGAATGTAATCCCATAGCTCAGCTTCTAGGTCTTACCAGGTTCTGGCCAAATAATTGAAAAATTCAGCAATCCTATGCTCTAAACAATTGCCCTAAACGTTATTTATTTTGTAGAAATATAATGTGGTAGAAATACAATATGTAGAAACATAATATGTAGAAACATCAGGCACTTTGGAGGATAGAAGTAAGAGATCCAAGCAAGTTGGAGTTCTGTTTTTCTTGGTATTGTAATAGCTCCTCTTTGAGTCTTTTGACACCATTATGTTAATAATGTTCTAAAAACTCTTAGATTGGCCTTTTGTCTCTTGAAAATAAAAAAAAAAGGGAGTATATCTTGCAAAAGATGGATCACAGAACAAATAATCAGCTAATCTTATATGAGCTGCTTTCTTTTACTTAGCAGATAGAGTTGAGATGCCAGTTGTTGAAGAAACTAATTTTTTATTATATTTATGATAGATTTAAGAAACATTTCCCTATTGAGGAAATAGGGAATAAGTGCAAACATTCACCCTAAGAAGCCTGTTTTGGGGGCTGTGTGTTTGTTGGGATTTTGCCAAGCCTAATGGTCACTTTTCAGAATAGTTCTCTGCGAACTGTTGCACATTTTCAATATTTTATTAAACTAATAGCGTAAAATCACCCAATGCCACACTGAATTCTGATCTTTGCTCTCTTTCCCTATCCGTTCACCCCCTCCCTTGCAGCCTTCCTGCTGTTTCCACTGGATATTCAGGGCTGAGAATAAGCTTGAATTTAACTTCAGGTGGATATAATTGCAAGTCTATGTGCATACACAAGCATGCAAGTCCTGAGGAGCAGCAAGGGTGTGTATGAATTTAGGCCCATGTAACGTCATTTTATGTTATTAGAATTAAATGTATTGATGCAAGAAGATGCTTCAAAATCATTGAGACCTTCAGAAGTCCATTCACCTTCTTCAGGCCCGATGATCTCTTGCCTCATAGAAGTTGTGTTTCAGTAACTGCAGTGCTTGTGCCATTTCACATGTCAGCTTTGAAGGCTTAAACTATATAAAATGCATTTCAAAAACTTAATTTTTTTTCCTAAAAAAGGCTACAAATAATACAGGTCATCCCTTGGCACAAATTATCCTAAGACATGGAGCGTGAAATAAAATAGCAGGCATTTGTAAGGGAATGCAATAGAAGCAAGAAATGAACCAACACTTGATCAAATAAATCTGACCACAAATAACAAACAAGATGTCCCTATTTGTCTTAAGATAGAATGCAATTTTATTTGTAAGAGGGGAAAAAAAAGAGAAACTCCAGTGCTGGCTGAGAATTTACTCTCATGCAAATATTCCCACCTGGCAGATTCCCTAAGAACATAATTAAAGATACCAGATTTTACCAATGTTAGAATTTTATTTTATTATTTTTGTAAAACAATTTATAGCAATTGCCCACATCCATTTATTCATTTACCTTACTTTATTGCCTCAGAAATTATTTTTTATTCACTGCATTATAGTTAACTGCAATTAAAATAATATTGAAAAACTATTTTGAAAACCTTTTTTCTCTGAATCAGGATGACTTGTTTCCCAGATCTTGCCTGCGGTTTACACAGTCCAGCTGACAAATTTCAGTTCAATTCAAAACATTAAAAAACTCAGTTTCAAAGAGAAAGTGTTTTAGACTAAAATTTACATTGTAATGTTTTCTTCAAATTTTCATCACTTCTTTAGCTAAAGGAAAAGGAAATGCATAAATTTATACAAGAATATAACCATAATTTACAAAGTTCAAGTGGAGGAAGGAGGTAGTTTTGCTGCTATTCATATATAAATCAGCTCAATATTTAGGGAGGTCTTGTTCCAACTCAAAGGGGAGTCTAAAATATAAACATACAGACAGGCAGTTCTGCAAGAACATGACCCCAGGACCAGAGGAACTGATATCAGAATGAAGCTGGCTTTTTACTATCAGTTATACAGACCTGTCTTACCACACAGAAGACCAGCAGACATACCTTCTCCTCAAAGCTGAATCAGTAACCTATCACATATCTGAAAAAAATGCAGCACGTACCCCTTCCCAGCTCCAAGTCTGAGAGTGGAGCCTGGGGTTTGCCTCCAAATGCATTCTGATACATTTGAAGTAGCAGAAATTAGACTTTCATTATTTCCAAGTTCTTCTGGTTTTGTTGACTAAATCATACAACACATCTGGCATGAATTCCAAGGGTAAATTTATTGTTATATCTACATCACATGTAGATATGAAGACCAACACATATGCTATTAAAATAATCAGCAGCACAGAGAGGGATATATATGTTTCTCCATTTCTTCCAATACAAGTAATAGGGAGTTCCATACGAAAGGAGAAGACAGACTAGGACAAAAAAGTGCAATTTTTTTTCTCAAAATGTGTGGTAAAGCTAAGGAACTCCTTGCAGGAGGAAGATGCAAGTGCTACAGTTTGACAACAGCACAAAGGGAGAATAGGCAGCCTGTTAAAAATAAGAAAAACAGTAGAATCCATATGTGTAACCAGAATTATTGGACACTACGAAATCACGGAGGATGTGATAGGCATCACTTTGGTTTGCTGTGAGAAACAGGTTAAATTAACAGTTGCAATAATGCATCATGTTTACCACTACATTTTTAACAAGTTACTGAACCCAGAGCATCACCATCTTGGAGAATTCTCACCTGTTTAAATATTAAGCCTGACAGTCCACTGTGGATGGTCCACTATCTCTGAAAAACTGCAGGCTTAATTTCTCCCCATCAGAAGTTCCTTTCAGCTTCGAGATGTTTTGATACAACAGATAAACCAGTCCATAGATTTTAGTTTATGGGAATAAATATAAGAATAATATAAGGGGGAGGGAAAAGATTTCCTTCAAATGATCAGCAGTGAGACGACCATCTACCAATCATCACACCATCAGCACTGAGAAGGGTCACACTTCTGGGTCTAGACAGCATATGTTCAAATCCTTTGTCTTCTCAAAGCTGTTCCCTACAGCTGGATCAGATCTAGAGATGCTGTTAACATCTTTATCAATGACCTGAAGAAGGAAAAGTTAATAAATTTTGCAGGTGACATGAAATGAACCCCCCTGTCTAGGTTGAGGTCATTCTCAACCCAAATTATCCCGGGTTCTGATGATTCTTCTCTCCTTCCTTCAGTCCCATTGTGACTTGAAGCTGGACCCAATTAAAAGAAAAAAATATCAGAAGGCCACATTGCAGTCAAACAGTTAAAATTTTCAAGATTTTTGTGTCACGAAGCATCTACATTTATGCACACAGTATCTGACTCCAAGTACTGTATTTTACCAACTGGTGGTAAACCAAATTAAAACTTTAAAACATATACATGCTTAATTTAATTATAATATAAAAGATTCACTTTATGCTAGTCAGAAATCTCAACTGTAAAATAAAAAAGAAAGTTTTAAAATTAGTTCAGTTTTAAAATTCTTTAAGAATGCAGGTATACATATACATCACAGAATAAAGATGTTTGTTAAGCATTAGTATTGAGAATGTGCATGGATTACACTTTAGGCACTATTTTATGGAATTAAGGTCACTAACATTACTTTTGATAGTGGGTAGCCATATATTTTCTTTCTAGTCTTGAATGTTGTTTTCTTTTCTTTCAGTCTGCTAATATGAATAATAAAAAGACAGGACACGTTTTCCACAACACTGTGAAGCACATTGATACTGACTATCAGTAAATATCATATTCTAAACTCACACGCCTCATGCAAAGATAACTCAGATTCTAAGCCTTTGGAAATAAAAGTGCTCTGGCACTGCTGTCTTTAAATTGACAGTCAAATGGGCTTTCCTACTCTCTTGGGATCTAATTAGACTTGCAGTGCTTTATGTGCCACTCCTGAGGGGATGGGAGCTACACAGCATCTTCTGTCTGTGCCACGGGTGTCGCTGCTCTTCTATTTCAGCAATGGTTTTGTCATAAGTGGGATTACCATTCCCCCTAGAAAAGAAGTTTTCATTACTTTTATTAGCTTATATGAGGCAATGCAGTTATGTTTTCTAATGCATAATATACTGATGTTTTAATACATCTGTGTATGTTAAAAACACACCAGAGAACAGTACAGAGAAGAAAAACATATCAGTTTTAAAAATATATCTCAAGACATGAAGAAAAAATTCCATCTATCACTAAGGAATTAGGTTGAGAGTCAGATGTAAATAATTTTTTTAAAAAACAAATTTTCTTTGCTTTTTTTCTTTTTATGTTCAGAGTCTTAAATGTATTAACAATGTAATTTTCTGAAAAGCACAAAGCATGAGCAAGTGACAAAATAGCACTTGCTTTCAGGTTATACTGTTCTCAGCTTTGTGATGTACAACAGAGATAATCAAAAAAAGACAGGTCATTAACCAACACCTAGGGGAGGGAAAGGAATGCATGGGCTTCGTATTAGTACAACTGAGGAACGTGATTTCAACTGAGAAAAATCAATTTAATAGTAAGAACAGATGAGATATCTCCAGCCAAATATTTTTAATAGATAATAGATTCACTAGATATCTTAAAAAGGACACAGAAGTTCTCTTTTTTACCTTTCTTTTTGCATGACAGGTATGGATACTCTGAGTGCTGTGTAGCCACAAAACAGAGACAAGGAGTAAAAAAACTACCATTAAGAAATTTTGGTGCCATTGTTCTACAGGCAGAATCTAAGCATAAATAAGGCCCTGTGTGTTTTAAATATCCTGCCTTTACATAATTCCATGACTAGTTAAGGGAAAGTGAAAAGCATTAAATTATCCCTGACCACTTCCCTTTTTCTTTTTTCTCTCTCTTTTTCCCTCAGAAGGCTGCAGTATTGGCAATGTGTTTTCCAGTGCATGAAGGACATTCCTTTGTGCACAACAGAGCTTTAGATAGACCTTAATAACTTCTGTGGAGGCCTTCTTTAGCCTGCTCCTAGGTGAATTTCATGAGGACCAGCTGAGCCCCAGCAGATCAGACTGATACCTTTCATGGGCTTCCCACAACACGTTGTTTGTAAGTTACTGTAGAGGCTTCAAAAAGGGAAAAAAGCACCATGCTTGCATCAGATAGTGGGGTGGTTTGGCAGGTAAGTGATTTCTTGTTTCTGATACCACTATCTCTTCTTAAGGTCGGCTTCCTCAGACCAAAGTGCAGTATTCCAAGCCATAAGAAGGAGACAGAGCAATTTGGAACCAGGATTATTCTATGCCAATATGACTAGTATAAAGTAATCACAGGCTCCAACCTCTATACAGCTTTGGCAAACGTCTCTTTTGACACTAAGCAAAGAGTGGTTTGCATCCAATTTGGAATTCTGTAACCTTGGAATTTGCAGACACACTAATAAAAATGTACCTGACAGTAGAATGAGCAGCAGTGGGAGTCCAATTTGGCAAGGAGGGAATACCTAAACAGATTAGAAATCTGATACAACATATTTCTCTAGTAGATGCACAGTGCCACACATTTTATAGCATTTCTTTGAAGCTCCTGAAGCTCAATGGCACAATGAATATACTTATAAGGCTGTGAATGAATATCTTAAAGATTTTAGAAAAAGACTACAATTTATTTCCTTTTCTTCTCTTTTTTTTTTTTTTTTTCCCTTTTCAGAAGTAAAGTTCAACATAAGAAAGGGGGGAAAATCACGGAAATATTTTCTCTGAAGCAAACAGCAGGCCTCTTATGAGAAAAAAGAGTGAGAATGAGAGAAGAATTTTAAGATATATGGACAGAACTGACCATTGGATAGTGAACGCTTAATTTTTTAATAAGTTGCTTTGTACTTCCATACAGCAAAACTATTTCTTTCCCCCAAAATAATGGAGGATAGGATTTTTGTTTGTTGGTTTGCTTGTTTTATAATGACCATTGATTGATTAACAATATATGCAAACGTGAATTTTGATATTTAGCACACTGGTGTAGACTATACATGGTTTGATGTCAGTCTGTGCTTCATATCTTATCAACAGAGAGGAAGAACAGCAGATCAGCAAGCCAAAGCCAGTAAAAAACTCAAGAGGCAGTGAAGATGACTAGAGGGGCAGTAATTAGCCACAATCAGTTTGAAACACAGAAGTGCTGGATCATGACACCATTTCACACACTTTCCAACCTTTGTGCAATTATGCTTTCGTGGCTGCTTCAACTGTGATGTCTGGTGTAGCATAACAGGCTGGAAAGCTGCTGACCTTTCCCTGAGAGCATGCCCTTCTCCTCCTGGCTGCTTACTCACCACATCCCTTATGCTTAAAACCGAAAGCTGCCCTTACTGTGGACACAAAGTCCAATATTGTGTCATTATGGAACTGCTGCAGACAGCTAATAAACACACACTGCTTGGCCCCACCAGATGATCTGGTGTCTGTAGCTATTTAAATTGTATGAAAAAAAAAAAAACAAACCAACAGATATGTGAGGTCCTAAGTTCACCAATTAGAAACCTCTGTATCATGTGAAAAAAACAATCTCTCTCACTTTACTTAGAAATGTCACTGAGAGCAACAGGAGATGTTTGCCAGAAAGGACTTTGACCTCAGTCCTCAAGATCTATCACAGGAATGGCAAAGTAAGCTTAGACATAACATATTTCAGGCAACACAAGAACTGGTCTTTGTCATCTTATGATGTACTTTGTGCCACCGCTGCCAAAACTATTTCACGTGAAACAAGTATGAATTGTGTTATACTGGATAAATCATTGTGAGAAGAGTGTGGTTCTTTTCCCATACCATGTAAAGGAAAATAATATTAAGATAAACACACTGCAGGTCAGTAGGTGTGCTGACATCCTGTCAGACTTAATTCAGCTCCTGTGTTGACTAATAAGTACCTGCCTAGAGTTATTCAGTCTAAACACAGGAATTTTTGTTGCTGCTACTGCTGTTCTTGCTCTAAAATACTTCAAACAGGAAAGTATGTATGACAACTAATCCAATTACTCATGAGTCCTAGAAAAGGTCACAGAAATAATTTCCCCTCTATCTTTTTTTCCTCACTTTTCCTCTCTGTCTTCTCCTCTCGAGCAAACAGTTGGGGAGAATAGTGTCAAAACTTCTAAAACAGGATAGCAGACTTACTTTTATGTGCAGCTACAGGGATTTTTATTGCAGGCAGCTGAAGTCAAAACCAGGAAGACAAATAGTCACTTGAGACAATATTTCTTATTTGACACAACAGGTCTTATTAGGCAAAGGTGTTCACTTATTAATAAGGCTGAACAAAAAGTGGAGTGCATAGTTCTATTTTTTTATTCTAGACCACTGTGTTTTTGTCTAAGAACTTTCCACTACTACTGTGGATATCAAAAGCATACTACAGTTCATTTAGTCAAAATACAGCTGGCATTATTATATAATCATAAAAAACCTGATAGTTCAAAAAAAAAAGAAACAACTAATTTAAATTGTGTAAGGTGGAACTGGAATTCTGCTGCCTTAATGCACATTATGTCTATATTAGCCAGTAAAAGCCTCTGCTGTCAATTGCAGGGCATTAAATGCACTCCTGGAGCAATGTGTTTCCTTTTTTTGAGACCATGAACTTTGAAAATTATCTAAGATGCAGACTGGTTTAAGTGGGAACACTAGTGAGGTTTGTTTGAAAATACACTCCTGATCTCAGCTGAGACATTAACAAGGGCAAACCACTTGAAATAGTCTGCAATTCTGACTTCAGTCTTCCAACAATTTTGGAGACATACATTCTGAAAGAACCCAGCTATTTACTGTGTAGGAAGTATAAGGCTTTTTCCATTCCAAGTAATTAGATGGAGTGAATTTTGTAAGAATTGGCTTATCATGTTAAAAAGACAATATCTAATAATTTTCATATTTTTTAATGCCATAGTAACAAAGAAAAACCAAATGATACATTGGGTGCATTGTGCTGGAATTTGACACAGCACTTATCTGTTGTAATCTTGAGAGCAGAGCTCAAACTAGGCTATCCAGTTAGGATAAAAGGAGTGAAATTGGCATAACCCCAATAAGGAAAAGTAAGAGGACACAAATGACAGAAAGTCCTTCAAACTTGCACCTCAGTTATACTCATTTTCACTGCCACTGAGGACACTAACACAGAAAGCAAGCTACAGAGGAGGGGAAATGGTTATCTGTCACCAAGCTGCACCTTAGGAAAATGATGAAATTGAGGAAGTCCCCAATGTTCTGTGACAATGTGACCACAGCCCCTCAGAGGAATCATAGTAGCCCACACACTTTTTCCTACAGGTACTGTGCTGGACCCTGTGCACATCATGATGTCGTGCTCTAACTCTGAATACAGTTATTTTTTATCTACCTCATCATCCCACACTGTAGCAAAGTCAGCAAATCCTGCACAAAACAAAGAACATGAAATACCAAAATTTGTTCTCTCCATAATCTTTTATGTTCTGACTGGGGCTCAGAGAGAAACATAACTCATGAATCTTAATTTTTTTGTAACTCTCCTTACTGGCACTGTCTCCCACATAAACATGACATCAAAATAAAATCTTTTAAATTACCCCAAAATAATGTAAAAGGTGGTATGATATTAAAGGTTCTTTCAATTTTTTTCTGCCAAAGGAATTCCTGTTTTTTTTCCAGTACAACTGACAATTAAGACAAGAACCTTATAGACAATTTATATTGATCACTTGCTGATTAGGTTTGCTTAACAAATATATGAACAATTCAAATATAATTTAGATGGCACAAATAAGAGTTTACAAATCTTGCTCACAATTAGGGAATGATAGCTTTTCCTATTGATTTCTAAGTAACAATTTTTCATCCTTCAAAGGATTGTCCAACATCTTATGAAGGTGGTGGAGAAGAAGATTATTTTTTTTGTTGAATAATTCTATATCTTAATTAAAGTGACACATCAAGGGCATGATTAAAAATGGCATTAATCAGATGTAAAGTTGATATATTTAAGACACTGTTCTAAATTCTTTTGCCTTCCAAAAAGTTATTGCAAATAAAGTATTGTGTTGAATGAATTTTCTAACATAGTATCCTCCAAAACATACAAGCTATAAAATTACCAACAAAGTTGCAGACAAACTAGATGGTGGTTGATATTCATAGATAGTTAGATTCAAAAAAATGGTACAGAATAATTATTAAAATGGTTAAAAGTGAGTAACAAAACAAAAAAAATACATTTCACTCATATACACATAGCCAACATTTTACAATTTCTGTTCCTTTTAAATGGGGAGAGAGCATAAGAAAAATGTGTGCTCATAGTAGATGGGCAGTTCTTGGGAATTTATTTAAAGCAGATATGGTAAAGTAAGGCACAGATTTTCCTAAAGCTACACAATCTTTTCAGAGTTGGGCACTGGAATAACCCCATTCATTTCAATGGAATCATATTACATTAAAGGAGAGCGATAGAAGAGTCAAGCTTATTGAATTTAGGAGAGGTCACAAAGTTGAAGTACAATGAATCACTTTTTTAAGTGTATTGCCGTGTTAACAAACACAAAAAAATCCAGACATTATTGCACAGAAGTTAAGGCAGGCTTCTGCATTTCTGGGTGTAAATCATGTGTGATACAAATGTCCTGGTTTTGGCTGGGATAAAGCTAATTTTCTTCTTAATAGCCAGTACAGTTGCTGTGGTTTGCATTCAGTATTCAGAGAAAAATGTTGATGGCACACTGATGCTTTGGTTGTTGCTGAGTTGTACTTTTAAGTCAAGGATTTCTTTAGTTTCCAGTGCTCTACCAGTGAGCAGGGGCACGAGAAACTGGGAGGGAGCACAGCCAGGACCGAACTGACCAGAGGGGTATTCCACACCCCAGAACATCATGCCCAGTCTGTAAACTGGGAGCTGCTGGTCACTGCTGGGAGATGGGCTGAGCACTGGTCAGCAGGCAGTGAGAAACTGCACTGTGCAACACTTGTTCTTCTGGGGTTTTATTTCTCTCTTCTTTTCATTACTGTTAGTAGTATGGGCACTAATAGCAGTATGCTAATATTATTAGTATACTTTATTTTGTTTCAAATAGCAAACTGTTCTTATCTCAACCCATGAAGTTCACTTTTTCTTTCCAGTTCTCCACCCTGGGAGACAGTGGGAGTGAGTGAGCGAGAGGCTGCATGGTACTTAGTTGTTGATATATGCACATGTTTAAGAAAATGAATGCAATGCACTGTCAAAAGAAACACTTTCAAATAAAAACAGATTCTTCCTGAAGATTTATTAATAACAGCTTGATCTTCTAAAGTTTTGTTGGTTTTGTTGTTTGTTTTACAAGTTAATGAGCAGGTGAAAATATTAATAGACCAAACTTCAGTATTATTTAAAGTACAGGTGTTTTATCATTGCTGTCACTGTATGTAAGGCAACAAAAAATGAGGCCAAAAACATCTGCAGCAGTCAGGAAATGAAACAGCAAGTCCTCAAGCAAAACTAGAATAGTTTATACTCAAACTTGCTTTATGCACATTGCAAATATTAAAGAACTCACTGTCTATATCAAAACTGGCAAATAAACAGTCAGGAGTTAAGAGCTCATTATAAACCCACCTATTGATTTTTTCAGTGCTGAGCAACAACCACCTACCACCATATTTTTCTAGAAGCATCACTATATGAGAGTAATTCAGTGTTATGACTCAAACCCCAACAACGTCTATTATTTAATATCAGACAAAATTATATATGTCTTGAAATGTCTCTACAGCTACTAGACATGAATCAGTTTAAATTATCTCAATGCACTGTGGTATAAAACAATAAACCAGAAATAGCCTGCTAATCATTATTTGGACAATGACATTTCAAAGATATGTCAGACAAAATGTTCAGAGCAGTCAGATGCATGACATAATTTCAAGATTTCTCATATGCATCATCTTAAGTTTAGAAGATTTGGGGTTTTTTATAGAGAAAATAATATGCACAGTCCAAAGTTACTCTAAAATCTTTATTTAACAATGGTAATAGCTCATCTTGTGAAAGAATACCAAGTTCTTGGATAACAACTGGGTGGATAAAACTACTGAATACTTGATTTTCTTTTTGGAATTCAACTATGCTGCTTCTACAGCCAAGGGCAAAGAAGTGATGAACACTGGAATTCTATTTACAATCTCTACAGTCCTCTGACCTGCACTGCATGCAAATCAATGGCCATTCCAGTCAACACCAGGTATCTTCCTTTTTTTGATCCACTGTGTAAAAAAGCCCTTAACTTTTCTTCTTACAAAACCTGGTTTTCAAAATTTGGCTTGGTAGAAGCTGCAAATCCATCCATGGAGTTTCCATGCATAGAGTAAGTCACCATTTAAAGTACATGAAGATCAGCCTCTCTTACTCACTATCATTTTTGCCTACACAAATGTATCCTTATTTCCCAAGCTGTAGGACATGGACCTTATTCACCTGCTATTCTGGAAACTTCCTTACCAGTTAAACAGAGAACAAGTCCAATTATGTCTCCAGACATTTGTTCTTTCATTTCAGCTTTGATTTCCAAAACCATCCATTTACTATCCTCTTCATTCTATCCCTCCAGCATGTTTAGTTAAATGACAAATAAAGACATGTTATACTTTGTAAGAAGGTTCATTTGGTTCATAAACCCATAACTTTCATTATGTATTACTTTCTGAAAACCTACAAGTGATTTATAAGTCTAACATATGAAAGAAACAAAAACAAAGGTAAAAGTCAAGTCTGGACTGGAAGTAAATTTTAAACAAATTATCATCAACAGAAATAAAGGTTGGAGAAGAGGCTTATGCTCATCATGAGTACTACAAAACTTGGGTTAGGCTTTTTGCCTTAAATGTAATTTTTTTTCCTCCATTTTGAAAACATGAAAAAAACCTTTTGCTATACTTTTTAATAGTTCGCTGTATTGTATTTATTGTTAGCTTTCTTTCCTTTTTATTTTATCATGAATTGACTACACAAATTACCCAAATTTTATGTTTTATATTTCTTTTCAGGCATATTCTACAGAGAATATTCTCACATTTTTTTTCTGTAAATGCTGTCTCAAGATAGAGAACATGGATAATTCCAAGGATTACATGTTCAATGACTCAGATTCTAAAAAGTCTTATTGATTACTTAAAATTTACTATCTTAAGTAGCACAAAAGACTATGCCAATGAGCAAAGGCATGACCTTAACTATGCAGTAATTAGACTGTGATAATGATGTATTATAGTCAAATTTTCTTACAGTAAACCTCATGATTATGCAGTAAGATTTGATTAGATTGATAAATAGATAAATGCAAAACTTTGCTAAACTTATAGTTAATAACATGTCTACTAACACAGAATGCTCACTGGAGCATCAGCTAAGTTAAAAGGAGTCCTGTTTTGAAATAGAGACTTAAACATTTATAATTATGCTGTTCAATTACTGTGCCCTACTGAAGAGAAATGCATCAACATATTTATCTAATAAATGGAACGAGGCTTCCACTTAACCTGATAGCAATTATTTTGGAAATTTATATGCTTCTGTCACAAGATACCAATTCCAGGAAATTAATAGACCATCTACTCCTAGCTGGCTTATATATAACTGTTAGGAACTGGTGCTGCTTCAGCAAACAGGCAGCACTGCATTGATTGCCTTTGGCAGGTGTGGCTTGTGGATGAAAGGGGAAAATTAACTAAAGGATTCTATCAGGAGCTTGGTATATTATGCAATGTGACTGTTCTTATTTGTCTTTTATATTTTTCTTTTAGTTTTGTTTGTTTGTTTGTTTCAACTGTAGAAATGCATTGTATCGACTGGTGGCATATTGCCAACTTATTCTTTTCATTAACCAAGAAATATCTGTTTCCTTACCTTTCTGAGTTCTGTCACAAGATTGCTTTCTGTTATATGCTACATTTTCTTCAGCTTTTCTGCAACGTGTTTGTATTATAAACACATCATAACCATTACTCTTTATAAATATTTTCAACTTCTTTTGAATTCTTTCACGGTGGCAGATACATAAAGCAGGAATTATGTTTGCATTTCTTCTGTGTAGTACTTTCTATACATGAACATGAATGGGACATTTTGTTTTTGGAAAATTCTGGAGTGGAATAGCAGACATGTAGCTTCCAGATTAGATATGTGCTTCTCAGTAGTAGAAAAAGCAGATGGAGGTTTTTCATGGGAACCCATCTCATTTGTCCATAAAGTCATCTGCTGCAAGGTTTGAATGCTTTTGGAAAAAAAAAAAGGATCCAGGAAAAGTTCCATGATTTTGACTGACCTTGTAATTTTGTGACATTGCTTGTAATTTCATGACATCAAGGAATTTAAATATCCTTGACTAAACTGATCATCAAGAACCTGTGTGACAGCATATATATCACTAGGACATTATAATTACACTTTATAAATAAATCACTCTGTGGAGCATGTGCCTTCTATTTGTTGCCCAGTCACATGATACAGTACTACTTATTATATGTAAGGGCTTTTTAATTTCTGTGTTGCTGAAGTTATACAGTCAAGGAAGAGGTGCATTATTGGCTTCATATTATTTTCATATTCACTTTTAAGACTCACATATGTAGTGGAATGGGAAAACATTTGTATTTGCCTCAAGTGCGGTAATTCATCTCTGAGAATCTCAGAGCACCCAGTGAAGTCAACACTACACAAAAACATTCTTGTATAGCAAAAATATGTTTAGCTACTGTTCTATATTCTGAAAGAAAAAATTATATCTATAATATTAATATTTGTTTACCTGTGAGAGGCAAGGAAGACAGGACAAACTGAGTAGTTGGAAATAATATATTTTACTAGAATAACTTAATATAGTTGGAAAAATTGGATGATTTTTTTTCTGCTATACCTTCTTCAGATCTGAAATAGAATCTGCAGACTTTAAAGTTCAGTGGAAGTAAAGGTCAACAGTATAGAAGTTAAAGATGGAGCAAATAAAATGCCTGTTGGTAGTTTGTGGAATCAAATGTGCAAAAAAAAAGAGAGCAACAAGAAAAGTAGTTATCTTACATGCAACAGAGAGAAACACAAAGTTCAGAACATTTGGAATAAAATGAAGTGTATGTGAAGAAAATGTGAGGAAGAATAATAGGTAATAAAAGCAAATGTGAAAAGAATGCACTGTCTTATAAGAGTCTGTTAGCATGCTGTAAAAACAAAAATGTCTACTGCACAAGGATCAAACTCTTGATCTGTGTGCAGTGAAACACTGTCTTACTGTGTTGTTTCCAGCAGCTGAAAACTGCCACAGCTTAAGGTTAGGGTGAACACAAAAGCACAAGCCTTCCTATTCGCTGGAAAACATACTCCACACACTGTGTGGGTAAGGATGGAGTACCAGAATGCTTCTCTTCTAAATCTGAGATGGCTTACTTCTTCAATCCTTCTTTGTGTTCAGGTTTGTGCCTCTCACTCCCAGAAAGACTGAGGTGCTGCAGTGAGTTCAGAGAAGGGCAGCAAAGCTGGTGAAGAGAGTGGAGCACACTCAGGAGCAGCTGAGGGAGCTGGGGTTGTTCAGCCTGGAGAGGAGGAGGCTCAGGGGAGTCTCTACAACTACCTGAAGGGAGGTTGTAGCAAGGTGGGGGTTGATCTCTTCTCCCAGGTGAGAGGTGACTCTTTTCCCAATGACAGGATGAGAAGAAATGGCATTAATGTCAGGGGAGGCTTACATTGTATATTAGGAAAAAGTTCATCACTGGTGAGGTGCTTAATCATGGGAACAGTTCCTACCCAGGAAAGTGGTTGAGTCACCATTCCTGGAGATTTTTTAGAAGATGTGTGAATGTGACACTGAGGGACAGAGTTTAGTAATGAGCTTGGCAGTGTTAGGTTTATGGTTGTACTTAATTGTACTTAAAGGTCTTTTCCAACCCAGATGATTCCATAATTCTACTGTGGCGTTGAAGCAATCTTGGAAAAAGGGAGATATAATATTGGTTTCACACCTGTTTTCGGTTCAGCTGACTACTCAGGAACAAAACCAGACTTTTATATTATGTATATTCATTGCAATAATGTGTAATCAGTTCTAAGCATTTTGCATGTGGTCTGTAAACACACACAAATTTGGAAATAGAGGCATTGAAAATATTTAGTATCTTCGTTTTCTAACGTCTACGTTTTGGAATGTGTTTATTCTAAGTGATAAACTCATATCTATTAGAAAGTTGCACATCATTAAAAACCAATAAATGAAATACAGAACCTGCTCATTATTAAATTACAAACTTACTGTACTGTGCATCCAACAGTTACTTATTTTTCATCTCTCTTCATCTGTATCAGAAATCCTCTCGAAAATTACTTCTTTGCAGATGTCAACATATATAGTCTCTGTGATTTTAAAGGCAAAGATTGGAGTTATTCCTTCCAGTAACAGAGATTAAAACAAGTATAGAGAAAATTAGTTTTATGTCAGACCAGGTTACTCAGAATTGTTTCATGAAGCTAAAGGAATATTCCTAAATATAAAATGGGACAGTTAACAGAACTACTTCCAAATGAAAGTAGAACTAATGGAATAAATAGATGACTGAGGTCTTAAAATGGTACTGAATTATTATGTATCCTAATTCTATCTACTTTTGAAATAAAAAATAATATTAGACTTATAACAGAAATATGTATAAAATGAATAACAGAATAGGCAGTTGGCATAAATCGTGGCATCTCTTTTCCTCCATAGTGTGGAGATTTTTAAGTTCCCATGGAGGGGTTTGCTACTTTATAAATATAAACCATAAAACCATAAGGAAAATGGTACAGTTTGAATCAGACATAAAAAAAGGAAATAGATATTAATTTTGAGAAATACTACTGCAGAAAATGTAAATTATTTTTAGGCATTCCTCACAGGTAAAGAAGAAAAAACACAACAAAAGAGGTGAACATTTTACATCCGTTTGTAACATAAGGCTATCACTTGCAAATCACAATACAATTAAAAATATGTTATTATATGTTTATGTGAAGAGATATCAAATTTCATAATAGCATATTTATCCATATGAATAAGACTGTAAATAAAAAATAAATTAAATTTCCATAACGAGATAAAGACATGAGGTCTGTAAGAGATAAAGATCAGTAATTACAGCTATTAGAATAAAATTGGTTTAACTGCAGAGCAGAAACTCTGTCTGATATACTCTGTGGGATACCCTGAAAGATAGTGTGAGGCACTGGAAAACTTTGCTGAGGATCTCTAAAATAAAAAATCAGCAAAAGTCTAATGCATTATCTAACAATATTAGGCTCTCTTAAATGAACATCTATCACCAGAGAACTAATGAGCTAGAAGAATAATACTAGAAACTAGAGATACTAGAGTCTCAGAGAGGTCTTAGACCACCACTGCTGCGTTTCAAGGTGGAAATTACTTTTTAAGCATCAGGTTTGCAGTTTCCATTTAAATTTCCTCAAAAAAAAATATATATTTCACAAGCAGCAACATCACCTTGTGAGAGATGTACAAGGAGGGGTACAATAATGGCAACCATGCTGCTACTCCAATCCAAAACAGGGAAGCAGGCTCATATAGTGTAAGCACTTAAATTTTATTTGATAACTGGGAGGAAAACTTAGCTGGGGAAATAGATTAGAATAAATCCAATGTATATATTCCGTTATTTAAAGGTCTTGATTTAAGATGCTGGTGAAGCAAAGTCAGCTTCCATGTAGTGTGATCGGTAATTGCAGGTGATGATCTTCAGCTCCCAGCCTAAAACTCCAGATTTTCCATGCTGCAGTTACTTTGAAGACAAAGACAAGAGTCCTGCCATGCAAGGGGATGCATCAGAGAGTAGGAACTGGCAAAGTGACCTGGAAGGCAAGTTGATGGCAAAAGTTTGTTGTTTGGTACTGCTGCATGGAAGCTTGTGAGTTCCCCATTTGGGTTTCACATGGCACACTACTGTAAGGCTGACAGCTTCAAAGAAAAAATAAACACAGCAAGCCACTTGAGACACTGCACTTGTATTATAAACTACAAGAGAGCACTTATTGGGCAGCTTTGATAAGTGGTAATTAAGCTCTAGGCATGAAGTGAGCTGTGTATTACAAGGATAAGTGAATAGAGTGTATGAAAGTAGGAAAAGGAAAGTCAGCTCTATTCTTACAAGCCAATGTTATCACACATCCCCAAAATACTCTTTCTCAGAGACCCATATGAGTATAAATCCCCATGGACTACCCTTTCTAGTTTACAAATGATTTTGTTCTTATTTTTCCTGTACCCTTTTAACCATGTCTCCATCACACTAGTTCTAACTCTTGTACAGACCTAATTCTACCTCCTCTCTTCCTGCAATTTGCTTTTCACTTCCAGGACGTGACTTTTTCTTTTGTCACGTGAAAAGGGGGGATTTCCTCAACCATTAGTATTTGACTGTACTGTCAGTGCCCAAGGAAAGCTGAGGCCATTGTGCCCAACCATTCTGTCAGTGTCCTGTTGTGGGGACCTTTTACTGAACAATCCCTCTGGACTGGGGGGTGGTGTGACTGACTTGTTCAGGGGCACCTACCAACAGCATAAGGGAGACCCCTCAGTGGTCTTTATTTGGGTGTGTTATCCACTTCCAGTGACTGCCAGCACCCATGAAGGACTCAATATTGTCTACAGAATAACACTCCTTATTAACAGGAAATTGTCACTGGTTGAGGTTCAAGGTTTGCTGGTGATAATATCAGACTGCAAAAATGTATTCAAAGCAATCTACAGACAAACTCTAATCCCAGTAAAAGTAGTCAATGCATAGAGTATGATTCTTACTCAACGGGCATCCCTGTGGGGGTCAAGACAGGTTCAGCCTGTTGACTCATCCCAGAAGTTACAATGGAATCTTCCTTAACTTTTCCCCATTCTCAACTTTCATGCAATTTCTTTCTGTTTAGGCAGAGTGACTGTAGTCATACAAACCTTTGTTGCTGACTGGTGTAGAAGTACCACTGAGTTCCCCTCTCTTCAGGGATTTCATCAGAGCCTGGCCATGGTGCTTCCACTCCACTCCACCCTTCAATCCACCCCTTTAGCAGGAGCTTACAATTGCAGATTTTGTGCATGAGCAATCATGATGGAATAGGTTCAATCCAGGAGGTAACAACTGCTTTTCACTTTATAATGCCCTCACCATTATAACTTCTGTTAGGATGTAAATATAACTTCTCAGTTTCCTCTAATTTTACCCCCATCCATCTCTCCACATCTATGCAATGAAGCTGGTTATGACAGTTTTTCTATTTATCTGTTAACATTTTTTGTGACATCACACTGACTAATGCTCAAGGAAAAGCTTACAATTCTTTTTGTTAACAAAACTGATTAAGTTATCACTTCAAGTTTAACCAATTTTGAAACACATCTATATTTAGGATATGCTATGGAAGCAGAGGAGAAGGAGAACACAATGTTTTTAACTAAAACTTTCGGAAAAAAACTAAAGTATCAAATTCAAATATCAAATTCAAGCTGGGGAAAAATGCTTTTCAGGTCTTTAAGGAAAATAAAAATACTGTGTACAACAATTTTAATTAAAAAAGTTAAAATCTAACTTTCACTTAAATCTTCCCTGCAATAGATAGTAGGTGACTAGAATAGTAAGATTTAATAGCACTTGGATTTTCAGTTGCCTGAAACATTTTAGATGCAGCTTTGTGTCTTTTCTCACTTAGACGATTTTGAAATATTTTACTCAATTTTTATGCCAAGATAAAACATTTTTTGAATGAACATTCAGTTTTCCATTAAATCTCATCTCCTAAGATTATATGCTACTAAGAATAGAGGAATAAGGGAATAGTAAGAAACAAACATTTTAAAATACAGTCCCAAATTGGGTATATAGGTAGGAGACTGATATTTTGCATTTTCTGTATATTTTCAGAATTATAATAATCATAATTGTTAAAAAAATAACCTTTACCTGAAAAGATGTTTCCAGGAACAATTTCTCAGTGTTAGGTGATACCATTTGGTATATGCCTTATTCTTATTCTTGGACTTACAGCTGACATCAAGAACCAGTGGAACAGAAATCTCTTAAGTACATCTATGCTGGCTATTAAATCACCAATTCATCATTTTTTTTCTCCATTTACAACAGTTCCATTTGTAATCAATGAACTTCTTTATTAACTCAGCATTCAAAGCATGTCAGTACTTCTGGGCTTTGTCTTATTTTCAATTTCTGTGTGAAAGACAGGTGATAAAATTAATTTTGAAGCCTGACTCTGAGTTTTTAGTTTGGGAGGTTGAGATTTTTTTGTTGGTTTTGTTTTGTTGTTGTTTTATTTTTGGGGATTTTTTTTTTTTGTTTTGTTGGTTGGTTTTGTTTTGGTTTGTTTTGTCTAGTTTTTGAGGTTTTTTGGGGTTTTTTTGTTTGCTTTTAATACACAGAAGCTTCCCTTTTATATTCACTTTTAATAATGTTTTTTTCATAATCTCTTTGATTTCCTGTTCATTTTCATGAAAGATGTCATTATAATGTATTTAGTTTTGTTAAATGGTTTAAGGTGAGTTTATGAAGAACAGATTAGACACATGCATATCTCTTTGCACAGCAAAATTTTCACATTAACATTAAGTTCTCCCTGGTTTCAGAGGTCATTTATAAGCTCTCATTAAAGTTATCTGAAGCTGTATTATTTCATATGAAGAATTTATGATATCCCATGAATATAAACTGTAACTTTCTTGACCATGTAAATTCCTACTGAATATTAGTCCAAACATTTTGCATATATATATATATATATGACAGTTGCCTACTAGTCAAACTAATAATTATATTGAAAAGTCAAAACATCTTTTTAGCTTCCACTGATTTCAGCTTATAAATATGTTTCAAATGTGGATGGTATTTTTGATGTTTCCACCCCACACACCAAGTTTTGAGAGGGAAAGGGGAGGGGAAGAGGTGGAAGGGAACATGAAAAGTTATGAGTAAAAGCAGATTTTTTTTTTTAAAAAGTGATGTTTTGAAGATGGAATAAATAATATAATTTTCTTAAGGTTCTCAGATATGTTTCTTGGTTCACTAAAATCTCACCATTAGCAAGAACTATTCTGTCTTTCCTTGTAGAGTCCTGTGGACAGATAGTTTGGAACTCAGCACCACAACCTGTGAGATATTGGTACAGCAGCAGTTAATAAAAAAAGTAACTCTGAGCCATCTGCATTTGTTCTAGTCCAAGCTACCATTTGTTAGGAGTTCGACTCTTCACAGGCAGGAAACAGGACTTTTTTCTCTTGCTGTCCACTTGGCTGCTCAGGTGTTTCCTTTGATTTCTATTCATCAGCTTTTCAGGGTTTGGTGTTTTTTTGTGCACAGTGATTAATGTCTAGAGTCTCCAAAAGCTCTTTCTGTAAGTTGTCCAAAAGGAACAGAACTTCAATTCCATTTAATGTTTCTACACTGTAAGACAAGACAATTTAGGATAAGCAATTATACCATGTAATTTGTCCAGACAAGCTATGAAATTTATACACCTTTGCTGTGAAGAATTTCAGGTTAATATCCACTGTGCTTAGGTTAGGCAGTCATAAAACTGTGTCAAGCTATGCCCTGTAGTGTTAAAAAAAGGGTGGAACATCAGAATTTCTTTCACTATATAATTATCACAAAAGTATTATCCGGAAAGATATTAAGGACAAAAAAAAATAAAATCCAGGTTTGATAATGGGTACAATTAGCAGTATATTAGTTAACTCAAAGGAAAAGCATTGCAGAAAATTCTGGCTTCTTATTTCACCAAAGCTACTGAACAGTCAAATTTTTGCTAATACAGCTTAATTCTTCAGAAAGCTAAAATTAAGTAATGGCTCAAGTATTGCCAAGTAGGTCCAGCAGGAAGAATTTAGAAAGTATTTGTTATGAGTGATGTAGTTTTCCATTAAGAAAGAACATAAAGCTGTCAATACATAAAGTAACAGATTCAACTGAACAGTGTTATTTGGAAAAAGTTAACACTTGATATTTTAAAAAAAGAAAATGTTCAGGAATAAATATATTTTAAGATGATTTTCATATGAGGGAGATCTACAGAATTAAAATTAAAGTGTTTGTTACAGGTTATGGTAATAACCAAAAATACTATTAGATATTAACTAGTGTATAATTATTGACGAGGCAAAAGTTAGACATGCGTAAACATGTTTGAGTCTTTGACAGTGTATCATGTATTTGTGGTGAATGAAGTGATTGAATGCACACTTATAATTGGCATTTCAGGGGATGCAATGCACAGTTGGTAACGTATGGAATCTGAATGTAGTTTGAGTAATTTGCAAGAAAATGTGAAAGTTGTGCACTGCAGGAAGCTGTGCCTTTCAAGATGGGTCTTGGAGAGATATTGTATCCCAGGGAGTCACAAGGGTTTTAACTAATGTATTAGCAGATGGGCTTCAGAGGACTAAGATCTATTTAAACCAGATCCTGATTAACCAGAAGGAAAGGACAAGTCATGAGTAAAAATTAGGCTAAAAGTATTTAAAAGTATATATATGAATATTTAACAGTTCATCATTTTACAAACAGTGGTCAACTAAATCTACAAAAAGTGCTTAGAGACTGAGAAGATCTGAAAAGGAAGATAATGTCTTTTCATAACAGGTTGCTTTTAGGAGAAATCACACAGATATTACACAGGCATTACACAGAACTTTCCATTACAAGAGACGATATATTGGAAAGAGTCCAATGAAAGGACACGAAGATAACAAAAAATCCTATACACAGCTCATACAAGGAAGAGTTGAGGGAGGCTGTTTAATTCATAGAAGAAAAAGCTACAGGGGTATCTCATTCATGTATTTAGATGCCTGATACAAAAGAGGGAGCCAGACACTTCTCACTGGCACCCCATGACAGGAGAAGGGGCAACAGGAACAAAGTGAAACACAGGTGAATTCAATTAAAAATATAAAAGACCACTTTAGTGTGAGTTAAACCCAGTATAGGTTTCCCAAAGAGTTTATGGAGTCCCTGTCCTTGAAGATACACAGCCCTAAGCACCCTGGTGTAACTATAGCATTAAGGGGGGAGCCCTCTGTATTCTCCAGAGGTTCCTGCCAATATCATTCATTCCCTGGTTGTGTATAATTTTCAGTAGAATATGTGTGCTTTAGGCAGCAAGGATATATAGAACTAACATTTTCTCTGAACATGCTCACAAAGGCTGGCTAGATAAATGTACACTATTTTTGTTCATAAATAGGATAATGAATGATGAGTACATCACAAGGCTGTTCGAATACATTGAGAAAAATCTTTTTGTCAAAGTGCCTGTGAATACTGCTCTATAATATATATACTGCACTGAACATAAAATGTTAAACGTACTGAATCAAAACCTAACAGTTCTGGTTACTACATTCTGCTGCTCAACAAGTGTGAGACATGTAAATAAGAGTATTTTTTCTGCAGGCAGTGGTTTTCAGTTGCTGATGTGCTGAAGGATAATTATTTGTAAGAAAGGGTAGGAATCATCATATTGGTCATGTATCTTCTATATGACCTATTCTGTCTCACACAGCATGATTTCATATGACAAATATTAAATCCAATGACCTGAAAATGTTGTTTTCTTTCTACAAGCACCATAACTTTTCCCTACAACCTGTTTTAATTGTCCTAATAATCAGACGGTAAACCCATATACGCTAAACTGAAATAATTAACTCTGTGTCTGTGCACAGCTGGGCAGCTTCTAGCCCTAAACCCTGTTAATCAAAGGCTGTAGCTTGGGTGTGTCCAACCAGCCTGCAGACAACAAAAATTCTGTGGTCCCCCAGCCCTACCTGAAGCACAAGGGGTGAGGAAGGGCTTGTTGACAAGGTCTGTCAGTCAGCAGAAGGGGCTTTGACAGTGGTCTGAGCAACATCCAGAGTTTCCACTGATGAATAAAACTGCTTAAGAGCAAAAGTGGAAGATCCATATCCATCTAAATACCAAAACAGCCATTCTTTCCTGGGACTATCTTAGTTTGTTCATTCCTAGACTGGAAGTTTTGAGGTGGAAGAGCAGTCTAGGAATCATTACCAGAAGAAGTTTGGACAACACCCTGCCAACTTTGATTCTCTTCCTCCTGAGTTCTATATAGTCATTCAATAGTATCCCAGCCTGGACGTAATATTTGAAAAAGCTGTTTAAATTATACTTATTTTTATGGAAATTTAAAAATGTATTAAAACATCAATATTTACAATACATAAAATTATATATTATGAAATATTGTGCTTTAGGCTAATAATTGTATAATTTATTAAAAATTAATACTTTATCTAATTAGGTTTACACTAATATATTTAATATATTTAAATTATATCAGTAAGTGTATCTGAAAGAGTTATTGGTGAAAGGGAGAAATATAGGGTAGAGAGATTTACCCAACAGAATGAAAGAAGTGTCAGCTTCATAATGCTGAAAAGAATAACTACAGAGTAGAGTTGAATTTCTGAAGGAAACAGTGCTTGTCAGACTTTTCAGAGAAAAGGCGTAGAAAAGGGGAAAAGGCAGGAACATGGAGGACTGTATTTTACTCCCAGTTGTTATAGAGCAACACACAGGAAAACATGCAAAAAATTGCCTAGAAATTTAGTTCTTCTCTTCCCTCATCTACTTCATTCTAGTTGGTCCTGTGAAAGAATGATCCAGCCTCCAAAGTGTGGAGTGACACAATCACAGAATCGTGGAATGGTTTGTGTCGGGAGAGACCTTGAAGACCATCTAGTTCCAGTCCTCCTGCCATGGGCAGAGAAGTCATTCAG
>JAWWLV010000100.1:32913704-32929596 GCA_035041135.1 Platyrinchus mystaceus | reverse complement strand
GATCAGGTTGCTCAGGTCCCCACCCAGTCTGGCCTTGAACAGCTCTAGAGATGGGCATCCACAGCCTCTCTGGGCAATCTGGTACTTTACCGCTGTCACAGTAGAGAATTTCTTCCTGATATATCATTTACACCTACCCTCCTTCAGTTTAAGGTCATTCCCACTTGTCCTATCCCTCTCCAGCTTCCTGGTAATCCCCTTTTAGGTACTCTAAGGTCTCCCCAGAGCCTTCTCTTCTCCATGCAGGACAACTCCAGTTCTCACAGGCTGCCCTCACAGGAGAGATACTCCAGCCCTCTGATCATCTTTGTGGCTCTCCCTGGGCTCACCCTGACAGGGATGGTGTTGGTCCCTTGTGTCTTGTGCTGGAGCCACCAGAGCTGTATGTATTGCTCCAGGTGGGATCTCAAAGAGCAGAGTGGAGGGGGAGAATCCCCTCCCTTGTCTCAGGTGTCATGCCTCTTTTGAAGCAGTTCAAAATGTGGCTGGCCTTCTGGGCTGCAAGTGCATATTTCTGAGTCATACTGAGCTCTTCCTCATCAGACCCAACCAAACCTTTCTCCCCAAGGTTAGTCTCCATCCAGTCTCCACCCAGCCTGTACTTGTCCTTTGCATTGACCCAACTCAGGCACAGAACCCTGCCCTTGGCTTTGTTGAACTTCAGGAGGTTAAGTATATTTATTGAATCCCATAAACTCTTGGCTTCAGTCAAAAACGCTCTTTTTTTTTTTATAAGAACTATTTTTATGGTTTTTTAATGAAATAGCTCTGTGCAAGGTTCACTTGCTGCAGTGTTGTCATAACCCCCCATCCTAATTCCTCTGTGTTGGCTGAGACTGTCACTTTATTTCAAAACACTGTATAGTGAATACATGTGAACCTTACCCTATCAAAATGTAGGTTTATTATTTTAAAGAAATATTTACCTAGATTTTTTCTCTAAATAATTTTTCTGTTGAACATTTAACATCAATCTGATTCACTCACCATATTTTGCCATTCTCAGACCCTCCTTAATTGCCCTTTTTCTTCCAAAACCTATTTATTCAACACTTTCTCCTTGTAAATAAGTTGAAATCTATCAAAGAGTAGTAATTCATTAGATTAATTAGAAGAAAAATAAAGTCTAGAGAGAAAAAGCCTCTAATTTGGGACAGAAATATAAGTTATTTGCTTTATTAGTGTCATTTCTTTGTCACTTTTACCTTGAAGAAGGTCTTCTCTCAAGACAAAAAGCCAGTAAAAGAAAAAAAAAAAAGAATGTTTTATAAAAAAATAAATACTCCAAATACAGATATGAGAAGGTATCTAAGAACTGTGGATCCCAATTTTCTATCTGGTCTTTGAAGCATTTTCTGTCACTGAAACTGCAATTGAAACAGCCTTTTATTAGGCTTATTAAGCTGGCTCTCAATAAAAATACTCTTTTCTTTTTTCCTGAAGAGCAGTTTGTATTAGCAAAATGAGACTCTGTTTTCTCCACAGAACTGTAAAACCTTATTATATATTAAATGACTTAAAATAAAGTAGGCTTTTTGATGCATATCTTGTGGTTTACTGGTTTATTTATGTGCATGCACATTTAATTCATCTTGACAAAAACCCTTTCAGTTCCTGTTTAACCGGAACACAGGGAAGTGACCCAGGAGAAAATAAACAATCATGGATTGGGTTAGAACTATGAATTAAGTCAGTCAAAATAAAACTGAAGGTATGATTGGGGTGAAGACCAGTGATATTTTCTGGTCTCCCAAAGCTGGTGTGCATATCAAGTTGTAAGCCTGTGCATCAGAGTTAAAGGCTGCCCTGGGTTCCAAACTGTGGTGTCCTAGTTATCATCATCCAAAGCAAATTTATCTGCAGATAATCACATACTGCCTGCATATAATTCTCATTATCATTAATAACAGAAAATTAGGTAATCTACTATTAGCAGAATATGCACCTAACTGTTTCAGTAGTAGAAATAAAAAAGCTGATTAGCAATATTAAAATCATTTTTGAGTATTCCACTGTAAAGGCATAATTTTCTGCCTAATTCAGGATGTGTATTTACAGTTATATATTAAGAACTCCAGAGGATTTTAGCTCCCACCAGAATGATTGAATGCCAAGCATCTGACAAGAATCAAATCTGCTAGAAAACCCCTTAAATAGCCTAGAAATAAAAGAAAGTAAGGTAACACTGTACTAGCAAGTCTAGTTTCAAAGGCAGGAAAGGGAATAGAAAGGCAACAAACTATTTTGGTTTGATTAAAATTTTTCAATTTACATATAATGTAAAGGTTATAATTCTCTTTTTATTTATATTTGGTGGCAGGCTTGATAAAATACTCTAAACCAGGACAGACATAATTCATTAATTACTGAGTTCCAACCAAAATAATAGTGTCATAGAATGACTTTACTTAACAAAGACATTATAAATTACGTGAATCTTATACAGCCCTTGATGATAACCTTTTTACTTTTATTTGCATGACATCAAAGAGTGGAAAAAAAATCTTAAATGGTGTTAGTGGCTTTATTTGAGAGGTCTGTATTAGCAAATGGTATCTCCATGATATGAGAAAATAGTTAAAATATATTTCTGAGAAAAAAAATATTCAAAGGGTCCAGTACTTTCACTTAGAGTTTCCTTTGCAAAGGTACTTCTTAAGGAGTGAGATAATCCATGTTTGTAGGCACCATGTAACATCAAGTCTTTATGACTGTACTATGTATTAGAGAGCAGAGAACTGGAAAATGATGATTCTCAGCTTAAACATCAAATAAAATAAAACATTTTTCTTGGTGGCTCTAAACACAAAGAAAATCAAAACACTTTCCTTTTTTTCCTGCTAATTAGAGACTTCACATATTTGATAGCACTTGGTATGAAAAGCTACATTATCTTCTTACAGAATTTCAAGTTCACCACGTGAATGTGAAATTTTGTGAAGCTTAAGCTTCAACTAAACCACAGAGTCATCAGGAAAAAACGCTTTGTTTGCTGTTTAGATGTATGGGCCATAGATTTAATTCACTGAACTACCTTGCACAAAATGTTATTTACAACTACAAAGCATGTACAAGGCAGAAATCCTGTAAAGAGGAAGTCAATATCATGACTTTGTAAAAAAAAAAAATCTGGAAAGCTACAGTGTTGATGACTCCATTGATTGAAAATCATTGCAGCAGTGAGAGAAATCATGCAACAACGTCAAATCTGGAGCCTGATGACTTCTTCTGTTGTCCCAATCTTTATCTCTTGTTTCAAGCAACAATGACAGTCATTGCAATTACTCACTCCAACAGCAATGTGTTAATGAAACTGAAACAGTCAGACCTGAAAAGTCGTTTGCCTGTTAATTACCCTCTAAAACATGTAATAGAAGGCAGTCTAAAGCATCAGAGAAGGCAATCCATGCAGTGAAGATGAAAAAAGCAGAATATGGGCCATAACATGTAAAGCTTGTTTATTTAGATCATCCTTGTTTGAGAACAAACACAAATACCATATAATGGAAGCTTTGATTCATGGTCTGCTTTCTGCCACCACTATAAAAATGTATTTTAAGATGCAGAAACCAAATTGTGCCTTGAGTTGTATCAATTCCACTTTATATGCATTAAGAATGGATAATCCTATATTTTTTGTACTCTTCTTTAGCCAGCATGAGTTTATTTTAATGGATTTGGGACTAAATAAAGGTCACTTTCTCCAGGTTTGAGCGTTGAAAACTATTGCATACAAATTCCTTTAGTATTGTCCCAGATTGTCTATTCCATCATTCATAGTATCTTTCTTTCCCAGCATTGGAGCAGACATGCAAGTATAAACATTTTTGTAGATGATGCTACCATTTAAATAGCCAAAAAACCTTTTTTTGAGATACAACTGTCCTTCTGCTTACTGCTGAATTTAATTAATCAAATTTCACACTCAGGCAAAGGTCAGCCCCAAGCCTTTCCAACAATGAAAAGAGGGACTGAAGGGTCTGTAAAACCACTGTCAAAAACTGCCCTATTTAGCAGAAAATCTAGGGCTAATAGTTTGGAAGACATCAAGGGCAAACCTTAGGGGTGATTAGCCAGTTACACCAAATTGATGATTCTAAGCCTTGAAACAGAGAAATGATGTCATAGATCTGGAGCAACACAGAGGCAATCATGGGCCTAATTCTGGTGAATTTAATCCTCCCTGTTACTTCATATCTCACAAAGAAATAATCTGAATATACCTCACCTGGTCATTTCTTGGCACTAATTTTGTGCTGAGCTACTGGAAGTTCACTCCAGAATAATTATCTTTAGTTGGATTGTCAGGATCTTGGTGCACAGAGCAACTTTACATGAGTGTCACCTTATGCATTCCGTTGCTTACCAAATAAATTACTATCAAGCACAGAGATGAGTTCTTGAACCTTCTTGGTACTTCACGGTCTTTCGATCTTTGTTGTTCCAGTCTCTGCATGACAAAGCAGGTGGTTAAAATGGTTCTTGGATAAAGGCCCCAACTGCCTCCATACAATCATGTTCTGGTTAATTTATTTTGCTTGAGAAGTGAAATCTGGGGAAAAAACTAACCATATAGTCTATGCCATATCACTGCCCCATGTCTGTAGCACAGTTACAACCTCAGAAGAGTTGGCCGAAATTAAAGTATTGTATACGTAGGAAATAAAGGATATATTTTGGAATTCTCATCCCCAATTTGAGCCCTTCCCTTGCTCAAATTTTACTTTTTGAACTCTTGTTTCCTCTGATTTTCTTTTCAACTTGTTTCTCTACACCATTTCTTACACTGCTGCTTTCTACTTTCAGTGTAGCTTTGTCCATGCAGTATTAATGTCTTTCGTACTCATTTATCCTCCTGAAGACCTCTGCTTTTTTTTCCAGCTCTCTCACCTGCTTGGTCTCTAATTGTTAAACATACATCACATAGAAAATTCTAATTTCCCTGTTGTTCACAAATGAATACACAATGTAAATCTGACAGGCCATCTTGTTTAAGAGAACATTGTATGGAAAGGTCATAAAAAACCCAGACCTCGGTGACATAACTGGAACAAGAATTACTTCTACTGTACTGCATGCTGTTCCTTAAGGTTGTAAAATATTAAGGCTTACAAAACACTGCTATTTGTGCCGTGTGCAATTGATCTTGATGTGGCAGGAACCAGCACTTTTCAGACTCTTTAGGATACAAAGGGCCCCTGAGCTGGCAGTGTGCAGAATACATATTTGGATTTGTTAAACACAAACACATACTGAGGTGGCCTGTGGATTCAGATTCTTCATATCCCTTAATGTGCTTTCCCCTGTCTGTTGCTCTTCACTTCTGTCCAATGCTGCCTTTTGAGAGGCTGCTGTCCCAGACCACACAGAACAGGACACTTGGACCTTACGATGCGCCCCTTACAAAGCCAGAGAGTGATCAGTGCTAAAAATCATTTTGATTTGAGATAAAACAATTGCTCAATACACTCTGTATAGGATAAAAAGCTCTTTTACATCAAATTCCAAATTTTACTTCTTAAATATACAACACACTAGGCAGGACATGCTGTGTTGTGACTAGTAAAGATGACTCAGAAGGGTTTCCCCTGTATTAAGGGGCCTCCAGTGCGCAGCATCATGGCACAGAAACTTCCCTGGGCTGTGGCAAAAGAATCTGTTGAGACACTCACTCATTTTTGCTATGTTACCTGGCAAGTACCACATTCCACTTTTTTTTCCTAGTTACGACAAGCAGAAGGACAGATAATTCACGAGATGTCTCCCTTTGGAGAAAGGGATCCACACTTTTAGATATTTTTAGCTGATTTATCCCCCAAAAAGTTAAAAATATAGTTTCCAGTTGCTGCAACTGTTTTCTGGAGTATGTTCTTTAATTTAGAAATTGAATCAACTGATTTTGAGGTTAAAAATGTGCCTCTGTCCTTCATGGCATGACACGGTTGTTTAAATAACACAGTAATAATTTCAGTATTCTTTCCTCTACTGCAGGACAGTTTGAGAGCATGCAAGATAAAATAAATATTTAATTTGTAAATGTAAATTAGACCTTCCAGTTCAATAAAATCAATAATCAGCACTCTTAATGGTTCCAGCAGATTCATTCTGATCTCTTATATTTCTGTTAACATTCTTTCCCCAAAGCAAAAGAGGAAAGCAAAATGTAAATTGCAAGGAAGACAGCAAAGATCCTTGCACTTAATTGAGAGATAAATATTCAAAACATCACATAGAAAGAAAATCTGAGCAGTTATCAAACAAGCCTAACTAAACATTTTGCAGAACAAAGTCTTTGCAATTACACGTAAAGCTGTTCAAAAAAGGTTTGATAGTTTCTCGATTTGAGTAGATCTTGCATTATTTCATTTTTCATATCCATGTAGCAAATAAATGTGCTTTCTATATCAGACTTTTCTCTCACCAAAACATTTTATGCAGAATATGTAGAATCATAATTAAATAATTTAAAAGTTAGAGACATATTATCCTTTTAAACTTAGATTAGCCAGAAACATCCTTCATTCGTAACCCAGGTAAAACAAACAAACAAACAACCCACCTCAACTGTGAACTGTACAACATGCTTCCCTTACTTTTACCCAGTCCCTAAATCCATTTTTCTGTTAAGATCAATCAGCACTGTGTTATTTTTGGTCAAATTGCGTGTTTCTAACAAAACAAAAAGAAAAACAAGACAACAGATGTAGAATAATTGGTTTCTACCAATTCCATTCTTTAAAATGACTTAAAAAGACACCTGTTCCTTTTGTAAAATTAAATTAGTGTTGACATACATGCAAATATGTAATAAAATATTACTACCAAAAAAAAATCATAAAAGTCATATGACTTTTTTTTGTGACCTGAAAATTGGTGCTCTGGTGGTCAATGAGAACCCAGGATGTGAAGTTCAGTATAAAAAAAAAGTAGAATAAGGCGTATTTTTAAAAGATAACTAGCAAAAAGAGGAAGAGAAAAGGGATATGGAAATTTCTCTGTGAAGCTGCTGATATACTTTGGAACAAGTTTTATGTAACATGTATACACTTCCACTTGAAGCACAAGGTGCATAGCAATAAAACCAAGTTTTAGATCTTTACAGATATAGGCTACACAAGTTTGTAATAATGGTGCTCATGCAAATTGCAGTTATAAAAGGATTCACTGTATATAGGCTAATGTGTTTTAGTTTACTTGATGCTTCAAAAATAATCACCATTGTCTTGGGTCATTTTGTGTTAATAATATGCATGTATTATTTACCCTGAAGAAGCTGCATGAGACATGTTGCAGCCTGGTAGCCATACTTTTATTATCAGCTCCAATATTATGCTATTGAAACCACCTGACAGGAGCATGTCATACTAAGTCTTGCCAAAACAAAGAAAATATAAGAAAATTGTGGTACTTTATAGTGCCATAGACCATAATAACAGGCATCAGAGACAAGCAATACTTAACCTACACCAAAGGCTGTATTTAACACTAAGAATCGAAGATGACAGTGGGTAGTGATCAGTTTGTTACTTTCACATAATAGAGGAGAAGAAGACATTCTCTAGAAGCACAGCTGAATTATTTTCAGGGAGCCTCTCAGCAGAATGTTAAAGGATCTGCTTTAGCACACTTGTCAAGAATGGCTTCTTTTCCACAATTTTTTTTAATCTGCTAAGAGGGCAGTAGTAGAGGAACCATGGTTTTGAGAATGAAAACCCAATGCCAATGCAAAAAACTAGTAGTGGATGCTGCATAATATGCTAAAGACAGAATTAAATTGATTTATAGAGATGAGTATAACTCTCACTATTTCTTGATGATGGTTATGTTCACCATCAGTTCACCTATCATAATGGTTTAGTGTGCTGATCCCTAATTTCTCAATAAGTTACTCTTTTCTTATCTTTGAGACATCCCAAGAAGCCCTTTGTTTTCTATTATACTAGAATAACTTGTTTTAGTCACTCAGATCTGCAACTCACATAATAATTCCACCAGAGTGTTAAATGTTCTGACCCATTTGTCAATTCGAATTGTGCTGATATTTCCAAAGGTCCTAAATTGTCTTTTACCTTTGTACTGTAAAGCATTAAATGACCCTTTCTTTATGTAAACAAAATTGAGTATCAGATAGACCTCTCATAGTTTCATGTTTTCTGGGTCTGTCTTAAGCTGAGTAGCTTAAGAAGGTGCCTTTACACCAGAAAGTGTCTTTAGTTTAGTCACCAGATGGTAATACCATAGGTAAAGTGTATTCCCATGTACAGAAGAAAGACAGCATTTGTTTCACTTAAATCATCCCAGTCACATCAAGGTTCCTTTTCTTACGGAAGAATGAACCTCACTTTTAAATTTCAGTACAAATTATGGACAGATGTGACTTATCCTGGACTATATGTGTTACTTTTAACTACACACGAGAACCTACTTCTTAGCAGGAATTAAAACTGACAAGTAATCTCATCAAGAAATTTCATATATTAATGGAAGGGGAAGAAGTTCATTAAAAAAAAGAGGAGAAAGATCAATGAAAAGAATTAAAATTTCTAAGCAAACTCGTACAAGAAAAGGTAAAAAAAAAATCTAATGCATCTAGAAGTAATAAAAGAGTGGCTATTGAGAGTAATCTTGATAAAAGCATGAGGTGTGGTCAGCATTGGAAGGACCTGTTGGAGCGAGTCTAGGGAAGGGACACAAAGTTGATCAGAGGGCTGGGACACTTATCCTACAAGAACTAACTGACAGAACAAAGATTGTTCAGGCTGGAAAAGAGAAGGCTTCCCACTGACATAATTGCAGCCTTCCAGTACCTCAAGGGAGCCTAAAGGAAAGATAGAGAGAGATTTTTCACAAGAGCATGCAGTGAGAGCACAAGGGGGAAGAGCTTTAAACTGAGAGAGGGTGGGTTTAAATGAAATATTAGAAAGAAATTCTTCCCTGTGAGGGTGGTGAGGCACTGGAACAGGTTGCCCAGAGGGACAGTGGACACCCCATCCCTGGAAGTGTTCAAGGCTGGATGGGACTCTGAGCAACCTGGTCTAGTGGAAGGTGTCCCTGTCCACAGAAGAGGGGTTGGAACTACATGATCTTTGAGGTCCTTTCCAGCCCAAGCCATTCTATGATTCTGTGGTGATCAGCAGAAACGCTGGTATTGGCCTAGAGGCTGATGGATACCTCAGATTTGAAAAGGCACATCAGCACAAAAGAAAATATCTCTTGAATCTGAACACCTTCCAAGGTGTTTAGGGAGTTAAGTTATTCTTTAAGGAGGACACATTAGATGATCGGCTTCAGACTGAAGTCCAGGTAGTTGATAGATATCTGAAACTGTTTGCCAAATGTTCTGTGATGGTCAAACAAGTGAAATAGCTATATGAATTTGTTCAAAAAGCTTTGTAGAGCACTATAGAAAGCAACACTACTTGTTTATTAATAGAAAGCACGAATTTTTAATATGAGTGCAGCTCTGTTAGAACTTCTTTGTGACTCCCTACGAAAGAAAATAGAACTGGTGAAGGCAAAACAGCCACTCCAAAACTCTTTGTAAAAAACCTAACTGAATAATTGTAATTACTGTCTTGTAATGTAGAGAATATATTGTTATACTGACATGACATTCAATAAATCATGTCCAAATTTTGGAAAGGAGGAAAACGTCAAGTGCATGATGTTGTAGAACATTACAAATCTTGGCAAATTTAAAAAATTTAATTTAAACAAATAAACAAATAAAGATAAATTAAATTTAAAACAGAATGAAGAACCAGAAAAAAAATACATAAACTTTTTCAACACAAATCAGATGCAGGCACTTTTGTATTCAGCTTAAAGCAAAACAACCCTCACAGATGCTACATTAATCGTTAAAAATCATCTGTGTCACAAAAATCTCTAAAATGTTACGAAATAGAGGAGTGCACTGATACCTTAGTACTGTTTGCTAACTTTTCCTGGTAAAGTTTGTGGGTTTTTTTCATTTGTTTATTTATTTAGAAAAAGAATTGTTGATTGCCAACAAATAACTAAATTTTTAGTTGTACTTCTACAACTTGCATAAGTATATCTTATAGTATATGATAGATAAAATGTATATTATTTATAGCAAACAAAAAAATTATATGGTTTATAAGAGGTATCTAAAAATAGTCCTTAGGAAATCATCTTTTATGTGCATGTATTACAAATACATCAGTTGTGAGAACCTTGAAAAATAAACCAATTGCTCTTTTAAATGTTGATTTTGTTCTTTCTGTGCCAAATATAAAAGGGGCCTCTTTTCTCTTTTTAATAATCTTGTAACTACTTGTGCTGTCAGTTGTTCATCATATTTTAATCTGATGATTTGTTTCACATTATCTTGGCTATAATCTTCAGGTCATGTCAAAAAAAGGCAACTTAGTTCTAAATTTGGACAGGATTTGGACAGAAAAGTAGACAGTCAAATGCTCTGTCTGGGTCACAATTCCCAGTCCTTGCAGAATATTTTGTCTCTTGTTTGCTCCTCATATATTTTATTCCACTTATTATACTCTTCATTACAAAGGTGTTTTGAATCTCAGTGTTGTCCTCCAGTGGTCTTGCACCCTCTTTCATATTAATGACTTCTGTTAATCTGTTAGACATGCCTCTATCTCATGTCCTATTTCATTAGTAGAGGAAGCCATGAGTATTTGTGTACTTTTGGGTCATAAAGTCTGGCATTCACCTTAACAGCTCTTTCATCTAGACCCAGTTTCTACAGCTTACTTATAAGAATGCCATCTCAAAAGAATATTAAACATCTGCTGCTTCTCTCATTTCAGTATGGCTGCTTTGCATACTTATCTCCAAGGATGTTGCCTTGGAAGGAAATTAAACTGATTTGATAGATTTTGTTCATGGTATATCCACACTAGCTAGTTACTAGTCATCTCTTTTTTGTCTTCTAAGAGCTTATAAATAGTTTGACTATTTTTTCACTAATACAACTGCCCCTTTCCTAGCTTTTCAGTGATGAAAGAGATAAGGTGTGAAATAGAGGCAGATTTTAGGGATTATGTTTTTTATCTTGCATGTTGGGGAAAAAAACACAGATACACCCTCCAAAAAAACATGTTGCAAAATCCAAATAAGAATAATCACAACACATAAGTATAAAAGCAATCTTCAGCTACAGAGGCCAATGTTTTCACTATTACTTTACAATTAGTGTAATGACAAAAATATTTTAGAAACAGAATGTAATTTAACCATTGAAAAATCACCATCCAGAATATTGTTCTTCCTTTATCGAGAAAACCTAGGCAGCTTTATCTTCTGAAAGTTGAAGTTCACTTAACTGCTTTTATTATTTTTACATCAGTGAAGGAGGGTGCATTTCAGTTAACTGAAATTAAAACAATGATGTGTCTGTTTTCCCTCATTATTTCCTATTCCTTCCCCAGTAAGGGATGATCAGTGAAGATTAGGTCTTAGGCCTTGGATTTCATTAAATCCAAATTCTTGCATAATAAGATGGGGACCTGTGAAGTGAAACCACAGTGCCAGAGCCCACAATTCTTAGTCTTTATATTATCTTTGACACATAATTTTCTTTTTGGGCGTTTTGAAATGAAAAAATACTCCCATTTGGGATCATGCTGCTGTAAGATTTTGATTTTTTCAATTGTCCTTTTCTAAGGCTCGGACTTGCCTCATTTAACAATCCCCCGGGCAACGTCTGTGTTAAAGGAGGGTTAGTTTTATTCCTTTAGATCTTATTGTGTTCTAAGACATTGACCACCTTTAATGAATTCACTCAGAAATCATACAAACTAGCTTAGACTCATATTTAAATAGTTATAGACAAACAATGAACCTGAGCAAATACAAAACTCTCTTCAATACAGAAAGTGCCAACACTTTCCTCCTTTTATAATCACAGAAGCACAGAATGGCCAGGGTTGGAAGGGACCTTAAAGATCTTGCAGCCTCAATAACCCCCTGCACCAGACCAGGGTACTCCAAACCCCATTCAAACCAGCCTTAAACACTTCCAGGGATGGGACATTCACAGCTTCCCTGGGCAACCTGTTCCACTGCCTCACCACTCTCACAGTGAGGATTTGTTTCCCAATATCTAATCCAGAGCTCCTGCCTTTCAGCTTGAGGCCTTTCCCCCTTGATCTGTCAGTACATGCTCTTGTATAGAACCTCTCTCCATCTTCCTTGTGGACTCCCTTCAGGTCATGGGAGGCCACAGTTCTCATGAGACATTAACTGTAGACACAGTTTTCAGGAGACTGATAATTAAAAAAAAAAAAAAAAAAAACAACCAACAAAACAAAACAAAACAACCAACAACCACCAAAACACACCCCCCCCCCAAAAAAAAAACAACCAAAAAACCCACCCTCCTAGTGTATTCAGGAAATATATTCCTGAAATATTCAGGAATTTCAAGAAACAGCCAAATAAAAAAGCTCATGGAACAGTGACTACAAAATTACTATTCTCCAGGTGCATTTTTAAGAGACATGCAACTATTCAAATTTAAAAAAAGGTGTATACTGCTGGCTGTAATTGCATTGCCACTGAACCAGAACACGTATTTCAACTCTTTCGGAAGTCAATGTAAATTTTTTAAAAACTAAAGTACGAAATACCTTTAAGAACTGAAAAAAAAATGCAAAATAGTTTTAAAATTATCTGTGACAGACTAGCAGAGAAAACAGTCAAAGCATCAATTCATTAAAGTTCAGGAAATAAAGACATGAATGTCAGAGGCATGGAAGTATAGCTGAAATAAGGAAATTGTCAGATGAGATCTCAGTGTCGTCCATTCTCCCTCCATTTTGATTTTACAACACATGAAGTATTGCATTAAAATTTTATTCACTGTAAGGACAAAAAAAATTATTTCATAGCAGAATAGTTCTGGGGTTTTTGTTGGTTTTTTTTGTTTTTTTTTTTTCTTAACAGGCATTTTTCTTAACAGGCTTTAACTGCTATAGGGTTGGTTGGCAAGACATGTTATTTCTCAGTAAAATTTGTCTTGCATTATTTATTACCCCTAAACATAGTGAAAGCTGTGACAGCTCAGACGTGCTATTTGGAACAGTTAAAGGGAAAATACACAGCTCACATTCCCTTAGTCTAGTCTCCAGATCTAGGCTTTATCTCCTGACCATTGATAGAGCTGTGCTTGGGATTGCCATCATTGTGTTGCTAAAACACTAAAATTTAAACCTAAACTAAAAAAAAAAAAAAAATTAAACTGCAAAATTAAGCTGTTTTTAAATCTGAAAAACCTTTGGCAGAGTGACATATAATATTTTTCATTTACCAAATTTAATGTCGGATTTTTGCAAAATATCTCTTTTTTTCCTTAAAGGAGTTTCTTATGAATTTGACAAAGGTTGAGTTCAGGTTTCTGTTCTCTTTAAATATGGGCTTATTACTAAATAATATATATAAATAATATATATATATATAAATAATATAAATAATACATATAAAAATAATTAATTGCAAACTCTGAAAAATACCTTTTTTAAAGGTAATGTTAAGCTGGAAGAAAGAAAGATTTGGAGGGCAACCTATTTTCTTTTTTTTAATATAAATTTTTCTGTGGCTAAACAGATGGAAATCAATTTTCTGACAATGTTACAGTAGCTAATGAAAGGTAATGTAAAATATTGTACTTTTTTTCATCTGAGAATTGATATGAACAATTTGGCAGGTGTTGGTATCTACTACAAACTGTTAAGCAAATTAAATTACTGGAGGAATATCTCTCCCAGTAGAATTAAGAACTGCAAAAAGCATCTGTATTAAAATCCTTTATTTGGTCACTGTAAAAGCTTTATGCTTACTCCAGTTTTTTTTCTGAATAATAAAAAGAAAAGCACAACCTAAATGCATTTCTAATTCTTTTAGCATTGACAATGTCAAAGCAAAATGGACATTTTGACTTTTTCTTCTAGATACGGACAGATTTGATGGAGTTTTTGTCTTTCAGAGAGCACGATGAATTCTGTTTACATTCATGAATAGCTTTAGCTGAAAAAGTCTGATTTTACTTTTCTGTGGATAAAAAAACCACAGAAAAACAAAACACTCCATCTTGACTTGTGATTAAGGTTTCTGCTAGTGCTTATTTAAAGATTTTGCTTTTTCAATCTCTATGTGAATTAGATAATTATGTATATTAATATTATATGTATATTACAGAGTTTAATGTATCTCAATGTGTGTACTGCAGTTTTCGTGTCACATTGCTAACATCCTCCCATTTGAGGGAAGTTAAAGGAAGTGTTTAATAAATAACAAGAAAACACATCAACAAGGTACTTCAAGAATATTAAGGATTGATGGCAAAATGACAGCAAAGATATAACTGAGAGCAATGTCTCCATCCCAGTATTTGGAAGCCAGTGAAGGAGCAAGGGTTATTCTGTCCAGTTGAAGCCAGGGTGAAATAAAAAGTGCAAAGTCTTAAAGGAAGACAAAAAAAAAAAAATTACATTGAATGGATTCTGCCTATTTGATATCTCTTCAGTTAAGAGACAAACTAGAGGCAACTAGGCTAAACTGGATTTTCCAGAGCTTGCAAACCCCATAAAAGTGAGGCAAGAGGAAATGTGCATGCAGGCATTTTTCTTTTCTTGTTTGTTTCATCTGTTATGAACCCTTGGGGTGCATAAATAATACTTTGTTTGAAGAAGTTATGTTTGAAATCACTTTAATCAGTCTCTGTCACAGACCCCCATAGGAAAAAACGTCTCTCAGGTTTAAAGAGTAAACAGGAGATTAGAGCCCTAATATTCAGTCTGAGGGGTAAAATCATGTAGTTTCTCCTTAATGAAAAGGTAACAGAAACCATCCCTGGCAAAAGTTAATGCAAGGAATATAACAAAGGACCTAAACTTGAAGCAGTCAGAAATAGAGCAAAGAAAAAATGAAATAAACACAATAAGATGAAAAATCCCTTGTTCCATAAGTAGCTATATTTACTGATGAAATAAATCAATACTTGCCACACCAGATGAGAACAATAGACTAGACACAAAGCAATTTCCTTGCAGATTTAGATGATGCTGAAGAACAATATTTGGGACAACAGACACTTTGCTCATCACCCACTTACAGAAACAACCTTACATTGGAGAACACTGCAGGATTTTTTTGAAAAGCCATAAAGAAGGAACAAAACAATTTTGGGATCAGAATGCATAAAAACCTCATGTATTAAACAGATTCAGCTTCCACTATATTTCACGAACAAAAGAGATTGTCTAAATATCTGAATGCCAGAATTTATGCTGGATTGGGAACACAGCCAGCCATATCCTGGGCTGCACCAAAAGACCAGCAGATCAAGGGAGGTGATTCTGTCCCTCTACTCTGCACTGGTGAAACCCCATCTGGAGTACTGCAGCCAGCTCTGGGGATGCACAGAAAATGTGTGGGCCAACGCAGGAAATATGTGGACCTATGATAAGGGGTTCAGGAGAGGGTCATGAAGATGATCCAAAGCCTGGAGCACCTCTACTGTGAAGACATGCTGAGGGAATTGGGGTTGTTCAGCCTGGAGAAGAGAAGGCTCTGGGGAACCTGACAGCAGGTTTCCAGTACCTAAATGGGGCCTACAAGAAGGCTGGAGCAGAACTTGTCACACAGGCATGTAGTGACTGCACAGTGGGGAATGGCTTCAAACTGAAACAGAATATGTTTAGATCAGATATTAAAAAGAAATGCTTCACTTTCAGGGTGGGGAGGCCCTGGAACAAGTTGCACAGAGAAGCTGTGGATGTACTATCCAGGGCAGTGTTCAAGGCCAGTTTGGATGGAGCTCTGAGCAACCCAGCCTAGAGGAAAGTGTCCCTTCCCATGGCAGGGGGGGGTTAAATAGGATCTTTAAGGTCCCTTCCAACCC
>JAWWLV010000100.1:32898376-32912693 GCA_035041135.1 Platyrinchus mystaceus | reverse complement strand
AAATGAACAAAAATAAATTTAAATAAAAAAAAAAAAAAAAAAACAAAAACAAAAAAACCAAACAAACAAAAACCCCACAAACAAACAAACAAACAAACAAACAAACAAAAAAATCAAGTATACTAAATAGCACTAAATTACCTGACTGATCACTGTAGGCAGTGGTTCTTTTTTATTCATTTTTTTTCGTTTTCAGTAAAAAAAGTGGATTTAGGATTAACTTGCATACCCTTCTGTTTTGTCATCAGTATGATTCCACATTTCCACATGTAGATCCTAGCTGGAAATAACGTTTTTTTTGAACCACCTAAAAAGACATGTACTCATCAGCTCTACCTTCTACCAAAACTGTATCATAGAAGTTAGTTAGTGATTTGACAACCCCTTTTTCAATTAACAGTTAATAGATATAGAATAAAAACGCTATGAGCACAAATGAAAAAACCTTAAAGCCTGTGAAGAATGTGAAATATAATATATATTTTACAGTCCATGAAGCAAAATTCAGCTTTTGGCACCATTTAGGTCATTCCTTTTTCTTAGTTCCCATCAGCTGTGTTGGTTTCAACAGAGCATGACCACAACACCTCTGTGCTGTTCCATCTTTTGTTTCATTCAGTGCAGTGCATCAAACCCCCTCAGTGTTCCTGCTCCTCAGCTGGGCAGACTGGTTGCCTCTGGTGACCTTCCCAGTGCTGGCACTCCTTTTCTTTCATTATTTTTCCACAGGTCAATGGAAACATTAATTAATAGGTTTGGCACACAACTAAATCGTTGATTTGCTGTCCTGAGATTATTTTGTCTCTGTTCTTTCTGTGACAAAGTTATTTGCATATTTGAATATCCTCTTGGTTTTGGGGCAGGATTGTAGGATCTTGAATATCTCAAACTACGAATAGGTGGGATGCTACAGGCCTCCTTTCTCCAAGTAGTTCTGTGCAGGATTAAAAGCTCTCTTCTGCCTTTGATGCTCTCTCAGACTCTTGAAACAAAAATATTTTTTCTTTCAGTACTGAAAATTCTGTATTGTCATTAAGACTTTGAGATTGCTATAGCTGCAGTTCCCATGACACAAGCTGAAGTTTCATTTGGGAAAAGTTTCTATATAAAGCTGTGGTATCTGTCTTTTTAGCCTGCTTTCTGCTGAACATGATTTCTGTAAGTTTTTACGTATTTGAGTCAGTTTTGGTGTTGTTTCTTCTCTCTTTAATAGTTTCATATGAGTTTTTAAGGATGATGTGCACTTTTTAATTTTGAAAAAAAACCTTAAAAAAATTATTTTTAGGTGTTCATTTGTAATATCACAATGACTCTGAAGCAATTAGGACCTTCACATTCCTCTTCCCATGACTGCCTTCACAATTTTGGTTGTTGATATTTTCTCTCCATGGATATTCCCCCTGAGCTTAGTCTGATATGAACATCCTACTGGGTGTAAATGAATGCCTCCCATATCACAAAAACTGATGCTGATAGGACCATAGGTGAAAGAAATTATGAAATGTGTTCTTGGAAAAATGTTTATTTCTAGCTTTACGTTATTAAGGGGTGTCTCTTATCATTCCTACTCTCAGGAAAAGTTATAAACACCCTGACATACCTGCATGGAGCTTGATTCCAAAAATGCTAAAACAAGCAAACAAAAAACAAGCTGTGAATGTACTGGGCTATGGTAAATTGAATATATTAAGAGCAATTTTTGTATAACTATAATGTGCAGAACTAACCACAAGAATGGTTGCATGTCATGACTAACCTCACCACTCTGGTATTATTTCTGTTTTAATATTAACTCCATTGTTTTTCTGTGACTGAATCCACAATTTGATCTTGGTAGTCACACAAGGCTTTGTTGAACTCTCTCAGGCCTTCACTCAAAGTCTCTGCGTAACCTCATCTTGGAAGGGAGGACTGCAGATGTGGCCCAGTGAGAAAAGCCATCCTGTACTTACTAGCACAGTTTGCAGTCACCAAACTACTGGTATGGAACTGTGTGAAATGATGGAGAGTGACTGCACTGCACCTGGTCTTCCCTGCACATGTGGTGATGTGACATTCTCTTCTCTCACTACTCTGACCCAACCCAGTGGGCACAATAGTGGGGGCTCAATATAAGGCTGCAAAAGTAGAAGGCAGAAGATTAAAGCATGTCTGAGACACTGTTCTGGATGTTCAAACAAAGTCTCACAATCTGTTATACTGATACAATGCAATTGGCTCAGCTTGCACTGTGAGATTGTGGTAAAACATACCACCCTGATGGCAAAGTTTGGATAAAGGTCCTTGTTCATCACTGAGCAACAGCAGGATTTTGAGATTTTTCTCCTCTAAAACAATTGTACTGCAAATGATGATGATGGTGATGATGATAATAATAATAATAGAACATTGTCTTGGTTGACAAAAGAAGGGAAAATATTTTTTGGTCTTCTTTTGCTGCAAAGCCAGAGAGTCAGTTGCAATGTAAGTAGCACCATCTTGGCAAACGTTGGTATATTGTCTTATAAACATATTTGCTGTGCTCTACCCATGCTTTTTGAAGAAAGAGTAAAGACTGAGTGAGGCTACTTTTTCATCATCTTTAGTGCTAGTCACTGTAGTCTCTAGGTGATTCATTGCCATTTCCAACATGTGATTGAATAGTTCAGCCTTGGGTCTGGCTTATACAGTAAATATTTTATTGCTGCTACCTAGGCTGTGGGACTGGAAAGCTTACCTAGAAGTCCACTTCGCCCATTGAATTTACAATAATGAAACATTAAAATTTTGAATGCATAAAAACTAATCATTGATGTTGACAAAGGCTCATTGAATGTCTGCTTCAGCCCCGTATGTAATTTTAAATTCTATTTCATTTTAATTATGTATGAAATTACAACCAAATGAAACAGATGAAACAAGCATTAGGGGCATTACCAGCATGCTGGTTTGGTATTTGTTTTTTATATTTGCTGTGAATGATTAAATCATAATAACTTGAAATGTATTTTATACTGATGTCACGTTCTTGGTTGTTACATAGTCTGCTTTATCATACAGCTGCCCTGGCTACTGAATAATAAGGCAGACAGTATTCTCTAGCTTCAGCAAATTATTTCTTTTAGGTATACAGTAAAAATCCTTCTGTGAAAGTCATGAACCTCAACTGGGGATGAAGAATAAAAGATTTTGTGAAGGCAAACACTCAGTATTTTAAATACTAGGCTTCTGGAAGCAGCCCAACACTTAATTTTCATGTGATTAATTTCTTAGTGAATTCAATCCATGCTATGTGTACTTGCAGAAAAAAATTTACATTCACGTCCCTTCATGCATGTGCATAAATTTTCAAATGACCAGATAAATAAGAAGGGGTCACCTGTGAAAATCTCTCAGAGCATCACTCCTTTGGAACATTTTCTAGCAAGACTGTGAAGAAATGAAAATGCCAACACGTAACTTTTTCGTTACTGTACTATCCTTATAAATCTATGTCTTCAGACACTGGGAGACAGAATCCCAAATTTTTGCCTTTCTTTTTGCTTCTTGACTTGACCTGTCTGTTAAAACCTCTACAGGGAAAAAACCTGTGGGTTCCCTCATTTGAAAGTGAATTTTGTAATTTTGCTTCCAAATAAAGCACTTGATTCTGTGGAGTTGTTGCTGTTGCTGGTTTTTTTGGTACAACATTATAGAGGGGTCTCTTTGAAACCCGAACTCTTTATTTTAAACACCCAGTGCACTGTTCTTTCAAAGCTAAAGTCAATGCTATATATACAGGCACTAATAATCTATCTGTATTCAATTATCATAGCAGCTCAAAGACTACTTAAATCCCATATAAGTCACGAGAAAGACATTGGGACACAAACATGTGTTCTGTTAAACAGAAACAAGTTTAAGCATGGCTTAAACTTTCTGTATAGATATTTAATTGCTGAGGTTTTATTTTGGAAATCAAAAGTATCTGTCTTCTCATCTCCTGAACAATGTTAGTCTTGTGTGGTGAGTTACCTGTTTGTGCTGATTTGCTTGCTTACCACAATTGCTATAAAATTAAAGAGGGTCTCGAGACAAGAAATGTTTATTCTTCCTGTTATTTGAAACTAAAATTGCAATGTGTTGTTGGAGTGAGTATAAAGAAACATGAATATTTTTCATTGCTTTGATTATAAGGTGTAATAATTAGGCAGATAAAATAGGTACAATGGCTGTTCAGTGGGCATATACCGAATTACTGTAGGGGGACCTAGGCAGATTTTCAAGCTGTCTATGAACTCCTAGGGAGTTCATTTACTGGCATGGTATGTGCAGAAATTTTTTGGAACAGAAGAAACTCATCAATGCAAATGTGTGGCTAGCTCACATCTGCCTAAATCAGAATAGAAAAGCAAAAAAAAGGAAAAAATGGCTTCTTTGGAGCTAAGATGGAACACAGACATTTTGCTGCTCCATCTGTGGTATACAAATTCCAAATAACTGAGCTTTTAAGCCCCTGCTGAGCTGCTGTCTGCTGGTGAAGGTTCTCACATCTATGCATAGACCATTAAAATTTTCATTAGCAATTTCTCTACTGGAAATGATCAGGTGTTTCTTGTTCATAATGTCCTTCTCTGGGGCTTTACCTGATACTCACTCTTTCATTACCCCGTTTCTGAAACACAGTAATTTGACTGATCTGTGTGTGACATTATCCCAGCATCTAAGTAACAACTCCTTTACTAAATTATTAGGAACAGAACCTTTTTGGAAAGACAATGTTTCCTTTATCAATAACTTTAATACTCCACTGTTATGGAAGGCTTTAAGAAAAAATGTAGAAAACCTAGATACTGTTTGTTGGTACAGCAGGGTTGTCTTGTTCATGGAAAACAATATTGACTTTAAAACAAAAAAACTAAAAAAAGACTTCCCTTGTTTTTTTTTCCCTTTTGTTCATATCCTTTTATTTTGGGATTATACAAGATTATACAAGATTATGCTATGATACCCTTTTATCATAGTATCATAAATTACAAAAGCCCTGATCAGAAAACAGGAACAATCTGTTTTCCTCAATGATTTATGAATTAGACAGTATCCTGACTGCAGTGAAGTCTAAGTCTCTGAGTCCAGCTTATGTCATGTTTATGGCAGTTTATCCATATAAAGGGTGTAGTAACTCATGTCAAAAATAGGCTGGTTAAGGAAATGACTCAATCTTGTACATGCAGAGACCTTTCTAACTTAGTACAGCTTCTGCAGAACAAAAATAAAACATCTTGTTATTGAAAGAAAAACAGACAAGGCCACAGAACTATCAAATCATAGAACAACCCAGGCTGGAAAGGACCACAGAAGACCTTCTTGTCCAGCCTTCTGTGGGAAAGGGAGCCTAGATAAAGTTGTCTGGCACACTTTTCAGTCGCATCTTGCAAATGAGCAGGGATGGCAATTTCACCACATCCCTGGGGATGATGTTCCAGTGATTGATGGTTCTCAGTGTTAAAATATTCTTTCTTATGTCAAGATGGAATCTCTTCTGATACAACTTTTACGCTTTGTTTCTTGTATTTTCCATGTGTCTCCTTGTGAAGAGAAAGCCTCCATCCTCTTTGTAGGTGCCCATCAAATACTGGAATACGATGATGTGACCCCCCCTGAGCCTTCTGTTCTTCAGGGACAAAAACTTTTTCCAGCAGTCTTTCCTCACAGAGCTGTTTCTCCAGCCCCTTGGTATCTTTGTGACCTTCCTTTGGTCCTCCTCCAAGCTCTTTGTATCTTTCTTGAATTGTTGAGACCAGAACTGGGCACTGTACTCTGGGTGCAGCGTGACAAGCACTGAGTGTGGTGGGATGATCACTTCTCCAACCCTGCAGATGTGTTTGCCTTCATTACTGCAGTGGTCCACTGTTAGTCTTGTCCATCAGGACCATCAGAGCTCTTTCAGGAAGGCTGGTCCCCAACCACACAGATCATAACCTGTACTGGGCCCTCGTTTGTGTCATCCCACGTGTGGGACTTACACTGGTCTTCCTTAAACAATGTTCTGTTCTTGCTGTCTCACTCTTCCAGCTTGTCCATGTACCTCTGTAAAATATCCCTCCCTTCTAACTATTCTGGTCTTTACTGGGATAGAATTTATCTACTTCCTGTTATTTAGGATTTAGTATGAGATTCATGATGATAACACACTGATGTTTTGGTTGTAGTTAGGTTGGGCTTATCCTACCTAAGTCAAGGACTCTTCAGATTCTCATGCTCTGCCAGTGAGAAGGCTGAAGGGCCACCAGAAGCTGGGAAGAGACACAGACAGGGCAGATGGCCTGCACTGACCAAAGGAATATTCCATACCACAGAACATCACACTTAGCATAAAAACTGAGGGGAATTGGCCACAGGCTACTGCTCAGGAACTAACTGGTGAGAGGTGAACAAGTGCACTGTGCATCACTTGTTTTGTTATTGTACTTCTTTTATCACAATTATTATCATCAATATTATTTTTTTTTCTTTTCTGTCCCATTAAATTGTCTTTATCTCAACCCATGAGTTTTCTCACTCTTACCCTATCTATTTTACCTCCCATCCCTCTGGGGCACTTGTCCACCTCACCAGCCAGTTTCACGTCAACAGAAACCCATCCAAGCTGTAACTTGCAAGCTTTTCAAGGAGAAATCAGGGGGAAACACTGTCAAATGTTTTACTGACGTCCAGGCAAGGAACATCCACTGCTCTCTCTGTGTTGACAGATGTTATATTGCTGTGGAAGGTGATCAGGTTAGTCTGGCATGATTTGCTTTTGGTAAACCCATACTGACTTTTCCCCCTTGCTGCTTAATTTTTTTCTAATAGTTTCCAGAAGGACTTGTTTCACTACTTTCCCAAGTACTGAAGTAAGATTGTGAGCCTGTCATCTCCTGGGTCTTCTTTTTCCTGGGTCCTTCTTGTAGGTGGGTATTTGAGATTTGCCTTCTTCCAGTCACGAGAGTCATCCCTTGATCTTTAAAGATTTTCAAATGCTATAGGCAGTGACCTTGAAATAGTGTCAGCCACTTCTTTGAACAGCTCGTGGTACATTCTGTCTGGGTTCATAGGTTTATGTGTGTTGAGCCCTTGTAAGACATCACAGCCCAGTCCATCTTCCACTGCCGATGGGTAAACACACGTGGTTATCACAACTACTCCTTTCTGAGCTCTGGGGTCCAACAACACCGAGACAGAGGCAAGGAAGATACTGAGAGTCTCTCTCATCATCATTATTAGGGAAGAGTTCCCCAGTCCTGTTTAGTCATGGGCATATATCTTTCACCTGTAACACAAACTTCAAACCACCCTCCATTTGGTTCCTGTTTCACTGAAAGATTTTGCAGCCGTTCCAGTCGTGTGAGCTTTCCCACCAGGTTTCTGTGATTCCTGTGGTGCTCATCACTCACAGGCTCCCTTTGCCCCTGTTTGCTGCCCAGATTCTGTGCACTGGGGTACATAATGAGGTAGCTCAGCTTAGGGTCCTTGCCTTTGGAAAAGGTTGGGGAGCATCCCTCACTACTCTGGTAGGTGTTACAGCTTTGGTCCTTACCCACCGAGTTCATTGGTTAAAGGAAAGGTCTTTTAGAAAGTTTTTTGCATATGTCACCTCTTCAGACAACTCTAATTTCCTTCAAAATGAAAAATTCTTTTCTCATGTACCTAGTACTGTAAATTATTGCTTGGAACTCAGTGGTATAACAGCTTGAACTCACCCCATACTATTTTACGTTCAACGGAGGTCAGGTTCTTGCATGCCTTGCAATGGTGAGTCTTACCAAAGTTAATAATGTGAATTAAATATAAGAATTGTGCTGTTTCTATTATCTTAAGCATTACCAAGCTGAAGGAAGAATCAAATTGTTATATCAGCTGTGTATACAAATGTGTATACTCTTGGTTTGCAGACATTTATGCAGGATTTACTGATCAACAAATTAGACACAAATCAGATTTAAATAAATGGAAATCACTTATTTCCATACTGAATGCAAACTAGATAAACTTCACTTTTTTATGTAGGGTAATAACCCTCTAAAAGCATTTATTGCCTCATATATTAAAAGCCTTCCAGGTGTAGATTTTTTTAATGTCTAATCCTTGCAGCACTGAAGTATTTGCCTTTTTCATAATTACATCTGAAGTGCTTGCCATGATTTTAATTAACGTCTAAGAAAATGCTGGTGGTCTATAAACGAAATTAGTTGCTCCTCCTTTCCTCATCTTTTCTTCCCCCACTGATACATACTTTTTATTTGTGACATTCATTTCAGAAAGATGCTTTGAAGTTTTTTTTGCCTCTGTTTCTCTCTTCAAACAGTTAAAGTGGAAATGGCTTCTCTGACAAGGCCACAACTTTTAATATAATGTATTTTTCTGGGTCATAACTATGATAATAAAAAGAGTAAAGTGCAGTGTATGTTATAAACATTTAAAGTTCAAATTCGAGCTAACACTTGAGAAAGAAATAAAATGCTATAGGCTTGATTTTAACATCAGTATTTCTTCTGCATTTTGAGCAATGTGTTTGTCTATGCATTGAAGAAAAATTTAAAATAATTCAAGAAAATTGGCTTTTGTCATGAGTTGGTTATACTTTTGCATTTTATTTCAAAGACTGAGTTCCCAACAGGGACCTAAAACCAAATCAGTAGTCTGAAGAGTTTCATGGCAGAATTCATGTAAGTAATGAAGGCACAAACAGATTGCATTGCATATAAGTTTACTCATATATTTTTTAGTCTTTTTTTTTCCATTTTTATATATTTCTTTATTCATGACTATTCATCCTCTAGCATAAATTCAAAATGCATTGATTTTATTAGATAAACTGCAGTTTTTTGACTCACATTCTGGTAATATTTTTGTTCATTTTGGCTGATCTTTTCCATTCCTTTTTAAGAAACATAAAAGAGTTGAATGCTCTTTTAGTCTGTGTTGTAGCTTAATCCTTAATTACCTTTCTTTTTTACATAAACAGAACAAGGTCTACTCAAAGAAGGGATTTGGACTCAAAATGTGGTCCTGACACATTGTTTGGGCAGTATCCTGGACAATTCACATGTGATAATACAGACATAACAGTTTCCTTCAATTCTTGTGAAGATCTGGATGTCTTCACAGTTGAAGTCAAATTAATGATTTTAAATAACACAAAGAGTAAAAAAAAAAAAAAAAAATCAACAGGAAGAAGGCAAAACAGCCCTGTATCCATCAGACTCTTTTCCTAACCTACACAAGTATTACAAGGTTGTTTTACCAACTTCAAAGGTGTTTGAAATTAATTACAACTTATACTCCTTACAGATTAAGACAACTACAATGAAGAACTGAAAGAAACACAATGAAGAGTTGAAAGAAACACAATGAAGAGTTGAAAATAAAAAAAAAAAAGTATTTGTGGAAAACAAGAGTAGTCTTGGTAAAGAGGAAGCCAAGATGCATCCTGGTGTCTGAAAGGTGATGCATGAATTTCATCCAGACATTTGAATTCTGTCCGTTGATTGTCTTGAAACGTGATTAACTGTAAAAAACTGCATGCAACCAGTGGGCAAGCTTTCTTTCCAAACTTATCAACAGATTTTGTAAAACAAAGTATGTAGCAGTAATATATTTCCCTTTCGTATCCACAACATTTTATTTCCTGGAAGTTATTTAAGAGTTGCTGAACTGTGGGTGCAAAAGACTGCTTTGGAATGCAGAGGCAGCCAAGGAGATGACCCTGATATCTGATCCTTGACATACAGGGGCCTGCCAAGGGGATCCTGACACTAAAGTGAAAGGTCTGGATGCAGCAAGAAGAAAGGTTTGTGCTTGCTATTTTGGATCTTGTTATAATGCAGATTGGTAACCCAAACTGATGCATCTAAAGCTCCTACCTGTATTCTTCTTCTGATGTATCACACACCTGAATCAGCTTGTTGATTTTTAAGCTGATAAAAATTACTCTTTTCTTTCTGTTTTTCTCTTGCCTGGCAATTACCTGTCTGTCCATCAATGAGTGCATCAGTTTCTTTTAGTCAGACAAGCAGCAGTGCTGTCTGAGGGAATTCATATAAAGAACCCTGCAGGATATAGGGCAGTAGAGGGGCATCAGCTCTTCAGGAGCAAAGGAGCAGCAAGCCTCTAAATTTCTCCTTTATTTTCCCAAGAGCAGTTGCTGCTTTGCTCACCTCAGTGATCTGTTTTGCAATTCAGCCTCAAAGAGAGAAACAGACGAAACTAAAGGAAAATGTGCCACAGTTCTGGAAATGGATGGCTCGGTTTAGAGTTCTCCAAAGACAGCTCTGCTGCTGAGTAAAGGTACATGGGACACTTTGTTTTTTACAACTAAAAGGTGTTTAGACAGAGTGGAAATACTGATGAGAAAGCAGTGGGCCTTCTGTTTGAGAGCTTTAGGAGTTTAAGAGTTCTTTGCTTCTCTTCTGTACCTAGCATGGAATATTCAAGGGTTTTGATGTAAGTTATGTTACATCTGCTTCTAAAGCTCAGCAAGAAAAAGGAGAAATAATGCAGTGTAGGGAGATTACTGGACCTGAAGGGAGAAGTGTGTTTGTAGTTTTCTGCTGTGGCTCAACCAATTTTCTACAGATAAATGTTTAATTGCAATGGAAGTTGCGACCAAAAAGTTTTTTACTCAGTTGGAGAAAACAGCATAAACAGAATAAGTAATTGGGAATTAACTTACCAAGTCTCATATTAATTACAATCTGAAAAGCTAAAAAGCCAATGGGAGAATCTAATCGGAAAACTAACAACCTACAAGGAACATCTACAGCTTCACAGATTTTTCTATATCTGAAAGTGAGGTGTAAGATATTGAGCTAGCTGCAGATGATGAAATTAAGTGCACCAAGGAGGACATAGTAGAGAAATACCATGATTGCTTCGTATGAGAAAATTCATTTTTTTTGTCTCCACTTTACTCCCTGAAATTTAAAAATAAGAAAGTATTTTGTTAAATATTCTGAAACACAAGTTCTTTTAATATATTTCTTGAAGCTCTAAAGGTCGTTTTAGGACACAAAAATCAATTGTTAGTTTTTAGTTTTGTCTTAAAATGTGTGTTGGTTCATTAACATTGAAACAGGGAGAATATAAAGATTGGTAAATCAAAAGATATTCTGAAACTGCTGGAAAAAAGCCAATTATTTACATTTCTTTTGATATATTCAAAATTGTCAGCCTTGTATTTGAAGTAATTTTAAAGTAAAATAATATTGAAAAACAATTCCTTTAAAACACTACATTTCAAAAATTCTTTTTTTTTTTTTTTTTTTTTTTAGAAATGTAATTTGTAGATTTTTACTTTTTGTTTTTTCTGTAAAAACACATTTTTAATATAATGACATGTCAAACTTAGGAAAATAATATACAACCAATCCCTCTTCAGTTTTGTTACTGCAGCTGCAGAGCAAAAAAAAAGTGATAATCAGGGACAGACTTTATGGCAACTTTTGTGTTAATGTTTCATTCCTTTCGTGTCTTAATTGACACCTGTAGATATTTTATATTTCTGAATCTTGTGTCAAAGCTTAATATTGTTATACAAACTTTGCCACTTCTTTACTAGCTGATCATTCCTTACCAATAATCTGTTCTTCCTATGACCATGTCAGTCTCAAGAATCAGCCCAGAACACCTCTGAAAATGTTTCTTTCTGAGCCTTTAAAGAGAAAGGTGTTTTTGCCAAGCAGGCTGACAACCACTCAAATAAATCATTCACAAAAGCAGTGCATTCAATCTCTTAAAATTTGGTCTATTAAAAATCAGCTTTGAACAGGTTGATCACAAACAGTAGCGATGAGGTAGCCTTGCCTTTGCTCAATATTCCTGTTTTTCGAGAGCAGTCTCTTCTTCTTGATGCTGTTCTAGTTTCTAAACTTATGGTCTTGAGCATTCACGAACAAAGCAGCTGTAAGATGTTTCACCCATGGCAAGATAACTTTGTAAAACCTTCTACCTTTAAGATCCACTCCAATGTCTCCATCAGTGCTTTGTGAAAGCCTCAGAAAGAAAAGGAGGGCCACTTTGTGTCAGTAGCAAACCAGAATCTTAGATTGTGTTCCTGGAGATCTAGTAAGGAAGAAAGGAAGAAATAAGATCAATCACAATGTTTCCATATTCTCTGAAAGGGATATTGCTCTATCTTTCACATGGTTAAGCACAGACTCAGAAAAAGCATAGAACTGATCTGTGGTGCAGAGCTGAGATATATAGTATTAGTTTAATTGTCTTTCAGCGTATAGCTTCCTCTGTCTTTAAAAGGAGAATATGTATCCTGCATAAGTATGTAAATAAAGCATAAGTTTAGTAAAATCCTTGACATTAAAAAGTAAATTTGCCATTTAATGATTTAATACTTCTAAAAAAAAGCTAGACTTAGCCAAACATCAAATCATAGCGAGATTTCCTGAGAAAGTGCTACGCCCTCTTGTCTTATCCTCTCACCCTGTTTTCTGGGACTGAGCATCCTGTTTGTCATCCTTGTATTTGGTTTACATGGCAAAGTTTGGGTAGCAGGTCTGGATTCTTGAGAGGGCAGCAGAGCTTTCACCCATGTCTGACAGAGCCAACAACGCCAGCCAGCTCCAGGACTGACCCACCCCTGGCCAAAGATGAGCCAGTCAGTGGCAGTGGCAGCACCTCTGTGATAGCACTGACTGCAGCTCCCATTCCCCATTCCTCTGTGCCACTGGAGGGAGGAGGTAGAAAAGCTGAGAGTGAAGTTAAGCCTGGGAAGAAGGGGAAGATGGGGACAATTTGTTGCAATATTTGTTCTTAGTTCTCATTATCCAACTCTGATTTGATTAATTAAAAACTAAAATTAAACTTAAAAATTAAAGCTGAGTCTCTTGCTTGTGGCAGTAATTGCTGAATGATCTCCCTGCCCTTATACTGAACCACAAGCCTTTTGGTATGTTTTCTCTCCCCTGTTTATCTGATGAGAGGAGTGACAAAGTGGCTTTGGAGGGTTCCTGGTGTCCAGCCAGGGTCAGCCCACCACAGTTCTCAACAGCTCTTTGGTACTGGAAGGCTTTTCCTGGAGCTTGCAGAGAGGATGGTATTCTATGATTTACATTTCTTCCTCATTTTTCTTCATCTGTATCATTGAAATAACCCTACTTCTATTTAAGTCCTAACTAGTTTATTCAGTGCTTTAGTTAGAAAAATGTATACACATTTTTGCCCTTATTTGTTCTATGGAAATCAGACTTCATTGATTCTTGACATACTTTTTAATTTTTTTTACAGCTCTTGTGTTTTCTACACCTGAAAAGTTAGATAATCCAAATGCAGTGGCTCACAGTGTAAAAAATTTATGAGCTACTTTGCTCTATTATTTAGAGCACTTATCTTTATTTTTTTTTCCTGTTGTGTCCTAAAGGAAAGGATAGACTTTTGGAGCAGGCTGCAGAAACTGCTGTGTCGTGTCACATTGCAATTTATACCCTCTTGAAATTAAGGAAACTTAAATCTTGACATAGGTTTACCCATCTCTGTGAGAATGATGATTCTTCTTCAAGTTGTCATTTGCTGCTTTTGACCAGACACTTGAAAAAGATGAATATCCTGCTGTATTTAGCATTAGTGTGACATCACCTTGAGTACTGTCTGCAGTTCTGGGCCCCAAAATTTGAGAAGTGTGTTAATGGGCTGGAGTGCATTCAGAGAAGGGCAGCAAAGACGGTGGAAGCACTGGGAGGAATATCCTGAGAGGAGCAGCTGAGGACTCAGGGTTATTCTGATATGGAAAAAAAAAGGAGGCTGAGCAGTGACTTCTTTGCTCTCTACAGCTTCCTGAGGAGGGCATGTGGAGGAGATGCTGACCTCTTCTCCCTGGACTCCAGTGACAGGATGCACAGGAATGGTTTAAAGCTGTGCTGGGGAGGTTCAGACTTGACATTTTGAACCATTTCTTTACTGAGAGAGTGGTCAAACACTGGCACAGGTTTCCTAGAGAAGTGGTCAGTGCCCCATTTCTGACGATGCCTTAAAAGGCATTTGGGCAATGCTGTTTATAATATGCTGTAACTTTTGATCAGCTCTGAAGTGGTCAGGCAGTCAGACTACATGATCCTTGTAGGTCCCTGCCAACTGAAATACTTCTGTTCTGTTCTGTTCTGTTCCAAAAATCAGAGTGAATACAGTCATGAGTCATTCAAAGGCAAATCTTGTGAGATGTCTAAGCCTGCACATGGGAACAAAGTAATTTTTCTTATTAACATCTGATAATGAAAGATGTTTACCTTCATCCATAATACCAAGGAGAGATGACAGACAAACTCTTTATGGATTTGTTCATAGAATCATAGAATGGTTTGGGTTGGAA
>JAWWLV010000100.1:32867596-32887431 GCA_035041135.1 Platyrinchus mystaceus | reverse complement strand
CTTAGGCTTTAATTTTGTCCTTACTGTGCTGATGAGTAGGTCACCTAATTGAGCAGTTCAATATATCGATCTGACAACAACTTAAAATACCCCTTTGGCTTCAGGCAGTATTAGCAGTTCTGTAGGTATGCAAGAGGTCTGTAGCGTCTCTATATCCCTCTAACATCAGAAGAAACTCTGAGGTAACACTTTCTCTACACATTAATGGTATTGCAGCACTGTTTCGGTGTGCTTTTAACGGCATAATATTTTCTAATCAATATGTTTGTTGCATTTCTTCTAGCTGGTAAGGAAATTCCAGTGACATACAGGTGATATAGCAGATAAAGCAAGCTATGAAGCAGTTCTGTTCTCAGCAAAAAAAACACTTGCCAGAGAAATTCTCACACTTGTTTTAACCCTTTATGAAGTGGTAGAAGGGAAAAAACCCAATCCACCAAACAACAAAGTGCAAATATTTCTCAAGAGTTCTGTTGCTGCTAGAAAATGTTCCATACCAAAGATACAGATGGATGTAAGCTACTAGATTTCCCCCTGAAAATCAGTGTACAAGTCCAGTGAAAACAGTGTGCCAAGTGAACTGCAGGGTAGTGTCTGGGCAGGATCCAAAGCAGCCCTCAAGTTCATTCAAGGGTCTGAAGAGAGTGTAATTTGTCCAGAACTCCCAACTACACTATTCTTAGGATTGTTCTGACAATAAATCAGTCAACCTAGGAGAACTGAGGGGATAGTATTAAGGACACAGCCCAAGGAAATAAATCTGAATGCTTTTGTTCACGTAAGTATAAATGTGTGTGTATTAATTTCTCAGTTACCTCCACTTCTTTCTTTTATTCACCATATAAAAAGTGTTTTCACAAGCTGTTCTGTTATTAACCTGAAGAAAAACAATTAAACCAGTATTTTTTATTATGTTAAGGCCTCTCTGGTTTATTTTGCATAGTCCTTTTTTTTTATCGGTACATTAAACTTTTTTTAAAAAAATCACAAGATAGTTCCATTCAATCTGTTCTCAGCTATCAATTAATCTATGAGTACTTCGAGAAGAGTGACACAAATGCCAACAGTAAAAACTGAGGTAATTTTGATAACCATGAGGTTTATTTCATTTGGACTCTTGACAAAATACTTGCTGACAGATGACTTTGCCAACTTCACAGTAAGAGGCACAAGACAATTGATCACTATCTTACAGGCTTTTTTTAGAACATGCATATATAAGCAAACAGTGGCACACACACATACTTTATTGTCTCCTGTATTATGACATAAACTAAAATCAGCAACATAGGATTGTGACCAGTAGGAAAGTGAGGGGGAGATGGAGAGGCACAGCTTGTGGAATTACCAGAATTATTTATTAATTAATTGTAAAGAAAAACATGTTCTTGGCTTAAAGTGATCATTGATTATTGAGCCAATGAATCTTAAAAATCATATGGAGTTTCTTTGCCCTTAGGATAATTAGAAACTAACATGCCAGAAAACAGCTTTAATTTAAGTAAAAAACACTGCAGAGAGACTTTTCATCTTCCAATGGTATTTTCTTATTTAATTAATTTATTACCAAAGCTGTTTTCCTAACTTCTGGGTATTCTGAACCACTATGGCATTGGATAAAATATCCTGTGGATTTTAATAACACAGGTGTGAAATAGTGACAAGCATTCATATGAACAGTTGCTGCCCTTTATTCAGTGACCTGGTATCTACCTAAGTGCTTCCCAGAATTGGTTAAACAAGAGAATGCATAGAATTCAAACACTGAAAATAAATAAATAAATAAATAAATAAATAAATAAATAAATAGTAAATAAGCAAATAAATAAATAAAAATAAATAAGCAAATAAATAAACAAACAAACCAACCAAAATGAGACAAATCCATCCTGCTAAATGAATGCAATACATAAAAAGTCATTCTGCAACTCTGTCCCTTCAGTCTTCTCTGTTTTACTTAGCACAGTGATCTAGAAATGGAGTTGCCCTTTTGCTTGTAAATCTGTTTCCTGTTCCACAGGAGGTGCACAGATACTAAGTGTTGGCCTTCATAAAAACTTAGAGTGAATCAAACAGAAAATTATTTAGGGATGCTGGATTGAACATGAGTCCAAATACCTAAAGCTGTCCTAGAAAAGCAAAGATTTTGCTTTGGTCTAGAAACAGAAATTTCAGTATGAAATACACAAAGGTGCAAAGTGGGAGCCGTGGGTGTAGAACTGCTATTAGTAACTAAAAAAAAGCATAACAGGGAGAAAAGGAGAGCTGAAGAACATAACCTAAGGTGTAGGTATTACCCACAATACATTGAGATGCAGAGAACAATACCACTATCTTTCATGCATATTTTATGTGATAGAATAATTAATTCTTGTTTATGTCACAGCATGTGTCAAAAATTTTGGCTAAGTGTCACCTTTGAAAGCTATCAAGAGCAATTGATCTCCTTCCATTCAATCACTAATCTAAATATTTTCCTCTCTTCACAAATCCTTCACTCCATAATGCTTATCCCTTAGTGTTAAGAAGATGGAATAGGCTCAGGATTAGGAAGAAGATTTTTTCAAAGGTGTTTGGTTTAATTTGATCTTGCTGGGAGTTAAGTCCTTAAATACAATAAAACCTGACTTGACTTAGATCAGGCAGTCCAGAACAGAACAGAAGTAGTGATCCTTACCTAAGACTTCCACCTTTTTATATCTCTTGAATGTAACAATTTCTATTATCTTGTTTTAAAGGAAAGCCATTAAGACACAGTATCAGCAACAACATGCAACACCTTCTTTTGCCTTTCACAAGTGATCCATAAGAATATGATCAAAATGAAATAGAATACTGATCAAATAATGAAATTTGACAGCTTCTATTCCCATTGTTTATTAAATACACCCACATAATAATCAGACTTCTCAAAAAAATGTTTTCTGAATAGAATCAGCAGCTCTTAGCTGAAGAAAACCTCCTATGAGTTAGAAACAAATGACTCCCTTGCTCTGTGGGGAATGTGGCAGGCACTCAGCTGAGAAACATCTGGGGTTCTTAAACCCCTCAGCATTGAGAAAAAAATATTCATTATTCTATCAACCCTAGTCAGTCCTGATCTGACTATGCAAGAATGATAGAAAGAGAGATTAAATCTCCTGAATTCAACCTTTTACCTCCATTTCTAACATTACCTGCCATAGCAGGGGTTCAGCTAAAGTAATTATAGACTTTCCAAATATTCACTATGCACTCAGTAACTTTCAAACACTCTACTCTTTTTTTTTCGTTGTTGTTGTTTTCTTTTCTTGTTCCTTTCACCTGTTCCTCTTCACAACAAGGACTGTGTTCCATGCATACATGAGAGAATGAAGAGTGAGAGCTCCATTTTTTTATTATTATTATTTCTATAGATTTTGTCTTTTACCCTTTGCTTAAGGTTCTCTTCCAAGAATTACAAGAAATTAAATCTTTCCAGTTGCTTAACAATTTCAAAGGGGTAGAACATTTGTTTTTGGTAATGAAAACTTGTTTCATCCCTTATCAATGACAATTTCCACCAAAAGCTTTACTATAGAGAAATAGGTTACAAAAGCATCTGATTACCTGAAGAATTATGACATTGAAATGTCACAAGAATTATGACAATCACCTAGATCCTTTCCTTCTTCTCTTTTTCCAGTCCAATAGAAGCTCTTTCCTTGAAATATTCAAGTACAACAACTCCCTTGTTATACACCCTACCAGTTAAGCAGAAGCTTTGCACCCCCTCATAAGGATAGGATTTTTTTTTTTTTATTCCAAGTCTCAAGAATCCCCACAAACAACTACAAGAAAACTGAGATTTACAGTTCAGTGAAAAAAAAAATGTATGTAACATATATATTAAATATTACGTGCCTTTTTTATACTTTGCTACTGCTGAGTTCAGGCTGCTGTCCTAAAGACAACCCACTTTGTCAGTTATGTCTTTGACATTAGGCACAATCTAGAGATTTTCACTCAACTCTAGACTTCCAGAGGAAAATTAAGAGGTAGAGGGAATGATTAGTCTTCTTCAGAGCTCTGCCTGAAATTTTAGCAATTTAAATATAAGAGCAAAATATGTTGTCTTGTAAAAATTAGTTATTTCTGATTCTTGCCTGGAAGGTTTCAAACCCACAGGATGGGCACAAAGCGAAGTTAAGTGAAGTCAGTGCCATTGAAGCCTATAGCTCATATAAGAGTTAAACTTAACAGAGAAACGATAAAGACAAGATAATCTGATGAGATCTTTCAAAAACATTACAGCAAATTTATGGGAAACCAAAGTTCAGCAGCCATTACTGATTTATATCAAAAAGATTTCTCTGGTATTTTCAGCTGCCAGAAGTATCCATGGAGTACAAAATGGGAATTACACAGTAAAAGCTTAAGTCCACAAAAAAGTAAAAATAAAACCCAATACTTTTAGAATCCATTGCCCTTCTATCCATTGTCCACAATGGTTGAGCATTTTGATATCACTTTTTTTTTTTCTCCTCTTATGAAGCTATAGATTAACACTTGAGTTCAAATATGAAATTTGGGGCAAATCCTAGACTACAGCAACATATTTAGTACACCTATGTCTTTCTACAGTTCTCTTGGGAGTTCTGAAAATATCTTTATTTTAAGTGAAACATTTGAAATAAGCTTTAGTTCTTAACCTTTTCTAGGCATGCCATGCAGAAAACGTGAGAGTCACCTCAGTTTGGAGCCCAGACAGAAAATCACTGACAGAATTTCAATATGTTGTTCTATAGAGTTTCTCTTATTTTTCACACAGTCTCTGAAGCTTATGGTTAGCAGTACAAAAAAAAAAAATTAAGAAAAGAAAAAGCTGGTTATTAAATTCAGTGTTACCATACTGGATATTATTTAAGGAAGTTTTATTTTTTCATAGTTAGTTTTTGTCGTCCCTTTTATCCAAGAATTTCAGTCGTTCCCATTTTCCAAATGTAAATGAGCAAGATAAGCTTTCTGCCCTCCTTTAATGGAGACAACCACCAAATACTGCTATTCAGTTTGAAGTCAAGTAAATGCACAATGGATTAAAACAAACAAATTTTTTTTTAACGTATCTTCCCCTGTTCACCCTAAAAAAAATTAATGAATTGTATCTTTCCCATTACTTTCTGTTCTTATGCTGGAGTTTCATCCCCTGTGTGTGCACTCTGATCAATATACTCTTTCACTTGCATGGACAACCAGCAAATTCTGAACAGCACAGTCCTACTACGTGAAGCCTTGGCAGGCTTCACATTTCAAAAAGCAAAGAGTATTTACTTTCCTATCAAAGCTTGGAAATAATCCATTGAAGCTGAGAGGACTCCTATTCTGCACTGACTGACGAGCAGACAACACGAAAGAAATAGAGATGTTTACAAAAGAAAGAATTTTGTGTGCTTGCAAAGACCTTTCCTTAAAAGAGCTTACATCCAAAACGTGCATCAATATTATAATGCTTACATTGGCTTGTCACACAAAGGACTCTGCCCATATGCATGCTTGATATATTTTTACCTGCAGCGACAGGCTTGCCAAAAAGTAAATACAAAGAACACTGAGAAAAAAAATATATTAATAACCAAATTACAGTGACAGATTGTGTATAAGAGGGAAAAACTGACACACAAAATAAACCTTAAAACATGAGAATATGTTAATTCAAACAATTGGTGTCTGTATCACTGTAGATAATGTCTTCTCATCATGCAATATTACCTATGCAGATAGAGATTATATGCTCTCAGTTTCTGTTCTTACATTTAGAATCTGCAAATAAAACATGGGGGTTTTTAACTTGCAAATGGAACCGCATTTTTTCAGGTATACAGTGTGATGCCTTTTATTTCTGAGAGCAGCCATATAGATTTCAGTAGTCACCTCATTAGAATTTTGCAACATAGCCAAATTTTTTTCCACCTGAATCTCACAAACTCCTTTTACTCCCATTTGACATGATACTCTGTTAGGCAGCACAGTGTAACGTATCATAAAGTAATAGGCCTGAAAAACATCATGCAAAATCTATTTTTTTTTCCTAAACTTACTTCTAACTCCGGTCAATTTATCGGTCTGACTTTTCACACCACCACATGGAGAAGGAACAACTGACTTCCCTAAGGAGCAGCAATGACCTTGTTGTCAATAATTTTGTCCATTTTTGTCAGAAAGAACTTGTTATGGCAGGTTTCGTATTAATGAGGTAAAACTGTCTATTGATAACAAATATTTCTGACCTGAGGAGAACTGAGGGTAATTAATTAATTAGTTATAACAAAAATTGGTAGTTTTTTCTTCCATTCTTAACAAAGCACTTTCAAATATCCTGTGGGATTTTCCCTGTCCAAAAGAAAAGTACAAACCTAATGTCAAGAACTGATGCTTAGAGGCATAAATGGTTGTGGGTTAGGTGGGTTTTTTGCTTCTTTTTTTTTGAGTGACAAGTCACAAACACAAACATGTTTAAACACCGTTTCTCTGGTGTTAAAATCCAAAGTACAGTAATTCTGTACCTGGAGCAAACCAGACAGGAACTGAGAAGAAAATCAAGCCCTTTTCAGTCCACAGCATTCAGAATGTATTGGATGAAGAGTTTCTGAGCCTGCCAGATGAAAACTAGATCGAAGTTTTGTTCTCATTTTGATCTCAAACCAGAGGTTTCATTGATCCCATTCATGATAATAATCCAGTTTTTCTCTGTCACTTGAGGAAATTCCTTTATTTGCTTGTAGGACAGAAAACATGTTCCTGCATTCGTGTTGAATACAATCTGTGTCTGAAAGGGGACTCTACAAACAGTCATGTATGAAATGCAAACACTTGTAAATGCAGACAGAACATGTGACACTTTTGATTGGGAACATGCAGGAATGCGTTAGTATCCATGGCAACCCATTACTTCAGAGATTGAAAGTCTGCTAAAAAGGCTGCTAGGAGTAAAAAAAACCAGTGTATTTCACCTGCCTAAAACAAGGAGATACATGAAAAAAATTCTATAATAAAGTACTAAACAAAACACAGGGGAGGTTGATGTTGGACATCAGCAAGAATTTCTTTGCTGAAAGGTTGTCAAGGATTAGAACAGGCTGACCAGGGTGGTAGAATCACCATCCCTGGAGTGCTCAAGAAGAAACTGAACTTAGTGCTAAGATTTAGTTGATGTGGTTGTGCTTCATCAAAGGATTTGATGATTTTGGATGTCTTTTCAAACCCTCATGATTCTGTGATTCTGAGATGCACTTGTCAGTTCTGCTATTATGATTATGTATTGACAGTCCAGTTCTAAATTAAATTTTGTTTGTTTGTTTGTTTTACTTTAGAGAGGGCGTTCGACAACCCTAAAAACCCTAAAAGACCATAAAAAACCCTAAACCTCCCCTAAGGTTATAAATAGTCTCACCCTACAAGCAGACACAAAACATCAGAGACTGGATGTGGCACTTAATGCTATAGTCTGGTAACTGTGGTGTTAGTGGATCAAGGGTTGGACTTGATGCTCTCAGAGGTCCTTTCCAACCCATCTGATTCTATGATTCTATGATTCTATGCCTACTCACCTTCCATCAAATTAAAATTCCATGGATACTAAAACAGTTATGCAATCATTCTCATGGTACATTGACCTCAAACAAGGTTTTTTCCAATAAAACATTATGCCTATTCAAAGAGTAGGGAAGAAAAAAGGAAAGGAACCCCGGAGAGTGAATATAATAAAACTGAAGTAAGTTATAAGTGTCTGTTTGTAGATGTTTTGCTGAGTTGTCAGTTCCAATTAAAGGATTTTTTAAATAATTTAATTAAGTTCAGTTAAAGATCATTGTTTTCCCTCATCACCTCTTACATACTCAGTTAGCTGAAAGAACAATTTAAGCAACACACCACACGCTATTGAAATACATGATCCTAAGGTATTGTTTGTACACAAACACACATATATGAATACACACCCATACATATATAAATACTTACATATAATACTATATACACATGCTGCTTTACCAATACACTATTGTATCACAGCAATTACATAAAGCTGACTTTCTTATTGTCTCTAAGCATAAATTATTATTTCCATTTAGAGCAGTGTAGTTGGCAACTAACATTAGTCATCAGCGGACACACAAGGAAAACACTTTTACTTGTTATCACGTATTTGTTTTCAGTTTACAAATATCCGAACACTGACTGACTTTTGACACTGAAAATGGGTGACATACTAATTGTATGTATGCAGCTGCTGTGTTGTGGTGCACACTGCTTTAACAGAGATGCTCATCCAAAAGAAAATGCAGAGTCTTTACCCATGAAAATAAAGATGTTTCCTGCTTCAAAATAGACATTGTACACTGCATCTAGTGAGAGATACAGACCAGTGGCAGTTATTTGATGGATCTTTTATTACAACCTTTACTGTTAAAGAGTTATTGGCTTGAAAATAAGCTGCAAGCTGAGTGCAGCTAGGAATTTCTTCTTATTTATGTGTATCCACTTATATTAAGAGGTTTAGTAAGCATTGCTCATTATAATTGATTTCCCTGAAGGAATGTAATTTTTAAATGAATATTTAAATGCAGCTTTACTTTTTTGTTCCCTTTCCACAGAATATTTTTTCAATAAGCATTGGAATGCAAAGAACATACAGACAGATGCAAAGAGGTCATTAGAAAACATAAAAAGAAAAGAAAAAAGAAACAGAAACTATTCTATTGTATGAATTGGTGAATTAACAGATTAATGTAACGTTATTACATCTCACATTGTCAGCATTGCTATTTCAGGGCTTTATAGCTAGGTTACTTGTAATTGGATCAAATTAACCCTTAGTCACCCCAGGTATGATTATTTCTGTTGGCAACCTCAACATCAATAAAATCAAACTCAGCAAATCTGGAATGTGTACCACCCACCCTTTAACAAATGGTATGTAGAGAGTTCAGGTATGCAGTGTGTTTTTTAAACTGAGATACCACAGTAGATATCAGTGTAGGGAAAAAAAGTTTCTTCACATCCTTCATAATGCAAAATAGAGTACACTCAGTGTAGGAGTGTGCCCTGATCACCCAGTCCCCACTTTCTGTAACATTTTGGGTTTTTTTCTTGAAATTCAGGAGACTAAATTGACAATTTTCATTAACTGTAGACCATCACAAATATTGCTGAAGGACAGATAGACTTTTGTGCTATTCATAATCACTTTAGAAGTCTTTGGATGGAAACTCTGGAGAAGTTCCAAATTAGTTATATTTGTAGGTCACCTTGCCATGTGTCCAAAGCACTTGCAAGGAACACTTTTAAAGGGACTGATTTATAACTATTATGAGTCTTATACTGTGGTCAATATCATCTGGATATTGAAAGCCTATTCAAATAAATTACAAATGCAAAAAACGTTCAAGTATTTTGACATTTGCTTTGGCTTTGATTTGGAATCTCTGTTCTGTCAGAGGTTTTTCTGGCTGGTTCTGCTCATAATGCTACTGCACTATTTGGCCTTTTCAGGTTACTCTGGTCTTTCATTTCCTTTTGCCAGGTACAAATATAGAAACAAAAAATGAGGTAAAACCAACCACAGTAAAATTTTGACCATGATGAGCAAAAGTATAGCATCACTGTTCAAATCCAGACAGGAACATTTTGCTAAGAACATAAACGGAAGAAGACTTCAGACTGCCAGTAGATTATTCTCTGAAATAAATTTTTTTGCAGCATGATGAAAGAGATAGATGACAAAAGCTTAAAAAAGACAGATTGATATCCAAGGTCATGGTGATGCACTGTTGGCAATTTATCCAAAGAGGCATCATAAGAAAACTTCTGGAAAGGCAGGTTGCTAAACAAAACATAGAGGTGGTTGATGCAGAGCAGCATTGGGAGATACACCTCAAGACCACAGAAGAAAAATGAACTAATTTACAATTTGGTAAATAAAAAATCACCATATATTATCTTCTCTACTTTATATTCACAGCTACTTTGTGATTTTGACCTTACAAAATATAATTTCAGCACAGTGTAATGTATGCTAATATGCTTTATTATATTCAATATGTTCTGAAGAATAACTGAAGAACTCAGACAAACCACAAAAGCATTCTCAGATTAGACAAAGATACTTGAATAGAAACAACATGGCCGTGGGGACAGACAAAGGTTATATATTGTACATATACATAATGTGTATCTATATCCATTTATATGTACATAATATAACTAATGAGTATATGTGTGTTTATGTATATGTATATACACATATATAAAATATGTGTGCATATGTATATATGCATATACATTGTTCATTCAAAGGCATCATATATATGTGTGTGTGTGTATATATCTTTATAATACACACATTATATATATAATAAGGCCTACTAATTTGGGACCTTCCAGATAACAATTAGGAAACAGACCACAATGGAGATACATTTTGCACTATTGAGAGGTATTTTTAAGAACTGAAATGCTCTGTTGCTGAACTGATTAGGGCTGTCCCATCCCACTTTCTGTAAAACTCTGGAGTTATGCTTTTAGGGACTGGCCACCATCTGTTGTCAGCTCCCCAGAGTGTGAGATTGGACCACATCTGAAGCATACATAGCACGTCTGAGCTCATCCAAGGCAAATTAGGATGGATACCACCGAGTTTAGAACAAGACAAAATAATTATAACTTTCATTAAAAGAAATTAAGCAGACTGAAAGACTGTTTGAGGTTGTAAAAGACAATAAGAAGATCCTGATTCACCGTCCTTTCCAACCAGCAGCTTAAATCATGAACTCTCACTGCCCTCTGATTAGAAAGCTGCCAGCTTCTATTAAAGCCCATTTACTGCTTCAAGATGCAGATACTGAGATGGAGAGCAAGAGTGATCTTGCCTTATTAGTCTGGAACAATCTTAGAGGATTGTATGCCCAAGCAAAAAGTATTTTTAGACTTAATGGAATACATATTTTTGCAGTTTTGTTCTGATCTTCTCTTTATTTAAGAATGAAAAGACATAAAACCAGCGCAGTCTAAAGACTTTACCAAATCGCCTCAAATCCTCAATGAAAAAAAGATAGGCTATTTTGTCCTGTAAATTGGCTGCATATAAAATTACATTGGCCCTGTCCTTGTTAAGGTTAACTGTTGATAATGATGTTCGCTGACAATATCAAAGATAAGTCAGAGAGGAAAGAGTAAATGAGAGATAAATTAAAATGCCAGTCCAGAATGCTGCATTGCAGGAAACTCACTAAAAAGGATTTGAAACTGCTGTGTTTTATTTTGAAGGTAGACTCCAGACAGTTCCTTTAATCCTCATGGCATGAGGATAATTTTGTTGGTGCATTTTCCTTTTCATTATTATCTCCAGTTCAGGATATTTTACTTATAATAGCAGCTAAATGTTTTCAAAGTAATCTAAATAAAAATTGCTTGAGATATTTAGTCTTTCCAGCTACACACCTAGTTTATACACTGTACCCTGAAAACATCAACTCCTTCTCAATTTCCTCATGACTGATGGAGAAAACCCATTTAGTCAATGACTACTTAGACCTCTAACAGTTCAGAGCATAAAGGTAAATTTATCCTCCTTCCCCAGGCTTTTGAAGAGATCTTTGTCCTATGAAACATTTGGGGATAAGCAGGTCCAAATTCTATCACATCAACAAAGGACTGACTTCTCATTTGCAGGCACTAGAGACATCCAAAGTTTTGTGCTGTTCACATGAAGGACATGGTGGACTGTGTTAGTTTCCCTGACCCAACAACCTGGTATGCCCACACATCACACTTCCCAACTGCTCTGTAATTGCACAAGTACTGTCAGAGTGCCAACAATGTTTACTGTTCTTTTATGCCTTATTTGCACATCTCCAGGTAACCCCATGTTTGGTGCAAGGGGAAATCTGTGTTATATCCCCTTGTACAACACACAGTATGCCATTAGGTGCTGAAGTCCAAACCTGAAATCCGAAAGAGCTCTGCACACTTGACACACAGGATCAAAACTGTCAAGCCACCTTATTTTCCTGCATTAAAGTTCCTCAAATAAGTGAAGTTGAGCCCTTATGTATATCTGGAGCTTTGCAGTTCTTAAGGCTGAATAGCATCTAGATCACACAGAAGCCAAGAGGGATCAAGGGGAGTTGACCTTGACCAGGCAGAGCCTTTGTCCAGCAGCTACTCAAAGTTCAGCAATACAATAACAAATGAACTCAGAAACACTACCAAAATTAGGTCTGCAGTTCTACCTCCCTCTGTAGTGGGCTGTGATTTTGAGAGTGTAAGGTTTGTTTTAACCAGGACTCGTGAGACTATATTAAGATGTCACAGAAGCTCCATTACTTCTGCTGATTTCCGCCTTCTAGGCCTTAGATAGTTAAAATTAAATTTCAAGCAAGGAGGTTGGTGGGAGGAAGGAAGGGAAGGTCGAGAAGCATTCAGAAAAATTATCCTCTGGAGGGAAGAGAGGCAAGATGATTAAATAGTTTCCTTTCAGCTTTTGTTGCTATTATTCTATACTCTGGAGAGTGAATAATTTGAAAAAGAAAATCTCTGTCTCCCAGAGAGAGAACATCCTCCTCAGATTCAAAGTTCATGAGCAACTCAAGTTTCTCCACCTTATAGATTTTTGAGTATACTTCCTAAATATTTACTTTCACCATTTGCTAAGATCATTAGTATTAGGTTTTGTCCCCTGAATTCTTATGAAATATCTAGAAAAAAACTGTACCACAAGTCCTTCTGGGGCATGGACAGAAGTTAAATTTTACTGCTTCATGTTTGGCTTGAGGGGTCAGTTAGAAATAATTTCCTATTAAATGAGAATAATGAATGATTTTCCCTCTGAACAGCAAAAAAAAAAAAAAAAAAGGTTGAGATAAGAATATTTTTCTTTCCATTCTTACGATAGAATGTCTGGATCTGGTAATGCTTTCCCACAAAATACATTGATAAATGAACAAGGAGTTTTTAGGCTCTTTGAGTGTGTATGATCAGACAGATACGTATAAAAAAAAGAAATGAACAAATCTCTAAGCAAGTAGGTTTTGAATTCATTATTATCCTCTGCCTACAGCCTTGAATGATTCTGTGATTCTGCCTTTTCACTCATCCTCTTCTTCACAGGGAATGTGGAAATGTGTTGTATGTTCTAGACACTGAAAAGGATTGATCATTTAGAACAGCTCATAACTTATTTTCCCATCTGTGCTTTGTTGGCACTTTCATATACAAATAGCACAACTCAGCTTCCAGGAAAAAAAAGCTTCCTTCAAGGAAGCAAGTATTTCACACAGTTTTGTATTAAAAAGTATTTTCCTTGGTCATTGTTATAAGAAAAATTTCTGCTTCTCCAAAATGAGCTCATGTTTTCAAATTCTTCTTGTAAAGGTTTTCCCATCAAAGACATTGTAGGAGCATTTACTTTAACGTACTGACAGTCAATACATTGATTTCTTTGCCTTTACAGTATGTTTCACATGGACAAGCAAGCCTAATATTCAAATTATTGAAAAGGAAAACGTATATTGTAGGTTTTGAAGAGTTACTTGTAGCATGAGGGAGAGGAGTCAATAAAATTCATTGCCATGTTTGATGTGACAGCTGTTTCCTTTGCTGCCTCAAGAACTTTGTTTTGACTAGACCTAAGTAGCAGATGTTCATAAGCAATAAGGGTGTTGGTAAATTTATTACGTGTTTCTATGTGTAATATAAGTCTCTAAACTTGATTTTTTTCCTTCAGAACTACTTACTCAGATCATAAAGCGAATATCAAACTGGTACTTTAAAGGATATCAAGTAACTTTTTAAAATTTTGTGCCTTCTATAACCTAATTAATTTATCTAAATCTCTAGGAAATGAGTGACTCTAAAGAACAGCATTTGCTGTTGTCTGAACCTATAACGTCACTTCCTCTGAGGCAGAAGCAACAGGTTTCTTCAAACATACTTGAAGGTGGGATTGTAATAATACAGATGAGAAAGAGGGCAGTCTGTTGTCTTGTAACACAATTCATCTCTGCTCAAACCTGCTGAGTTTGACTTCTTCAGTTGCAGAATTCAGAACAGAATTTCTACAGCACAGCTTGAAGATGTTGCCCTCATTTTGATCAGCTAAGCTACAGGGCAAGGAGAGAGAGATGGAGACTTATAATTGAAAGAGATTTTCATAGAGGTTTGAAGGGCCTGGATGGACCTCTCAGCCTCTGGGATGATGAATGTCACCTTTGTTAATGATCTGAATACCTTCACAAAGGAGGAAAAGTTCAGCTTGACCTCTACACTCCAGAGAGAGACAAAATCCATCAACATGAAGAAGGAAGGACTGCAGGGACCAAAATTAAAAAGTCCAGTTGGAACCAAACATGTTACTAGTCCCATTTCCCTAAATCACCTTGATTTCCCTCACTGAAAGAAAGCATCATCTGGGTAACAAAATTTAGTGAGTAATGCAGTTCAAAAATCTTGCAAACCTACAAACAAGTAATGATGTAAAGCGGAGCTGATATTACACAGCAGAAGGGACTTTTGGCTGAAAGATTGGACAAGCCATTGATTTGAATGCATATTTTAATATTTGTTTTCTCTATGACCTCTACCTAACATCATCCTGTGTCAACTATTTGCCTATAGATAACCATCATGTTCCAATTAACCTTTCCTTTTTTTTTTAAGAATGTATCAAGAATACTAGATTAAAAAAAATTATAATTTAACACTGCTGACTTTCTCCTACAGTTAAAGTGTATGACTCCAGAAAATTAATGATAGCTTTGACATCACTGTACAGATGAAGGGCTAAATTTCCAAAGGTTGTTCTTTAGACCTGTATTTGGAACAAACAAGGATTCAAGGTAGCATTTTCTTTCACCTGATCATGACAACGCACTTCTGAGTATTCAGGGCACATAAGTCTGGAGAACTTCAACTATATATTAAAAGAATTATGCATGAATTAATAGACAGATTTTCTGTTATTATCAAGCATGAAGAATAAGTAAGAAGTATGTTGTAAATGCTTCTGTGTCCTATTTAGGCAACATGACACCCAGCAAGAGCAAAGCCAAATCTACCTTTTTTGCCAAAACTGTTTTTAAAGTGTCTTTTGTATTGAGGCATTTTAGTAATTACTTGGATTAGCTTTCCTTCCAAAAGAAGGTATAGTATACTAATATGATGATATAAATAAATATTATGTATAAATATATATATAATATATAAATAAATATATATTATATATATAAATAAACATTATGTTACTGCAGATAAATTTATTATGGTATTACAAGGCTCAGTTGAACTGCTAACACATAAGGACTGATGACTTTCATACTTCTGTGTGAGAATGATGATGATCTCTCCTTGCCTCCTTTGATGACTTCCTCACCCTTAAGACCTCTGAAGCAAGGATACTGAAGAGTTACCCTAGTGATAGTGTATAAACCTAATTGAGCAGAGAAAACTGAAGCCAGGTAATATGTCTCACTGTCTTTTAAGTATCATTTTTTGTTCAGAGGTTAATTGTTTTACCCTAAAACCTAAAGCAAAAGCTAAACATCAAAATGAGGAAGACAGAGGAGGAAGGTTTTTATTTCAGACATTCCCTGAAGGCAGCTTTTAATCACAAAGTACTGACATTTTAATTTAAACAAAATAATTACAAGCAAGAGGTGAGTGAACCTTTTTGCATGCAGTAAAGTCACACTTTCCTTAGATCTAAAGAAGAGAAATTTCAGCTATTTATAATTAATCAAGTCCATAAATACTGATATATTTCTTTTTCTTTAGGAAAAGCAAAGCACTTTTATTTTCAAAGAATGAACCCCTACATTTATATAATAAAAAAGGTGAATTAACAAACCCCACCCAGCCCTGGCTATCACCTTCAGAATGTGACCCAGCCTCAGGAGCCTCAGCCTGGGGCTTCATGAGCCCGTTTTCATCAAGAAAAGAAAAAAAACCTTTTGAAGGGCTAATGTCATTACTTTGTGAAAGACAGAGACAATGTCACTTTCACAGACGACATCAACTAAAACTACGCCAGTTAAGAAAGTCGAAACAAGCAACAAAGCTGAAAATGTTAAAGCAGCAATATTAACTCAAGAGAAAATTACCAGGTATCAGGGAAACAAGAGCTGGAAGACTGCTACTGCCAGGTGAAGGACCATCCCATCTCAAGGAACAGAAGGGACCATCGTTTACCTGCCCCACTGTCAAGTGCAGAGCTCTCAAAGACGTGGTTATTATGAATCCAACAGAACTTACTGAAGTGCCACATTGCATGATCCTTAGTGCAAGTGTGCACTCAGGAAAAAGGAATAAAAATGTTCAAATCACAGCTGGGAGTCCTTGTAAGGGTTGCAAATGTGGTTTCAGAGTACATAGTTCCCAAATAAGTCTACTGAAACGTCTTGGTATTTCTCAGAGTGGTGACAGCACAGTTCCAAATCAGGTAAGAAGAATAAAATTGTAAATTCCCCTCTTTGGATTTGTCAAGCATTCTAAACATGATAGACCACAATTTATATGTTACCAGCATGAACGATCACAACACTGACTACACTGTCATCCTTCACTGACTGGAGGTAGTGTGCAAGTACACATGAGAAAAGAGAGAAGAAAGAGAAAAAAAGGATGGTAAATGCAGAAAAAAATATTTCTTTTTCCTCTGGAAGGGATTTTCCTACTGAAATTAAAGACAGAGCCAATTTTGCATGACAGTGCTAGGAGAAATGCCAAGATATCACATAACATTGTTAGGGAAAACTGGCCAGAATTTATAGATAAATTGGAGTAGTTTTGGAGACCTTCTCAGGAGCAGAGCCTTGCCAGGTCAACAGCATCCCAGTAACCACATCAGTCATATCAAATTTAGATATAGATGTAGTAAAACTGGGGCTAGTGATGAAAAAATTATTAGGAATAGGGTGGCTTTTGAGTAGAGAAGAGGAGAGAATCAAAGTTGACTGGAGAAGAGTATGCACAGGAAATAGGATATAAGGGGACTTAAAAGGTGTCAGTTACCCATAATCAAGATGCTGGTCAGTATTGGTTGTTTGACTGACATCTGTGACTGACCAACTCAGCCTGTTCTATCCTTTTACTACACTATTTCATAGAACCATAGCATCAGGGATGGTGACTCAACCACTCAACCTCTTCCCTGGGGAGCCAGGTGCAATGCTTGACAGCCCTCAGTGAAGAATTTTTCCTGATATTCAACCTAAACCTCCTCTGGAGCATTTTGAGGCTTTTCCCCCTTATCCTTTCTCTTGTTATTTGGGAGAAGAGACTGTCTCCCTTCAGGTAGTTGTAAAGTACAATGACTCCTTCCCTGACCCTCCTTTTCTCCAGGGTAAACACTCCCAGCTCCCTCAGCCACTCCTCACAAGACTTTGTGCTCCAGACCCTTCACCAGCTTCATTACCCTTCTCTGGACACACTGCAGCACTTCTATGTCCCTCTTGCATTGAATGAACTGGAAAACCGAACACAGTATTTAAGCTGCAGCTTCACCACTGTTGAGTGAGCTTTAGTCCTGCTGGACACACTGTGTCTGATACAAGCCAGGATTGTTTTGGCTTTCTTGGCCACCTGGGCACACTGCTGGCTCAGGTTTAGCTGCCATTGACCAGCACCACTGGGTTCTTTCCCGCTGGGCTGCTTTCCAGCCACTCTTTCCCAAGTCTGTAGTGCTGCCCGAGGTTGTTGTGACCCAGGGGCAGGACCCCACACTTTGCCTCATCGAACCTCATACGATTTGTAATGATTTTCCTGATTGTGGTCTCAATTCTTTGTGTAAATGTGCAAAATACTGGTGTACTTCAGAGTGACCTACCCAGCAAACCAGACAATAGGTTTGGGCCAGCTGCCAGAGAGTCCCACCAGGGTTTGAGTGCAAGACATTAATGAACTTTAAGCTGGACTTCCCAGCAAGTATAACAAGAGGTGTGAGGACTGTATACTGGAAGCAGTAGGGACCTAGGGGCTGTGTGCCTTAGGAAAACCACATAAGAGATTGTGGGTACATTTCAGTACAGATCTAGCAGACAAATTAATGGTGAGGATGATCTCTTGTGGGTTTTTTGTGTTTCTGTGACTGCCATTCATGTGTACGTGACGCCTGTAAAATAACTATTCTGTCTTGATACCTTAGTGGTAGAGTGAGACTGCATAATGCACATATGCCTAGTGGGGCTATGGCCCCAGACTCACTGTTGTCTGGACCCAGGGCTAGGGATCCACAACATCTCCCCATCTGTGAAGGACTGTGAGGACTGAGACATCTGTGAAGAGCTGTGATCTCATTGTCCCAGAGTGTATCTACGTGACTGGGGAGGAAAACTCCCCCTCCATGCACTGAATTCAACGTAAACTTAACAATAACAGGTTTTACAAGATGCTAAGCAGAGATTCCACACAGATCTGTTCTTCAGGTTCAAATTGGTTATAAAACTTTTGTGAGTGGGACACCTGGACACTGATATGCTGGCAGTCATAGTTCACCCTATCACAGTAAGCATGGATTTTACTTCATGTAAATTGGGTAATTTATGAACTTATGAAACAGATTTTTTTTGTTTCAATTCATAGCTCATCAAATTTGTTCTATAAACACGTGCTATCAAATGTGCAAAATGGTTACAAAGAGTTGCAGCTTAGGACAACAGCATTTTATACATATCAAGATTTCACAATATGTTATGATGAACAAACAAAACAAAAGGGGAGGGGACAACATTGACTGTTATTTTACCTTTGCTGATTGAGAAATCCCTATATACCCCTAGGTAAGCACAGTAGAAAAAGTAGACAACCATTTCTGGTAGGAAATCTACTGTCACTGAGGCAGAGCTTTACAGCTGGTCCCTTCTCAGTCTCTGACCAACCCTATGTATTTTAAACTTCAGTTTGTTCTTTTATTACAAATCATAAGAAACATAGTAAAATAGAAACCATGATCAACTGAAAACTGGTACAATAATCAGAAAGCACCCACCCATTAAATGCAAATAAGTGAGATATCCATGGCACATTAAGTAACATTAATATTGCTTTTTTTTTTTTTTCCCACCTTACCCTGAAGAGGCCTCTGTCTGAGATAACAGCTGACAAAAGACAGAAAAAGGGCAGCATGTTCTTCTGTCAATAGACAGTCACTAGGTGGCATTTGCAGAGTTCATACTAGGGCACTGTCAAATTATTATGTTACATTTTCTTCCCAAATTTGCCCTTCCATAGACATGCCACTACTATCTGATATGACTGCTCTCTGCTGCTGTCAAATACACCCCTCATTCATAACCCAAGAATAAAATGAAAGCTTCTGTTGCCAGGATATGAGCAAGAAAGCGTTGTCGTTTCTGCTCATTGCACATTTTTGCTAAGTTACTTGGTCTGTCAGGTGCCAGTGTACTGAAAGGATCCCATAGTAGGCATCTTAGTACGGATCATAATGGGCTTTTTATTTTGTTTTTTTTTTTTATTATCTAGATTTTTCATATATCCTTATTCTTCAGTTCTTGATTCTTCTGGAAAAGCTGCAGCCCATGGCTTGGACAGGGACACTCTGTGCTGGGTTAGGAACTGGCTGGAGGGCCCAGAGCGTCGTGGGAATGGAGCTGCATCCAGTTGGGATCCAGTCACCAGTGGTGTCCCCAGGGATCAGTGTTGGGCCCAGTTCTGTCTAATATTTCTATTGATGATTTAGATGAGGGGATTGAGTCCACCATTAGTAAATTTGCAGATGACACCAAGCAGGGTGGGAGTGTTGATCAGCTGGAAGGCAGGAGGGCTCTGCAGAGGGACCTGGACAGACTGAAGAGTTGGGCTGATTCCAA
>JAWWLV010000100.1:32834009-32865248 GCA_035041135.1 Platyrinchus mystaceus | reverse complement strand
CATCACTCTCTGCAACTCCCTGACAGGAGGTTGTAGCCAGGTGGGGGTTGGTCTCTTCTCCCAGGCAACTATCAGTAGGACAAGAGGGCATGGTCTCAAGCTCTGGCAGAGGAGGTTTAGGTTGGATATGAGGAAGAAATTCTTTACAGAGAAGGTAATCAGCCATTGGAATGGGCTGCCCAGGGAGGTGGTGGATTCTCCATCCCTGGATGTGTTTAAGATGAGACTGGTTGTGGCACTGAGTGCCATGGTCTGGTAACCACGGTGGGGTTGGATCAAGGGTTGGACTTGATGATCTCAGAGGTGGTTTCCAACCTGGCTAATTCTACAATTCTATGATTCTGTGATTCTATGATTCTAGTTCCTCAACCTAAAATAAAGTTTTCATCCATTTCCTCCTGGGCAGCCTTACTTCCAACAGATGTGACACACCATGAGTAGTAAAAGATTCCAGCTCAGGTAATTGACTACTACTCCAAATATGTTCCTGAAGTCACTGCCGTGCATTATTAGGCTGCAACCTTCCTGACAGCTCCAAGCAAAGAGGCAATCCTGTCCTCAGTGCTTGTGCTGAATCCAAATCAGCATAAAGCTACAGAAAAGATTACAGTTACATTTTTTTATTGGTGACTGATATGTTGACTAATTTCAGCTGTCATGACACTATAATAGAGTAAGAACTACAGTTTTTTAGGGGGAAAAGTGTGTATGTATACTACATAAGAAATTGTTGGCCCCTTTCAAGAACATTTTCAAAAGATCCTTCCTATTCCTCTATGTGATTCTACCACTGCCTTGTATTTTTTCGAAAAAAAAAAAAAAGGTAAACCGTACACATTTTGAATGAGGGCATAGACAGCACAGAGTTACTGGTTAATAAAGTTCTGTTTGGTTAATGCAATACAAAGGACTGACGACTTCACTTTTCCTAATGCTTCATAAACAATGAACAAACAGTCTTGGTGACAGACTCATTAGTTTTTAGTATCATATTCTGTTTTCCTCACTCTTAGTACTCTATCCCAAACTAAAATGTGGGTTTTTTCCATGAATTTTATCACAGTAGCACCAGCCTGTATGCTTCTTCAGTTTAATGTGAATATATTTGATTTAAAGCATGTGTTTAAGTCTTATGAGCTGTCCATGACTTTTCATTATGGAATTGTATATTTACAGAAATCGTATATTTACAGAAAATAATCAGAACTCTTTGCTTTATTTTTTCTTTTAGGAAATCAGCTTATTTTTTAGTTGCCCCAAAACTTGCTGCAAATTTCCAATTGCCTTGTTCATCCTTGCCCTTTCTCTTTGCCACTGAATAGCTGAGCACATAATTCTCAATAACTTCTGTGTTACTCAAAACTCGTGTTATGAAAGATAATTTACTCACATTAAGGTCACATAAGATTTCCTCTGTAGTTTGAATTAATGCAATCTTGGATTTAGTGCTCAAAAAATCACTTATATCTGAACTATTAGATACTCTTAGTCACGTGACAATTTTTGCTATTCCCACATTATAAAATAAACACATTTTCCATTCCTGAATGTTCTATTTGTTCATAACTGAATGTTTGCAATACAGACATGGGTGAATCTAAGTAAACTTATGTGTTTTGCCTGTCATTAGTTTTTGCTTTTAATTTCAATAATACATTAAAAAAACACATTAAGACATAAAATGCCAAGGAATATTTTATACTACTTTACTTTCCTCCATTTCTACAAACATGATTGTCTATTGTAACACTTGAGAACAAAAAAACATTAAAGTGAATGTATTTACTTAGAAGAGTTATTTGTTGCTCTGTTCATATGGTTGGTTCTATTGAAGCAAACAAAAAATAATTATACAGCAAAAAAGTAAGACTTTATGAATTTTTTTACTCTAGAATCTTCACTTCAGAACTTCATGAATAAAAATCCAGTTGATGACAGAAATTTAGTATAAAATGTGCTCAGTTTCAGTAGAACTCCTTTCAGACCTCTAATTCAACTACTTTTCTGCAAGATTTTTTAAAAAAACCCACAACTGAACTTGTATGTTTTTTTAAGCATTAGTTTCTTACTGATAAAATTAAACTTCTCAGTCTGAAAAACATTTAGATAGACTGCAACTGATGGGAGGGTGCAGGAAGTGACTGTTTAATTTTTAAATCACTAGTCAGATTTGTTTAGAGAAGAGCAGGGAAACTTGAGATTAAGTAGCAAGATTTTATCTTTTGTACACTTTTGTTTTGAACATTGCTGCTGCTACTGTTGTTTTGGAACATATTTTTTCACTCTTACTATATCCCATGGCTGGTATTGGCCACTTTATGTACAACAAGTGAAATCTAAACAAAGGCATTTTGCTTTTTCAATTCTCTACAGATGTTATAATGAATTGTTTTCCACCTTAAAGAAACAGAGGAACATATAACAGAAAACAGTTAAAATTGTAAAGAAGATATGCTGAAAAACCTGTTATGTAAAAACTTTTTCAGGTGAATTGTCCAGCTCTTTTTTTCCTCATCTCTGTGTCTTGTAAATCTTATGCTCAACAAACCTTTAGATGTTCACGAAAGACAAAAATTAATAGAGCAGAGAAAAACCTTATTGAAGTGTCAGCATTTAAGAGGACAAATAGGATGAGCAAGGTAATTGAAGGAAGACATAAATCTCAAAATAACAAGATGGACAGTGAGAGTTTCATTCAGACTTTGATGACTGTAATATAGATAATGCAAATCAAGACAGGTTTGGGGGAAAGCAGACCTGGTGAAATTAGGTAGTTTTTTTTTCCCTGATGGAAATATAAGCTTAGCTGATAAGATAACTGTGCTAATCCAATAGTTTTCTATAAAGCATTTTGACTTGGTATTGCATGACATGTCAATTTAGTGCTCTGAATGATATACAGTTATCACAAAATATTATAAAGACTAAACCAGCTAGCTCATGAATCTTAAGTATGCAACTGCACAACAAACAAACAAACAAAAAAGTAATTTCAAAAGTTTCTGTTACTTGGTACTGTACAATGCAACACTTTTCTTTACTGAAAGCGTTGCAAACATTGTGACTGTGATAGTGAGTTAGGACGTGTGACAGGTCTGAATCCCTCTCTACCCACATGGGACCAAACTCTCCTTCAAAGGAACCAGAAATAAAATCACAACTTATTGTAAAGCACAATGGAGAAAGGTCTCAAAGGCAGTCACCTAACCATTATACCCAGATAGTATATATTTTCCTAAGATATATATATATTTTGCAGGCTAAAGTACCCATACATTTTACACTGTTGCACTGCAATTATACTTGCAGTTCTAACTCTCACAGTGCAAAAGTTCTGTTTGTTTTTTAACGGAGAAAATTCAGAACAGTCACAAAACATGACAGATATTAATGTTTTCTCTGTTTATTGTGGTCAAGCAACTAATGAAAATATGTTAATGTTAATCAAAGAACTTTATAAACTGGAAATGAGCCTGGGATAATCCTGACTTTCTACTCAACAGATTTATGCTTACAGTCTTCCTGGAAAATTCCTTCCTCCAAGACATGGTTCAGAGGCCTCCCAGGTATACTACAAGCATTATTTTTGCTTAAATTTGTTATTGAAATATTTTCCTAGTATTTCAGGTTGTCATAAGGGTGTTTAATTCTTCTTATCTCAGCTACTGAAGAAGTTCACTTCTTCTTAGGACCAGCACTTCTTGTGTATGAAGGCAATCTCAATATTTTTTTCTTTTAAAATAAAATAAATCTTGTTTCCTCTTAAATCATTAATTTTAGGAAATCGACTGTCCCTACTAATTAACTGAAATCATTTCTATGTATGCACAAACTTATCATATGCAATGATATGCCAAACCCCAAATATTGTTTGCTGGAGGATAGGTAGGGATTACTTCATGAGTTCTGTAGTCCAAATTCCCTTTCATAAGGACCCTAACACAGTATTGGATTCCTGCATTTTGCTGCAGTGTTCAGTACCTCATGCTCAGTTCTTAACTCAAGCAAAACTACAGACATACTTTACACACCTGAGAAGTTGTTCTGCATACTGTGTTTGTCTTTGCTTTGGTACTCCCCTTTCTGAGGTAGTGCATCAGTTCCCCACACACTTTTCAGTTTGTCAGCACCACTTTGAGTCCTATTGTGCTGGCACTCCCTTCCCACAGTGTTACCTTTAAATCTAATAAGCATCCACCACTTATGCCAAAACCAGACCCTGTCTACTTTGGTTTTTATATGAAAGCAGAACAGAACACTGTAATAGTTTTGTTTTTGAAGTGTAACTGTCCATTAGTCCATTAGCCCCACGTTAAAAGAGGAATTCTATCTGTGGTGTTCTAGCTTGTTCATTTAAGGAGTATCTGAAGTAACTGTGTAAAGTGTTGTATTGTCCTGATGTACCTAAGATCAAAAAGCAAGAAGTAAAAGCTGGGAAAACAAACCCTTGAAAGAAGGATCAAAAAATATAGCTGCTTAAATATATTTACCACGACCTTATTTGATAAACAATGTATGCTCTGGTAAGAAGCACTTTAAGTGAAACAATACAAATATACAAAACTCCAAAAGATAATGCTGCATAAAGTCATACTAATTCTAGCTTAGAAATATTGAGGAAAATCAATATACATGCAAAGATACTCAAAGAATTATTTCCAAAAATGGTGGCAAAGTACTCTGAAACTAGTATATTACCAAAGCTTAGTAATTGCTGGATAGGTATTCTTAGTCAACAAAACTACATGACTATCTTAATATGATAATATAACAATACGTCTGCTTTAGTTAGAAAGCCATAAAAACTATTTCTAGAAGTATTTTGTAGTAACTGTGTAGAACAATGAATCCCACTCTTATTCATAGGATATGGAATAAAAAAAAAGGCTTTAGAAGATGAAGCAAAAAATTCCCCTAGTCATGCTTTAGAGTAATTCACAAGATTATGTGTAGCTGACATTTCTCACAGTAACATTTTCATACCATTCTGACACAACTTAGAATTTTATTTAAAACACTTTTTTTAATATTATTTTTAAAAAAATCATGATCATCTTACATGTTCCAATAGTCAAAGAACTAGAGCAGTGTAAAGTTTACGAATTAAAAATGCTTACTAATACTCATGACAAGTGAAGTTTTTCTACAAGTTACTCTTACCCAGATAAGTTTACCTGTCTCATGAGAAATAGGATAGCAAGTATGTCATAAGAAATCAAAGGCATATATGCCTACATACATGGAAACAGAGCTGACCAGTTCCAAAGGCAATAGGTGGTAGTAAAAAAAAAAAAAAAAAGTAATTTCTTTCATCCCCATTTCACATTCTGCAGTGTTTTCTCATACTCTTTTAGTTCCACTTAAAGAGTGAAGATATCTCCCATATGTCATTGTGTCTTTAAAGTCCCTGAAGTCATCTCTATACTGAATAACTGCCAGAAGAACCTCCAGCTTTTTTTTCTTAAAATCACTCTTAAATCGTCTGTTGAATAGCAGCAAAAATATATCAGGTGTGACTTCATCTTCCCAGAGTGAGGTGCTCTCAGGCTCCTAAATATCATCTCTACCATTATGTCAACAGCCCTGAACCAAAGAGCAGTAAGTGATTGCTGCAGTCAGAGTTCAGCAGTTCAGCAAGAGAAGGGTTTGCTGGAGAAGGTCTATGGCGTCAGTCAAACAACCTTCACTTTATAATCTTCCCCTCTATCTCCCCTCTGAAACATTTCCACTTGCAAAAATGAAACTGTTAAAAAAAAAAAAAAAAAAGAAAAAAAAAGCTTTTTCCTGGTATGTGTGCTGGGAGGAAAGTGATACCTTTCAAGTAATGCACATTCTATCACACCACCTCAAGAAATTCCTTTAATAGCAAGCACCTGAAACCTCTAATCACAAAAATAATTATCCACACTGTATTTAATGAAAAGGAAAGAATTTATTCATTTTTTTTCAGCTAATGCCTTCTAAAGAATTGCATATATAAATTCAAACATGTTTTTTTTTTTTCAAAGAAACAAGTACAGCAAGTTGTAGTGCAATTTCTTCCCTAAGCAGAAAAGTCTGTTAAGAAGGAAACAGATAATTTACAAACACAAGGCTCTTGTACTAAATATGGTATCTTGGAAGCTATATGGGGATTCATTTGGAAGCAGAATCCTGGAAAGGACTAAATATTTTCACAATATGTTCTTTATTCTTCATACAGAACAAAGAAAATCATTATCAGAGACAAAAATAAGAATTATCATGACCTCTGCTAAAAGTTTTCCCAAGTGCAGTGTTCCCACAAGCCTCATGCCCTGGTGTTATAGAATAGAATCACAGAATATCCTGAACTGGAAGGGACCCACAAGGATTATCAAAGTCTGACTCCTGACCCTGCACAGGACAACTCCAAGAATCACAACCATGTGCCTGAGGGTATTGTCCAAACATTTCTTGAGCTCTGGCAGCCTTGGTGCTGTGACCACTGCCCTGGGGAGCCTGTTCAGAGCCAACCACCCTCTGGGGGAAGTCTACCCTTTGAGTGACAGTTTTCTGTGAGGCAGAACATTATTTTAGCACGTTTCACAGCAATTCTCTCTTGCTCGTTACTGACACCTGGAGAACTATGATCTGGATAAACTGTTATATTGTGCTGTTAGGGAGAAAGTAGGAAAGAGTGAGGTAACACAGCGTAATGAAATATAGAAACCAAACTGCTATTCTTCGTAGTGACACCATCTTCGTGGCTAGAATGGAGCAGAAAGGAATTACCACTTAGCTAGGATGGTGAGCAATGACAAAGAAATATGCCCCATCAACCTTCCCACTGACACCTCTATTTCACAGGTAGAACTGACCTTGACCAAGGCTTCTTCTAGAAAAACTTTTCATAACATTACTCCCTAAAAAGGCTGAGTGTCAGTTTTCATGTCAGGGCATATGCAGGTCATAAAGCCCAGGCTCCAACTAGTTTTAAAGCTTGATTGTAGATGCAGCATTGAAAGCAGAGCTTTGCTCAGTCCAGCAAAGTAATGATGTCTAAACCCCTTCTGTAAGAGTTCCAGCAAAAGCCAGACAACAGCAGCCCTACAGAACTTATGATAACCATTGTGGAGAGGTTAGAAACGTGTTCAATCTCTGAAACCTTTACTGAGACCTTGAAGGCCAATGTTCCTCAGAGCTCAAAAACGAGAAGATAACCTACCCAGGCTCTACTCTGACCTGTAAACTGCCTTTGCAGTGTCTCAGCATTTCCCATTAATTCTCTCAAAAGAAGTTTTGCGAGCAGCAACAGTGAATGTTTTAGCTATGAAATAGTGTAAGGGCACCACGTAGTTCAATCCCACATGCCAACTAAGCATCACACAGCTGCTCTCTCTCACTCCTGCTGCACCCCCAGCAGGACAGGGGAAAGAGAATTGGAAGGGGAAAAGTGAGAAAATTTATGGTGCAGGTAAGAACAGTTTAAGAATATAAATATAGTAATAATAATAGCAATAATGGTAATAATAGAAGTTTTATTATTTTTATTATTGTTATTATGTATGTTGTATATATATGTGTGTGTGTATATATATATATACACACTGTAATGAAAATGAAAATTAAAAAAAAAAAAAAGAGAGAAATAAAGCCCAAGAAAGACAAATGATGCAAATGAAAACAATTGCTCACCACCAGCCAATGGATGAGAAGCCTGTCTCAGACCACTGGACCCACCTAAATGGAAGTTGAAAAAACCAGTCAAGATGGAAAACTGTTTAGTATAGACTCTGCACAGCTTTTAGTAGTTCTAGTAGCAGAAGTAATATTAGATACAAGTATGCACTTGTCTGAGAGCATTTTCTCAATATACAATGTATGGAAGTTTGAGGCCTAGTTCCCAGTTCACATGATGAGGTTAAGAGAGGTAAAAAATGTTGAATTACAAATCATATTACTGTGTGAATTCCTGCTGGCTTAATGAATAAATGTGGCATTGGCACTTCCAATATAGGGGGTTTTAAATGTAGGCATTGCCCTGTGCCTCCAGCATCTGCTGATCTCTGTTTGTTTAATATTGACTGTAAGGCAATTTGTAGACCATTTATTTAAGACTGTTTCTTCCTTAGTTACCACTTTGGCCTTTGTTTTTCAGTCTGTCTAATAAGTCACAGAATTCTGATCTTTCGATCCCCCTCCCAAAAAATAAGATAAATTAGAGCAAAAACACAAGACAGTGAACAACATGAGATCTAAATATAGAATTCCTTGTGCAGAAATATGAATCTAGTTGATTCAAATAACCAGCCTGGGAAAGGTTTTGGAAGAAGGTCAGATGGAGTGACAGTGTCCTACACAATCAAAATAACAAGCAAGTGCCTACCTGGTCTTTATTGGTAGGGTTAGAGCCCCTGTGAGTATTTTAAGTCAAATCAGAGGTTTAAATAGCCTTATACCCCACAGAACAGCTAGTTATTTTCAGAAAATAAATTAGAAGGTAAGTATAATATTTCCCAGGACTCTTATCTTGCAGTGATATGCAGCTTACACACTTAAGTCAGAAGTACAAATTTAACAGCCCTTCAGCTTTTCCAGTTGACTCCCAAAGCCCTCTGGTATTTTCTGCAAAGGGTGAACTTCTTCTACAGGAGGCACAAGGTAAACTGTGTATGGGTATTCAGGCAAGCAGTAGACTTTCAGACTGAGTCAAAGAGCAGCTTGACAGATCCAAGGAATTAAAAACTGCTGGATGCAAAAGACACCATCCCTGCTTTGAGAGTTTCTTTGCCACAAGTCACTGGAAACTAGGAGAGCACCATTACATGTAATTTTCCACTGTTTTTCTAGTCTTTTCTTCACATTCACTGTCAAAAATGGGAGAATGACCTAGACACACGTAACCATTGCTATTTATATTAATTGCAGTTTCACATTCTTATATCTAGGTCTAATTACAACATGCTGATTAACGACCCTTTTTCAATGACAGCTAAATTATATTGTTTTCCACAAAAGAAAACGATGGTGCATAAGAGTTTTTCAGCCAATAATTATGACACATAATCCTTCACAATATTCACCCAAAGTCTAGGGAACTATTGGCTGAAAGTATATAGGCACAGATACAGTCTTAAAATATATGTGTGAAAATGCTTCTTTTGGGTTGAAACGTTTCACAGAATATATTCTGTGTTTCTGAGGTTTGATATTCATGCTAAAATTACCTGCAGAAAAACTGCAAATTAAACAATAGTTGTCAATCACGACATTAAAAATCTCTAACTGACACAATGTGTACCAAATGGAGCAGTTTTTTAAGATGTAGTCTACTTCAGTAATAAATTGAGTGATACAGTTCATCAGAACTAACTAGATATTTTCATCTTCATTCTGAATATTCCTTATGGATTACTCAAAGGTATTACTCAAGGTATTTTCCATGACAAGCACAGCACAGTGCTTTTCTCCATAACTTGATGAGTTGCACCAGATATGTTACTTATTAAGGTGTTGCTAAAGTGTAAATAAATTGTGCAAGATAGACAAACTGTTAGAATTAATAACAGTTATCTGTCAACATATTCCTGCTGTCATTTTTTTTTTTTTGCAGAAAATATGATACAACACAAAACAAGGACACAGAATAAGTAATGGAAACCATGCTATTAGTTTCAAGCAAATATTATTACATGAATATAAGCGGTTTAGTAATGGCAAAATGATTGTTGCTGTGAGAACACACACAAAAGAATTGAATTGATCCCCAGGAATCTATTCTTTAATTGCATGGAAGATAATTTTGAACCATGAAAATTTTGAGTGGAGAGTTCTATAAATCCCAGGTCCTCATAGGACTTCAGTGAGCCTAGAACAGAGAAAGCAAATGTTCTGTATTAGGTGTCTTCCTACCTCTGCCAACTACTTCACTTTTGTGAGACACTACCTGGAGTACTGAATTCAGCTCTGGGCCCTCCTGGCATAAAAAGGATGTGAACCTGTTGAAGCAGGTCCAGGGGAGGGCCACAAAGACGATCTGAGGGCTGGAGCGTCTCACCTACTAAGTCAGAGTGAGAGAGTTGCGGCTGTTCAGAGAAGAGAAGGCTCCAGGGAGACCTTACAGAAGCCTTCCAGTACCTAAAGGGGAACTGCAAGAAGGTTGGAGAGGGACTTTTTACAAAGGCATGGAGTGACAGGACAAGGGAGAATGGCTTCAAACCGAAAGAGGGTAAGTTTAGATTAGATATTAAAAAATTCTTTGCTCTGAGGATAGTGAGGAACATGTTGCCCAGAGAAGTTGTGGATGGCCCATTCCTGAAAATGCTCAAGGCCAGTGAAGCTTTGAGCAGTCTGGTCTAGTGGATGTCATCCCTGCCTATGGCATGGGGTTGGACTAGATGATATTTAAGTTCCCTTTCATTCCCTTTCAACACAAAACAGTCTATGACTCTATGAATGCAGCAGGGGTTATGAGCAGGTACTCATGAAGGAGAGAAAAATGCAAACCTGGCAGAGATATTGGCTTTGCAGTCACAGAGGAAAGTGAAAAACAGACAATTAGGACACTACAAAGCATCAGCTCCTATAAAAGCTGAGACAGAACAGTAGCAACACTAGCACTGGAGTTAGTTTTCCCTACTCCATTCAGTGTAGCTATTAGAAAAGGTTCTTCCTAAATGCCAAGGTTTAACACCCATGTCACAGTTAAACACTGGCCTGTTTTGGCAAACTGTAGCTGTAACAGTTAAATTTACAGCTGTAACAGCTAATTCATAAAGCTCTTTACTTCTGCCTGTAGCAACTACAGAATTTCCAGAGCAGGATCCTTTTCAGTAGTGTTATGATCTAACACTAGAAGAGCAGTTCTGTAAGCAGAATAGATATCCCAATGTTCATCGTCTGCTAGGAATGCTTTCCAAGCACTGTTCACACCAAAAGTGAATCACATTTGATATCCCTTTTAATGAAGCAAGCACATGATATTGAACGTATGAAAATATTCGTGAATGAGACAGTCTTTTGGCAGTCAGCCTGAGCTACCATCTGTTCTTATAACAGCAGTGGAATAAAGTTCATATTATACTCTACTCAATTTAAGCTGGGATAGATTGTATTCTACTAGTGTTGTTTATTGGAAAGACCTGAAATCTGCAAGTAACTGAAGAATGCTGATGTATTTTTCTACTTTCCTGAAATTTGGATATATACATTCTAACTACAAAAGAGCCAGTCATTTGAGCAAGTAAGGATAATCAGTTTTGAAAACTAGATTTTAAACAATATCACATGATTATAGAGTGTTCATTTCTGAAAGTACCTCTTGTCATTTTCATATTTTCTATGAAACTCATTGCTAGTATCAGTATTGTAAGGCTATCAGTTGATATATCCAAGAAGAACAATGATGTTCAATGAGCTATTGAACACATGATATTAAATTAACTACTCATGAAATTATGTGAACTGTGAGCTTCTATTTCTTTAGAAAGAAATAGAAATGACAGATCACAAATCTTCCTCCTATTTGGCTCCCTCTGCATGCAATAGCACAGGCTGAACTATTGTGTAATCAGCTATTGTTCAATGATTATTTGTAGTCACTATTCCAAATCTTGGAGCTGCATAATCAGATAACCTGAAAATATTATAGGCCAGTTGAAACTTTTCTTAAATATGTCCTCCAATTTCAAGTGGGATTCAGACTTTGTTTTAAACTTTCATATCACAACAACAGTGGGATATCCTAAAGAGAGAGGTTTTATTTCAAAGCAGTTACATTTTATTCTTCTGTACCAGAAAAAAATAAGCATTAGCTTGAACTACAGTACTTTACAAAAGGCTAAAGAACTCACTAAAACTTGCAAAAGGAATATCTATTAGACCTGAATATGTACTTTACACTTACATTGTTTTGATTGGGAGGAGAGACTTTTAGGAGATATATATCCAGGGTGAACTAGTTACATTCCCATCTCAAACTTTTACCTCCAAGCCAGTATCCTGCCTTCTGCAGAGCTGTGGGACACAGGCCCAAAACAGAGGGGATCTTGTTCTCTTCTCTGACACTACGAGAGACAGGGACAGCATTCTTTAAGTACTTTGCTACCCCAGGACTCCAGTATTGCTGTGTCGAGTTCAGAGACACATGCACAACACGAACTCTGCAGTATAACTTTGTCCATAAATCCCACAGATTCCACTGAATTTTAATGATACATCTCCCACCATTTTCAAGACACACAGATTTCAATGGAATTTCCTTTGTCCTACAGTATGGAAACCTATTATTTAGTCTGAAGCCAGCCCTAGACTAAGATTCACAGCCCAATTGTGCATCCAGCTCCCCCTTTCAGCTATTATCCTAGCTGACTGAGTGGACAATGTTTTCTGCATCCATGTCCACATGCTAGAACATAACTCCCCCTCAATGGCCTCTTCCATTCTACCTTTTTTTTATTTTTAACATGTAACAAGTGCTTCCCTAATCCCTTCCAGCAACATCCAAGTAAAAATGTTCAGATTGAACTCAGCCCCAGCACACCCGAATCTGAGCTTTTAATGACTTGAAGCCTCTTGATTCTCTCTTGTCTCAGGGCACCAATCCACCACATCCATTTTCTGAGGCCACCTGCCTGGTAACTTTGGCCCAGTGCTCCTTTTCATTTGGCTGTTTCAGCAGTGTGATGGTTTCTCCTTTCACCTCTGTTGCAGGAGCAGTCAGTGCATCACCCGCCTGTCACCCCGTGTAGCCACAGAAAACTGCCTGAGTACCATCAATCCCTTCAGTCCCAAACTGTTGTTTCCACCCTTCTGTTACATGACGAAAAAAACAAGTCTGTCTGCAAGGAAGCAGCCCAAGTGGCTAGAGCAAAACAGTCATTACTGGACAGTGTTAAATGAAAAGGTGAGGAAGTCCTGGTGCACAGGACACCTACAACAGGGATACAACTCTTAGTACAGCTTAGCAGTCAATTTAAACCAAATAAAGTGACCCTGCCTTAGTTTTTAGTGTCACCAGGTAGGCAGTTAAGAATAGGAATGACCAAGAACCAGGGGTCACTTAAAAACACACTAAGCACTTTGGGTGAAAATAGCACTTAGAGCAGTCCCATTTAGTGTTTACTGCCCCATTATAATGAATCTTGACTTTTCTGTTCTGTTTATATTTACAGGCATAAAATACTATTTTCTAAAGTCTTAAATATATAAATATATATGCATATGAAGGTGCTCATTTACATTGCTTAAAAAAAAAAAAATGAAAAAGGAGCCCAAATATAGCTGCATCACATGCTTTTATAGCTATATACTTCTAAAATATACTCATATTAAACATTTTTTTCTTGGTAAGAAAAACATACTGCACTCTGATTTACAAAGAAAAACAGATACATTTTTGCACACATAAAAACAAAGAAAAATTCAGCATTCTTTTATGGCTACATAAATTAGACAAGGGTGAAAATTTCCTCTTGAAATTAGCATAAAAAATTAATTTATGTGAATGACATCCCCTACCTGTTCTATTCTCCTTTTTTTGTTATGTATTTTTATTAGAAATGTAATGCATGTACTACAGAGACTGTTGCATTCAATAATTCCAGTTTAGAACACATAAGGTTTTTCACTTTTTGCTGCAAAATTATGAACAGGAGAACTTAAAAATTAAAACAAGCATATACAGCATACATAAATAAAAGTGTGCCCAGCAGAATCTTAATTATCTACCTGAAATTATTGATTTTATTACTGCATGCCACTGCATGTCAAATGAATATAGTTAATCACATAGCTTAAATAAATCAATATACAAAACCAGAATGACACTCTTCTTGGAAAAACAGTAGGTTATGCAAAGAAGGTCATAGGCCATGGTAATTTAGGGACCTTTTTTGACTGAAAGAAGCAGCTCATTTTCACTGCTTTGAAGGCAGGATATCTTTGATGAGTGATCTTCCGTGACAGCCTCGCATCTTTATCTTGACCCATCAGCTTTTTACCACCTTACTTTGTCCCCATCCTGTTTTGCTGATGGGGGGAAGTGACAAACTAGCTTGGTGGGCACCTGGCATCCAGCCAGTGTCACACCACTGCAGAGCTGTGGTCTTTACCTGTGTGTCAGAACTTGGACAACCGAGAAAGGCAGTGATGGAGATCTGACGTGTTGCTCGTGCTGCAACTGTTCTATAGCTTCAGCACCTTTTACCACTCTTTAATTCACTTTACAGAACATAAAAAAGTTACTTGAAGTACATTACAGAATTTGAAAGTGTTGGGAAATAATTAGGAGAACAATAAAGTCCAACAGGTCAGTCTGACACAGGAAGACAGTCGTTGCTGATAAAAGGAATAAGATGTGAAGGACAGTGAATGTCAATAGGGAATTATAAGCAAATTCTGCAATGAATAAAGTTTGGATAGAGAATTCACACTTTTAATATTATCACGGGAAAATTCAATTCCAAATACTTGGACTCTGACTTAGAGTACTTCACTGGCAGCCAGATCTTCCCACTTAAAGGAAGAACCACTTGTTTCCACATCAAATGCTATCTTGGTGAAGGAATAACAAACTTTAGTTTTCTGTCTGCCTCTAATTAATGAATGAAAGCACATATTAGTGTTATTCACTAGACTCCCATCTAATCTAACTACAAACTGAAGATGATTTCAACCAAGTGCATAGAAAAAAACCCAAGGATGTTCTCCATCAGGTGAACTGAAGGAAATAACGTGAACTAAAACAAAAGAAATAGCAAGGGATTGTTATTTCCAGTAGTGCTGTCTCTGCTTCTGAAACAGTTATTCCTTGCCTTTACCTAAGTTCTGCCAAGTGCAGAAAACCTGTCATTTATCAGGATCAGTTGTTCTGCAAATTGCAATATAATTTACATCTTTATCTACAGATCACACTGCGATTGCAAACACAGCTGATAGCTTTACTCCAGTGACAGGCTTGAAGAATTGGTTGGTAACAGAGATTGGACTGCTAACCAGCCATGTATTTTGCCAGGACAGCAGCAAACATGTACTTATTTTTCATAAAGCCTGGTGCAATGTCTTATTCCCATCACACAGTACAGTATGATTCTCGTGCCCTTTCTGCTCTTCTTTGCCAAAGCTGAAGCAGCATCTTCTCCTGTTTAGCTATGGAATTATGATTAAATATAAATTAGGCATTGATGACTTGGACAGACACTGTTACAGCTTAGTGTGTTGTTTTTTATATGAACTAATTATCATTATGATCCTTATGACCATGTATTTAACCTACTGTGAGAGGGAAATAAAACTTGTTAGCTTAAGCATTATCTAATTTTTCCCCCTAAATTAATAAATGGATTCCACAGTCTCACAAGTTTTTGAATATGGTTTCAGAGGAAAATCATGACATCTATGCACGATAAGACTGAATTTAACAAAGAGAATTATATTTTCAACAGAGAAAATATGAGATTGTATGTCTTACATCATGTCTAAACATGACACACAGGGGAAAAGTCCTTCAGAACAGACAGAGATTCTAATTACCACAGAGACATGGATATTTTTAGTAACAAATGCTAATAAATAATAGGCTAATAAACATATGATGATGGTGTCTGCAATTTATTTCAGAGAGAATGCTTTTGAATTACTGTATTTTGTAATTGATTTAGCTCTCCAAAGATGGTGGTCCTTTTTTGATCCATAATTGAAATGCTTAGATCCCTTGTTTGTGTGGCAGTCTAGGGCATGTTTGAATGTTCCACTGAGATCTCAAATCTGTCACTCCTGAATCGAGATGAACCTCTAGAGGAAACAAGAATTTTCTTTCTTGGTATCACTGTGAGGAATTCCATGGAAGTCAGCAAACCTACTGAATGTGCACTCAGCTCTTGTGTCCGGGTCATTTATATATAATGACACCCAAAAGAACTGGCCCTAAAACTGAGTTTTTGGAAACACCTTCCACTGCCTGTGACTTTGATGCCTTGGGCCAAATTCTTATCTGTTACCCTGTTGCTCACTCGTATCTGATTTATAATGGCAACAGGAGAATAATAAAAAAAAACCAATTCTCACAGGTTTCGTCATGTTATAGCCCCTGTTTTTGGTGGTCCCAGTCACAGATCCACCCTGAATCTTCTGTGCAAATATTCCTATTTCTCAAGCTTCTTTAATATTATCAGTACCTGCTCCTCCGTATTCCTGACGTCATGAAAGATTAATCATTGGCACACAACCAGGCAGCAGAGAGAAGGACTGCTCTTCATCTGTGGGAGCATGAACTAGCAGAGGTTTTGATAGTCTTGTTTCCTTGAACAACAATCATTTATATAGGCCCTTCTCTCATTTGAAAGATCATTCCGAATAAGACATTTGAATTTCTTAGTCTGATGAACTGCAAGACTGAAGAGTAGAAAAGCATGAAGTATAATTTGACATATGCAAAAATATAAACACCAACAGCCTTCACTTAATCTTTTCATATCCTTTGTACAGAGCTGTGAGATGTATTTAGTTGTTTTTTTTATTTATTTTATTTTGCTGCAGTGCAAGCATGTTTGTGCTACTCAACTCTTTGAGTAGATTTTTATGAGCTACTTTAAGAGCCTACGGTAGCTTTAAATTTTGAGTTTATAATAAAGAACAAAATCACTGTCATACAATTGTGTATCTTAGTGAGCCTGTCTCTTTTTGTCACAATAAAACACTTTTCTGAGCCTACAGGCATCTCCCATCATCATGGGAAAACAGCATAACCTGTAATACATAATGATCTTTAAGATGACAAGAAACTTTGATAAATGAGAATATCAAGGAGTACTTGTAAAAGTAACATTCATTACAGCTTTTTATGCTGTTGTTAAAATTCTGATGAAAGAGAAAAACATTTGAATCCTATTTGAATTTGGATGTATAAGTAATTAACAGGACTTCAGAATTCACTAAGCAAAATATGAGATCATGAAGAGAGTGTCAAATGGATAAGAATTATAATGGTGTACAGAGTAGGAGGCTTTCTACTTCTTTATAGATTTATAAGTATACACTTATTTTCTAAATCACTAAAATAAATTCTGTTTTAAATCAATGTTGACATTAGACTGATGGTTTACAAAGACAGGGCTTGTCTTCCATTCATTTGTAATGAATACCAAGCACCTTTATCTGAACTGCAGATCCAATCAAAAGAAGAAAAAATAATCTGTGAAGCTTCTAACAAATTTCCCTAACACATTAAGCAGAGGCTGTGGAACTGCTCTCAGTTGTGTTTGCAGTTTCAGCTGAGTAGCACTTTATCCCCCTAGTCTACTGGTCACTATGACTACTCAAACAGCAGGAGAATGGAGGTTTAACTAAACCTATCTCTTTTTAAATAAAACATATTTGGAATGTAAGTCACAGTCCTTATTAATGGTGTGACATCCTGTCATTTCACCGGTAATTATTATCTCAGCAGAAAAAAGACCAACTCCAAAATAAAGATTTCTTCACCCATAACATTTTTTTCCAACAAATATCAAACTTCTGTAGTTATACAGAAAATCCTACCCTTCAATATCATTCATATTTTGGGTGAGGGTTACAGAAAAGGAACATTCACTGAGGCTATTGTCATCATTATTAGGTATGACTTCAGAAAGAAATTCCTGCTTAATCTAAAACCATAAAGATCTTTTCAAAGGATGAGAAGATAACATAGATTATAACCAGCTCAGGAGAAAATTTGAAGAGTGATTAATATGGAGACTTTTCTTTATGGATATTCTTCTTAAAATGAAGGAAAAAACCCCACCCAACTAGAGAAAGGTACTTTCATGGCTAAAATCTCTGTCAACACAGAAAACTATTTCACCTTAAAGAGAATACAGACTTTATTAACTTGGTTTTTCCACTCCTGTTTTTTGTACTGAAGGCTTTGTAACTACTACAGGCATAAAACTTCTGAATATTAAAGTTCATCACAAGCTGGAAACAGAGGGAAAATAAATCAGGTACAGCAGAGAAATTTCTGTTACTGGCAGCCTTTCATCTGACTTGAAGTACTAGATGTCAGACACTGTCTTACTGCCTGTAAAATAATTTATACCATTGCAGTTTCAATAAACAGAATCTTTAATGGCTATGAAGAAGATGAGTTAGAAGACATCACAGTTTTTATCACCTAGGTTCTGTCTGGCTTTCACACACCTTAAATCATAGAAATTCAGTCAATCAACCAGGCAATAATACATATCCAGTATTAGCATAAACAAAGTTATCTAGAATAAGGATTTTTTAGCTTTACATTATCAGAAGCCTTCCTTTGTAAGTAGTCTAGGTAGACTTCCCACCAGTTGGTAAAACGAAATAGAATTCTATATAAAGACAATCCTATGTTTATTGGATGTGGGGACAAGGATAGTGGCAAAGGACGAGGATAAGGCTGAGTACTTAATGCCTTCTTTGCCTCAGTGTTTAACAGCAGAGCCAGTCATCCTCAGGGCAGCCAGTCCCCTGAGCTGCCAGGAAGGGATGGGAAGCAGAATTTAAACCCCGCAATCCAGGAGGAAACAGGTAGTGACCGAACTCAGACACTCACAAATCTATGGGGCCAGACAGGATCCCCCTGAGGGTACTGAGGGAGTGGCAGAAGGGTTCACAAAGCCACTATCCTGGTTCTGGCCAGGACAGGGTTAATTTTTGAAGCAGCAGGGAGGGGGCATGGCCAGGATACAAAGGTGTTCTATAGCACCTCACAGTCCTTTTCTGGGGACAGGGGAAGGGCTCTCTTCTGGACTGTGGTCAGTGTTGTTGGGGTTCACTCTGTCACTAATGTTGTTACTATTACTGTTCACTGTCTTATTCCATTGCTGTTTCCAGTAAATTGTTCTTTTCTTAACCCGTGATCTTTATTTACCTTGTGTGCCTCCAATTCCCCCCTCCAGCCCAGTGCAGAGGGATGGGGAGGGGCATGGGGGAGGGAGTAAGCAGCACAAGGTTTTGACTGTTTCAGTGGGAACACTACATTGGGAATACAATTCCCAAACCACATCACCCATCTACAATCATTTACCATCAGACCTGATTAACTGGAGAGGTTCCAGGTGACTGGAGGTTTACAAATGTGACATCCATCTACAAAATGGGTTGGAAGGAGGATCTGGGAAACCACAGGCCTGTTCAGAACTCAGTGCCAGAGAAGCTCATGGAGCAGATAATGTCGAATTATCTGGAATCTGGATTATTATTATTATTATTAGTGGGATCTGGACAGGCTGCACTGATGGGCTGAGGCCAAATGTATGAGATTCAACAAGGCAAGTGCTTGGCTCACAACAGCTCCAGTCAGTGCCACAGGCTTGGGGAAGAGTTGCTGGAATGTGGTTGAAGTGGAAAAGGACCTGGGGGTGCTGGTTGACAGCAGCTGAGCATGAGCCAGCAGAGTGCCCAGCTGGCCAAGAAGGACAGTGGCATCCTGGCTTGTGTCAGCAATGGTGTAGCCAGCAGGAGCAGGGTGTTCCAGGCAGGTTCCCTAAAATTATTAAAGAGATGTCTCTGTCTGAATTAAGGTGCAAACGAGACCATATGCCAAATTCAATAGGACAGATTTTTATTTAATAGTAAATGTGAGATAGAGAGATAGAAAGAAATAGGAAAAATAGAGATGGGGGAGAGAAAAAGTGACAGAGAGATAGACTAAGTAGAAAAAATATCACTGTGGATTCCAACTGTGTCCTGTTAATCTTCTATGTCCTGAATAGTGTCTAGTCTAAAACAGCATTAAAAATCTTAAAATAACATTTCCCTTTTTTTGAAAAACAAAGCTTTTTTTTTCTTACACTTTTCATTGATTTGTTTTTCCATTAATGTTGTTGGGGGGTTTTATGGCTTTTTTTTTTTTTCTTGATTCACAGCACTTGAAGAGTGTTTTGTGAAGGGCACTATAAATAATGAAGTTGTTGGAGAGCTGATATAGACATCTAAAATATAAAAGTTCCATAATGGTCAGACAACTTTAAAAGTCTTTTTTCTTCACGTTGTAATCTTGAAACTCCTCTCAAATATCTGAATGAGATGTCTCTCAGATAGCCAAATTTATATACTATTCCCTACAGATGTCAGGAAGGTGGTTTGTTTTAGACTCTTCAAAATCAGTACTTTTATGACCATTTCAGAAAATTAACCAGTGTTCTACTTAAGGTAGGCTATTTTTTTGGTGCAGTGAAAGATAAATTCATAAAATTCTGTACAGATATTAAATATCAATAGCTGATATTTTAGGAAATTTAAAATGGTTTTACTGCATAGACTCTAACATATAAATGAATATAAATGACAATAACATATAAATGAAAAAAAAAAAGTTCCCTTGAACTCCAAGATTCTGGACTCCAATAAAAGATTTTAGACTACATTGGAGATGTGGAGAAAACCTCAGGTAGGCAACAACATTGCAAAAGCACACAACCATTGAATATATTTTTTTATTCCATTTCTATCACATTCTTCGTAGAAGCCTAGAATCGTGGAATCAGAGAATGATTTAGGTTGGAAATGACCTTTAATATCACCAAGTCCCACCATAAACCCAGCACTGCCAAACCCAACACTAAACCGTGTCTTTAAGTACCACACTGACTCGTCTCCCAAGTGCCTTCAGGGTGGTGATTCCACTGCCTCCCTGGGAGGCACTGTTCCAGTGCTTGACAACCCTCTCAGTGAACAGTTTTCTTCCTAACAACCAGTTTAAAGCTTCCCTGGTGCGATTTGATGAAGTTTCTTTGCATCCTGTCCTTTGTTACCCGGGAAAAGAGACCAACACCCCCTTGCTACCTCCTTTTTGGGTAGTTGTAGAGAGCGATAAGATCCTTCTACAAGTGTTAAATCCTATTTCTTCTGTGTGAAATAGCCCCTTGAACAAAAGAAACGCAGTATTACAAAGATGTATTGGCTTTGGCATAGTACAGTTAATGATTAAATTGTGCCTTTATAAGAAGGTGGCTTTATTACATTTTGCAGTCTCTCAACCGAGAGAAATAAAGCTTCAGCATGCCCCACAGACTGAAAGATGTGAGGGCTTCTTAATGTGGAGTCATTCTCATGACCTGAAATAATGAAATTTAAACTGACAGTTATTAATGTCTGGTAAAGTAAGAATGAGACATGTGAAGATGCCAGGACATACTGGCTCTGTGTCTTCAATTACTATTGACCCTTGGGGTTTGGCCCAAATTTAGAGTTAAAATAACTGTTTCTTCTTCCTTTCCTTCACCTTATTTCTAAAATTCAGCTTCAAAAGAATTGTTAATATGTTTCAAAGCTGTCATGTATATTGTACTCATATACTGTTTTCATCCAAAAAGCAATGAAGTAACAATGATTTAGTTCTGTAATCAGTATTTATTAATCACAAATTTAATTCTAAAGAGGTACGAAGGTTTCAGGTCTAATTCCAAACTTACTTGTTTTTCCATATATCAAACTTTTCCTTAAGCAAGAGGTTGAAACTATTTTAATAGTTCAATCTAACAGGGAAAAAAAAAAAAAGAGTGTCCTGAACTGATGGTAATTGAATTCAAGTATAATAGTAAATGTGTTCACAAGTAATAAGAAATCTGATATATAAATTAGGGGATGAAAATAGTATTGCTTTTTTATAGAGCTTTATTAAGTGAACCTTGAAGTGTACCTACATTATGTATTCCCCTTTAATTACACATTGAACTCAATTGTTGCACAGACATCTGTACAGAAGCACAAGTGCAACTCCATTACTGATGCAAATTTTATAGTCCTTAAAGTGGAGTCAGTTAGTTTTTCTTTTGGTATGTCTCTCAACTTCCAGGTTTAATAATTCAGTGAATTGATAGATATTTTGACTGAAGGCATTACAATTGCTGACAAAAATGTTCTGACTCATAAAATTTTTGCATGTTAATTAAAATGCTTGGTAGCTGACTAATTTCTAAATACAGACAGGGAAAACAAAAGCTACAATCCATTCTTTTTTCTCTGGAAATAAAAACTATGTGAGTGACTGCAAGTTCAATTGGTTTTTCTAATGACTTGACATTTACTACAGTGCTTATGAATACTCTAGTGGGAGATGTACTTAGGTCAGTGAAAATAACCTTATATCAGTTACAAAAATAAATTAAAAATAAGCTTTGAAATGCAAGAACTTTCATTTTTTTGCAAACATGACGTTGGAGGTCAAAGACACTCTAGAGAAAGAGTAATTTCATAAGTCATATAAGACATAAATTATCTAGTGGCATGAAATTGCAATATAATTCTTGGAAGCCAAACTAGTGATTGCTTGTATACTGGTTTTTAACATCTTTGAGTAGCACTTGACTGATCATGATTCATATGAATATCCTTCAACATCTCCAGCTACTCAGAGGTTCTTTCCTCTGAGTGGGAAATAATATTTTGATTTGTTCATCTGTTTTTCTCTTTTGTGTAATAAAAGTCTTTCACGTAGTTTATCGGTATTTACTTTCTTTGTGGCAGATATACATATCATACTATGGAACTAATATACTCACAATCCTCAACAAATCAGTGAGTAGCATGAAATATACCTGAAAATAAAACGCCTTCTTTCATTGACAATGAGCCAACATGGAAAAAAATTATTTTAAAAATTCTGTTGGTACCACCTCAGGCAGGGAATTGTTAGAAGGCATTTGTAAAATACCATGGATAAGATTCAACTAACTTTGAAAGTCTACTTTCTAACCTCTCCTGGTCGTCTAATCTTCCCCTTTCAATCAATAGGCGCTTAATGGGAGCGATCCATCTTACCTTAATCAGTACATCTAAAAGTAAGCTAAAGTATTTCAGGCATCTGCTTTAGGATGAGATGAACTGCACTCTAGTAATGACTGCTTTTCTACATTGATTGCAATGGAAACCTCAGGTGTCGAGGTCAGGTTTGATGTCTGCAGTATAAACGCTCAGAGTTATAGAATTGAAATGCAGTTGACACACTTCTGTGCACCCTTTTGCTAGCATATATTCATTTCTTATTTTAGCAATTGTGAAACAATTGAACTTATTCCAGGATTACTCTGAGGGCTGATGATCCACTTATTGCAATGTTATGCAGTATCTATCCTTAATTCAGGACAGTATGTTTACAATGCATTTGTGATACACTTCATTTAGTGATTTAATCCATGAAAATGAGAAGCTAGAAAGAACTGTTCCAAACACAGTTGTTGCTGTTGCAATCACTGCTATCACAGTCAAGTTCCTGACTTCGGAAAGGAAATATTAATTTAGTTATCATAGAGACATAGTAGAAATACTTTCTAATTTTAAATTACTCCTATTAATCTTCATACAGCTTAACTCCATTTATGAGGCCCTTCCACCATTTCTTGAGTAGAAACCTCTGCTGAGATCTCAGCTGCAAACATCTATTCGTTGTATGCCCACATCAGCATTAGAGAGGTCTAGTGGGAAGAGATTTGCAGAGCAAAAGAGTTGGTGCTGGGAAACATTGCTTATGTCAGATATCTTTTGTTGCACATTGCTGGGTCACGTCCAGCCTCTCTTCCACCAGCACCCCCAAGCCCTTCTCAGCAGGGCTGCTCTCGATCTGCTCATCCCTCAGCCTGTATTGATACAGCTGCAGCCCCTTGCACTTGGTCTTGTTAAACCTCTTGAGATTCCAATGGGCTCACTTCTTGTCCTTGTCCAGGTCCCTCTGGATGGCATCCCCTCCTTCCAGTGTGGCAGTAGCACCAGTCACCTTGGTGGCATCTGCAAATCTGCTGAGGGTGCACTCAAACCCTGTGTCTGTGTCATTAATGAGGAGGGACCTCGACCCCTGAGGGACACCAATTGTCACTGATGTCCATCAGGACCCTGAGGCATTGAGCACTACCCTCTGGATACAACCATCCAACCACCTCCTTAACCACCCAGCAGTTCACCTACCAAACCCCTTTGTCTCTAACTTAGAGAGAAGGATGTTGGGGGGGCACCATGTCAAAGGCTGTACAGAAGTCCAGATAAATGACATCTGTAACCCTTTCCTTGTCCACTGATGTAGTCACTCCATCATAAAAGGGCACCAGGTTGGTCAGGCAGGACTCGTCCTTGGTGAGGCCGTGTCAGCTCTCCTGAATCACCTCCCTGTCCTTCCAGGAGCTTCTAGGAGGTTTTATTCTATGATCTTCCCAGACACAGAGCTGAGGCTGACAGATCAGTGGTTCCCAGGGTCCTGCTTTTTAGAGTCACCTTTTTCCAGTCACCTGGGATTTAACTGGGACTGCCAGGACTTTCCAAATATCATGGAGAGTGGCTTGGAAACAGCAAGTCAATTCTCTCAAGACTCTGGGATGCATCTCATTGGGTCCCACAGACTTATGTACATTCAGGTTCCTCAGGTGCTTGATGAGCTTGATCTTTACTTTTAATGTGAGAGACTTTGCTGCCCCAGTCCCTTCCTGCTGTCCATCCACTCAAGAGGTGTGGGAGGGCAGGCTGGCACTGAAGACTGACACAAAAAAGTTGCTGACTACCTCAGCCTTCTCCACATGTACTGTTACTGTCAGGGGTACATCTTCTTTGACCTTCCTTGTTTACCTGTCCTTGTTTCCACTGCATGTGCATGTGTTTCTTTCCCTTTAGTCTGATCTGCAGGTCCCTACTGAGCCATGCTGGTCTCTTGCTTTCCTTGCTTGATTTCTTTCTCCTGGGGATTGCTAGCTTTTGTGCTCTCTGTAAGACTTCCTTAAAGGTCTACCAGCTCTGTTCCACCCCTCTGTTCCTCTGGGCAGTCTTCCAGGGGATGACACTGATCATCTCCTTGAAGAGCTGGCAGGTTTATTTCTTGAATTCAGGGGCCTAACTTTGCTCCTCACCTGACCCATATCCCTCAGGACTGCAACCTCCACCAATGCATGTTCGTCACCTGAATGTCAGCTTTCAATATTGGCTTAAGTATTCAATTATTTTTGGTAAAATAAACCTCCAAAAATTGTATAGGGATGTGATAAATGTGTATATTTGAATATAACAAAAATTTGGGGATTTATAAAACTGTCCTTCTGCTTATATGTTTACCACTTTCCTGGTAAAATCTTTTATTTCTAGTCTTTCTTACATGAAAGAAGTCTTCCACTGATGGCACAATCACTTTCAAAATTGAAGTGATTGCTTGTAATTAATATAAATAAGTTTTGAAATGCATCATTTTTTTATTTGACAATATTTAGAGTCTATACTGTGAATGTCATATTATACATGCCTGTATTTTCCACTGTTTGTGTTTATAAAAAGAAATTTATGCTGGTATGATCCTGACAAAATGGGTGAGAATACTATGGTAAAACCTTTATGCTGCATAATACTGTCATGCACCTGAATAAAGTTTAATGCCTCTGAACAGCACTTCATTATTACCTTGTCCTTCCCAATATATAAACTGGAGGGAGCTGGACAGGAGATGCTGTTCATTACTGGGGGACAGGCTGGACATCCATCAGTGAGTGGTGAACAATTGTATTGTGTTTTATTCCTCTCTCTCTCTCTCTCTCTCTCTCTCTCTCTCTCTCTCTCTCTCCATCCCACTCTCTTCTCCCCTCCCTATTCTTGTCATTACAGTTACTCTTATTATTATATTTTAATTTATTTCAATTATTAAACTGCTCATATTTCAACCCCTGAGTTTTAAATTTTTCCAGTTCTCCTTCCCATCCCATTGTGGGTGACAGGGTAGGGGACATGAATGAGCATCTGTTGTAGTACCTCATTTCCAGCTGGGTTCAAACCATGATAATGTGGCAGCCTGAGCAGCAGTCATGATAAGATTATGTAGCTAAAATAAATAGCAGAAGATAAAAGAAGACCAGAAGGGCAGAGGCCAGTAAAATACTTACACAAAACTAAGTGGCAGATAAGAAGCCTAACAGATACCTATGGGGTTAGAAATGAGATAGTCTTGGAAGAAAACCAGGAGAAGCTGAAATCAAAAAAGGTAAGGCAGTTGTATCTGTTCTGTAGACCTATGGGTTGAATGGTGGTTGATAGGTCAGGCAGAATGAGTTTTCTGGAGCAAGTTTTGACTTCAAAGTGAGTATTACAGGTGCTGTCATGAACAGTTCCACCCAAGTCCACAAAGACTCAAAACGGTTTTAGGAGGAAATTGAAAAAATTACAATCGACAGTTTTTCAACAGATTAAATAAAATTAGGAATTAAAAGCAGGAGGGTCATTACAGCCCAACTGAGAGCTGATAAATGATGCTCTAAAAGATATTGAACTAGAATGAGCCAAAACATGAGATGTTTAACCTGTTTCTTAAAGTTCTTTGATAGAATTCTACATCCTTCGTCTCGTCCTGTCTCCTCTTCCCTTCTCTTCTCTTCTCTGAGCCTGTGTTTATTAAAGCAATGAAGAGAGATACTTAACAAGAACTGAAAGTTAAAAACCATTTAATTCTCTACACTACTACTAGAATACACTTTTCCCTTTTGCTTTATAAAAAATACTTCCATTTGAATCAAAAGGCAGCATGAATAGGTAAATCTACTTTATCCACATAATTTTAATTACAAATCATTATTTATGAAGTCTCTTTCTTTTCTGCATCAAAAAATCAAAGGCCATATGTCTTATGTCTTACTATACTTAATTAAAAAAAAAAAACACCTAAAGTTAATTTTAGTCATGTGTATTAAGACTCCATGATTTGGTTTGCTTACATCTACAAGAATATTCTAAAAATTAACTAATAACACCATAATTTGGCATTTTACACAACAGTAATGAACAGTGCACATTGTATTAATCAAAAGCACTTGCTGTTCAGATTTACATAAGTTAGAAATTTTTAACAGCACTCTGTAAGGCTAATTTCTCCCTCTTTTAGTCTAAACAATCTATATATAAATACTTTAAAAACACTTAATACTTCGCTGTCACCTTTCACCCTGTTGATATCAAAGCATTTGGAAAGAGCTGTAAGGACAGTGGTCACAGTAAAAGCATTTCTACATGTTTGGAAGAATATTTGCTATTTGGTGCAAGAAAAATACGTGTGAAACAGAATAAAGTTTTCAGATTAGTAAGAATTTTTGAAGTACTAGTGATAGCAAACCTGAGAGTTGTATTTATATTTATGATAATTTAAATTCTATTTTATCTTTGGAAATATTTTATAATTTTATTTGCATTTATATGTTAAATATAGCTGTTGAATAATATACACTTGAACATTATCACAAATTATTATGTTCAGTTGTTTACTCATTTTTCCTCACTAACAGTTCAAGCAACACTTCATAACATTTCAAATAAATTAAAAAAAAAAAATGCCACCCACAGAGCAAAATTTGAAATGACAAATTATTGGGTGAAAAGTAATTGGCATTAAACCCTGTAAAAATTCCAGTCTTCACAACTATTTGCAAGACTGTCCAGCTACAGAATGTATGCTTTGAGCATAAACTGATAAATCACTGCCTGTTTTTTGAGTTTTTCTTTTTTTTAACACTTACCCTTGTAAAAAGAGGGGGGAAGTGAAAAAAAAAAAAAAAAAGGTCCTTAATTTCAGTTCCTTGTTTTCTGTTTTCTACATCACCATAGAATTTACTGTTATTTTTCATTTTCACAGTACAGCACCAAACCTTTGGATTAAGTTTGCTTGTGACTAATTATCAGAAAACCTTCAGTTTTCACATTTGAACGGTGAATTCTCACCTTTCCACGTGTTCCATCATTGAAAGATGCATTGTATAAATAAAGGTTCTCAGCTTATTTTTACAAAAAGTGAACAAATACTTCAGGAAACTACCCATTAAAGCATCTATCCTACTGTCTGCATAGCAAAACCTTTGTTTCATTCCTTGGGCTCTGGAGTGCCCTTGAAGAACCAAAATTTCATGAAGTTATTTTTTTCCAAGAAGGAATGGAATCACCTTTTCTCGTGATTCTTAGGGTGTGATAAAAGTTTTACTGAAATCAACAGTGAACTGAAAGTAATAGGTTTTTAAAGAAACCTTTAATGATACACTGCATACATACAATTTTTTTCTACTACATATCATAAAAAATTATTGCTTAAACCTAAATACCTTATTAAGATTTTATTGTGTTTTGAAAAGCCATATGGCAAAAGGTAATTTTTATTGCATTTTGAAATGCTCATTTCCCCAGGATTATGTGTTTGCTGCATTTTGTTTTTTGTGGTTTTATTTGGTTGGTTGGTTGGTTGTTTTTTTTTTTAATTTATTGACAAGTCAAGCTTTTGATGACAGGTTTGGTCTTGAAAACTTCACTCATTTCAAGATATATTTGCAAATAAGGAAAATGTAGCTTTTTCCTCAGAAGAGGACTGTAAGTGAATGGAGGTCAGAACAATCACAAGTTTAATGCTAGTATGTGATCTACTGTGTTTGGCCTAAGGCAACAGTAAGTATTCCTCAGCTTCTCTCAAGTTTCAGGACCTCCTTCAACAGTCAAGCAGCAAGTTAGAATTAAATGCAAATCTTTTACTGTTCTAGTTAGTACAAAGGAGTTGTTTCCAGCTGGAAAATTCTGACTGCTTTTATTAATGCAATGGTGTCCATGAAAATATAGGTATTCTCCAGTGGTCACCAGTGAAATGTCACTCTGCTGTTTCACAGTCAGCAATTTTTTTTGTATAGTTTTACTTCTGCTGTCACATATGTGTGCATGTGAACATATATGTCACTGTGTAAAATAATGTTAGAGAAGATGCACTGCAACGAATTCCCAAAACCAGAACCCTTCCCATTCCAGTCTTCCACCTGTGATTAAGAGATCATCGTGGGGAACAAGTTCAAACACACATCAGAACTCCCAGAGAGTAGAAATTCTATCTTCTTTTCTCCTTGCTTGTATAACTTCATTTGGAGCACGTGAAGCTGACACTGTGCTACTATTTGCTTTGGAGGATTTAAAGTTACTCTCTCATGATGTTTGTTTCCTAAATCCTGTGTCTGTATTCACTGGAAATTGCTATAAACAAAGCATTACAGACATTTAGGGTTTGGTATTGGCAAAACTAAAATATCCAGTTATGGCCAAGATTGTAAAATGGCATATCAATGACTTGTTCCCACTGACATCAATATAATTTTCCCTGAAGGGGTAAAGGCACTACTGTTTTCGAATTTTTTTAGATAACTAAATTATTCAAATAGTAAAAAAACCTGAAGTTTTAAATCAATACATTCCCATTAAGTGAAATGTCGTTTTTCATGAGAGAAACATGAATTTAGATCATGGCAAGAAATGCTACCATTTTTTTCCCCTACAAGCTCTCTCATCTTAAATTTGAATTTTACAGTTGCCTTTACTTAAAGTGTCATATAAACCAGTCTTACTTTGGATAAGGTTGACCTCTCCAAAGGGATTATTCCTTGTTTTATCTGTTCAAAATACAGTGACTTTGGTCCTAGTACCTTTGCTCCGAGTACCTAGTACTTATTGAAAAGACAACCTGTCTCATACGTTGATGATAAGATATATTAAAAATACAGTACTCAATACATCACCTGTTCAGTATATCCAGTGGACTATACAGTGGAATTTTTTTGGTACATGTAAGGCCTACTCATGCTTCTGTACATTTGTAGTCACTGCAATTCTCTAGTATATATAATATAATATATATATAATAACTTTATAACTTTCTAGAAAGGACATATCCAAGGAATAATTACCATTTAGACCCCTCATATGTAACTTGCACCTTTCTTGTTGATTCAGTTAAGTATATAAATACCAATCTTGCTATTTTGACTTAGTATTTAATCACAGACAATGTCAGGAAATTTATATTTTAACTATTATTTTGCCTTTTTTTTTTTTCTTCTGTTATTTATCCTCAGAGCTACACAGGTCTATTTAGACCCCCCCACAGAAGAACCCAGGCTCCTATCTCTCAGCCTTCCCTGCTTCAGCAGCTCCTGTAACAAACACAGCAAATCACACTCCAGAGAAGTCCCTGTCTAGGCCAGGCTCAAATACCCAGGGGATCTGCATAACGTCTTCAATCCAGCAGAAAGTTATTCTCTCACGACTGCCTGGGTCATGCCAATAACATTTAATGTCTAACAATCTGATTGCCACAAGGTCCTCTGAAATCCGGACTGTCTGCTCGAATCCGAGTCTCTAGAAATCCGTCTGTTTACCTGTTGCACATTGTGAATTAAATGGGAAGATTCTTGTGTCGGCATCTTTTTGGTATGTTAAGAACTGTTCTTCAGCTACCACAATAATACCAATAAATGACACTAAGGCTTCGATTTTTTTTTTTCCACCCAAAATTATTATCCCTTTTCTGGTAATACCAGGAAGTAAATCAGTGAAAAAAAATCACTCTCTGCAGGGATCAGAATTCAGGTAATAGTATGAGGGCAATTTGTATAGTACAAATGAAAGCTTAACTGCTGAAAGTACTTATTACTAGATATAAGAGAGAATAAAGTATATCCCTATCAGTAAATCAGAAAAAAAAAACCAACAAGCTTAAATATGTCTTTTAGAAAAGCTGGAGCTTTCTTGCACAGAGAGATTCATTTTGCATTCAAATTACATGCTCCAAACACAAATAATATCTTCTTGTCAAATATATATCTCCAGAATACTTAATTCATGTTGATGTATTGCAGCTGAAAACACCATGTGCTTTATTTGTTAAAGGGATGTGTGAATCACGTTCAATCATTCTACAGATTCTCTTTCCTCCTCGTATTGGAAATGAAAGCAGACTCAATCTACTAGAAAAGTTGATTCCTGAAAAAAAAGAAAAAAAAAGAAGAAGAAGAAAAGAAAACTGTGCTATTACATTTAACACCCACTTTCGGATATTACCAAATTTCTTCAGAAGAGGTTAAGAACATCTTTCCACAAAGTAAAATGAAGCAAAGGCCTGTCAGCAGGGAAAAACTATTACTATTTCCCCTCTTGTTCTTTACTTTCCTGGAATTTGAAAGTAGATCAGAGGATGCTCTTGCAACAAATTCGAAAGTACATTTCACGCAATCCAGAGGATATAAAAAGTAATTGATATAAACAAACTGGCAGTTATTAGTTGAAGGTTAGCAAGCACAGCTTTAGACAAGAGTTTCTTCAGAGTCGCTCCAGAATTTCAAAGGAACAATTCGGTGATTACACATTTCCATCAAAACAGTGCGCTTCAGAAAGGTACAAAATAAAAATCAGAGCCCAGTATGAAAATAGAAAATCTGGTCACCTCTTAAATCAGAAAAACGAGGTGAATCAGTATGATGACGCAAATGTAAGCTCTATCTATCTAATTTG
>JAWWLV010000100.1:32803403-32833221 GCA_035041135.1 Platyrinchus mystaceus | reverse complement strand
TTGTCAGTGTAACATGCTTCCCATAGAATTCCAAAAAAAAACCCACCCTGAAATGTCTGAAGCAAAGGAAGAATGTGTCAATGCGAGTCAGAGGCACTCCAATGATTTATTAAGTCAGAACTTTCAAGAGGAGTTCATACAGCTGCCATCCAAACAAGCCTACAGGGAATCACATAAAAATAAGTACTAAGGTGATTTAACGACCTACCAGGTCCTCAGCTCTGCTGCAGCTCCAAGATGACCCGTGCTGTAACATAATCATCCTATCCCTTCTATGCTGTGCTTTTGATTCTGCATATCAGTAGATTTATGTCAATTTAGCCCTTTTAAAGATACAGCAGCTAAACCTTATTGCTTTTAATAAGAGTATTCTTTTATTCCTTTAAATCTCTTTTTTCTTTCTGTATGATTTTGTTTTCTGCATTTATTTTCTTTTACCTAAACAAGGAAAAATATTTTCTGTGTATAACAGCAGACTTATTCAGACTCACTCTCAAATTTGCATTATCTGCATCAGCTGATTTTCAGAAATAAGAGGTCAGAGAAACTTGAGCTGATACTCTGACAATAGTAGACCAAGTGTGTGTATATTGATTACTTTCTGTCAAATATCCATGGCATTACCACCTACAAAGGTCTTACTGATACTTTTTTGACCCCAAAAGGGACAAAGCAACTTCATGATGCTTTCACTCAGACTTACTGAAGGGAAACAAGTTCCTGGATGAAGGACTATCTGCTATCTCCTTGGAAAATTGAAGGGCATTGACCTTCTTTTGACTAACAGATCTAAAGTCCTGTCTTTTATATGTGTACAGGAGGCCACTGAAGACCTTCATGATAAAAAGTTCCCTTTCCTGGGCTCACCTGTATAAAATTCTTCGTGTATCTCATCTAACCAAATTTTAAAAAAATCATTAAAATGAAAAAATAAGACCATTTTGCAGGGAGATGGATATCACAGCTTTCAGAGATTTATCCTGGTGCATGGACAGACATAGTAGGAAGCGACAGGGAGGACAAAATATAACCTGTCTGAATTTAAGGGATTTCCAAAAGTAGTTTCAGCAAAGCTATGACTAATCTTGCAAGCATTAGTGATTTCTTTTTCCAAGAACAATTCTTGTTAAAAAGGCCAAGGTCACAGGGACTTTTGCACAGGACAAAAAGGGTGTAATTCTTTCAGGTACATATGACTTGTCCTAGTCCCAAATGTGTAACTAAGCATCGTCAGAAGAAGCTGAAGAAGGCAAAGATCATTCTCAGTTATAGATGTGAATGGAGAATTTCTTATGTCAAATGTGATTGCTTTGAGCACTGGGCTAAAGAACCAAAGTTAGGTCTTTAGAATTATGTAGAAACTGTTAGAATTGCTTAAAACTTAGTGAGATTTCTGTGATTTAGAATTACCTAAAAACATCAAATCATACAAAGTAGAACAATGTTAGACACAGGTTCCAAAGTCCATCCCCCTTTCTACTTTGTCAGAATATTTCACTAGTACATTTCAGTGTGAAATACAGTCTTTTATCCCAGCAGAGAGGATTTTTTTAAAGCATCTTTTTACAAAACTATATATTTACTAGAAACAGTTATCACAATTATAACAATTTTTTATTAAGCTTAATTGGATATAATTAAAAAAACCTGGATATAATTAGAAAAGCCCTAAAGTATCTAATATCTTCCAACCTTCTACCTCCTTCCAATTTCTCTTTCTAGGAATTTCCTTCCTACTCTTTCCAGCCTAAGAATTCTTCTAATGCTATAAATTTCCTGCATTCTGCTCTGGGTATTCTTTTCTTTCCCTGACACCCGTGTAATTTGATAAACTGATTTTGAGGTTTGTAGGGAAAAAATGGAAAACCCACAATGGAATGTAGAATATGCTGAGAGTATTTGGAAGGGCTGGAAGTTTTCAAAGTCAGGTTTGATGGAGCTTTGGGCAACATGATCTAGTGGAAGGTGTCCCTGCCCATGGCAAGAGGGGTTGGACTTAGAGGATCTTTGGGGGTTCCTTCCAACCCGAACAACTTCACAGTTCTGTGATTCTGGTATTTTAAACACACAGTATTCTATTTCAGCATGATTTAAGTGCCAGCACAGAATGTACTACTGCACCAGTGTTCCCCAACAGGTAGATGTTGCCATTTGTGCAAAATTCCAGTTCAGAATCAAAGCCTTTGAAACTCGTGTTTCAGCACCAGAATTAAAAGGGTTTGAATGATTTTTTTTGGGAACTGTAAGAATCCAATGGTAACTTATTCATGGTGCTTTTAATTAAGACTATATGTCTGTGATTGCACTGCCCAGTGACTGTAAGACTCAATGACCTTATTGATGTCAAAATCTTCCACAGCTGTGTTATTAATCATCTACGTATTTATCATTTTCATTTTAGTATGAGTCCCTGGGGCAATCTCAAAATCTTGAGTAAAGAGCTGTTGTTTGTCATAGGTCAACAGTAGAACATCTGTATCATAACTTGATACCTTTATTTTGGCAATAGAAGAGGAAAGAAAAGGATGAATACATCTGTGGAAGTCTATAACAACAGTTTAGAATTTGCAGAATGTAAACTAATATATCAGAAATATGCAAGAACCCTAAATGTTAGACACAGTTATTTCCTCATGGATGAAATTCCATCAGTTAGTTCTCTTTGTTACCTCTTTTTCATCTATGTTATCTCAGCAAAGTACTGTTAAATAAGATATTTAATTGTCTTATAACTTAACAGAAACATTTCAAAATTTTTCTTGTGTAAATGGGTTTAGTAGTTGCTCTCAGGGAGCTCTCAGCTAGCAAAACTATGTTCCTAGAAGTTTTTACTTTATGAAAAACAAGCAGAATTAAATTTACTGGTAAGAAAGTTGTGGGTTGTTTCCTTGCTTACCTTGTTATTACCTTTACTGTTTAGTAATGCTTTTAAACACCAGGATTATGGACTTCCTCTTTGCCCGTAAGAAGCTTAAAATTCCAAGGAGCTTTGAGATTACAGGAATAGAGAAATACAGTCAGAACTTGTTGTTTAAATAAAAAATTCACACATGCACCTTTTCAGTAGGCTGAAATTAAGATTGCAGCTTCTGTTTCAATGGCAGTTCAGCAGCCCTCTAAAATAACATTTTCACCAGAATTTGTAAATTTTACTCTCCCTTTGCTTAAGTGCTGTATGACTACCAAGGGCAGCAAAAATATACTTACTGCCTGTGCTACTGCCCTTCACTGGGAAGGAAGATAGGGACATCATATTTACTTCAGTTAGAGCATTTCCATGACTGGTAGCAGTATAAAACTTATGTGACTGAATAATTTCTCTGCTGCCAGCAGGAATAATTTCACTGCAGTTCAATTAATTATGCCAATTTTACTCTTCTACAGCTATAAGCTATTTCTCTAGCTTAAACTCCATGCTTGCTCCTTGTGGACTTTTTATTTGGCTAATTTTACATGTGGATAAATGGAGGGTCATAGAGGATTAGCAATTTGCCTTAGGTTGAATAGCTCTCACTTGTACACAATTCAGCAAAAAATAGGAAACTTTACAGTCACAGAGAGAAATCTCAAATTACTGGAGCATTTTGGAAATCCTGTGAACACAGAAAGATTGAAATGGTCTGAAAAAAAGTAGGGAGGAAGAAACACTCATACATGAGAAAAGAAAACTTAGTATTTGGTCAGGACTTAGGTTGTTTCCATGTTACCCTGAAAATCAAAACCAGAATTCCACATGCTGTGATCATCATTCTTGCATTAAATTAGATTTTTTTTTTTCAGAATTGGGTTTGCCTATATTATTAATTTTGATTTTTTCTAACAGTATTCAATCAACAATGTTACTTTACAAAAGCTGAGGTTCAAATTTCACAATTCAGTGGGAACACTTGCAACACTTGATTCATTCTGGCTCCTTCAAAGCTGCTTCACAATTCATGTTTTCCACAATATCTGTCTAGAATATGACTATTTTCTTTTATTACCCCAGCATTAAATTATCCATTAAATTACCCTCTTCTTCCTTTAGCAATGTCATTATAACTTAAAGGAATCTTCTTTGTGCTTTATCACACAAATTTGTGATTGGTGTCTTTTCTTGTGGAATGCTGACATCTTATTAGGTCTTCAGTCCTACTCCAGATTCCCACCAAGCTTTACAATAATTGGTGTTTGAGTTGTTTTGATTCTCTCATTCTTGAGACTTCATGTCTGAATCAGAATATAATTCAAAGTGCAAATGTTCATAATGTTAACCTGATCTTCAGGTTCTGTTTGTGATCTTAAGTCACCTGTTATTCTTTATACTTGAAAGTACTTACTTCTTCCATACCTCCTGCATTTAATTTGTAGACCCCCAAAATTCAGTGTTTTGTCTACAGTTCATCTCCTTCATTAGCTTTTTATGTAAAAAAATTATTCCCAATATGTAAAGAATGATCTGAGTTCACAATTGGTTTCTTTTTGACTTCTCATTGGATTGAATTAAACTAATGTTTCATCTGATTTCAACACCATCTCTGGACAGCTATAGAGGATTGAGGAGCTGCTAACCCCAACCATATCTTGCCTGTAATAAGAGCAATTAATTTCATTTAAATCTTACCAGTTATTGATAAGCATGGGCTCTGATGAGGGTATTAGACTCGGTAATCTAAATTTTTGTCCTCTCTTTGTCTCACTTCTCTTCTACCAGATGTTGATCTATCTTTAAGATGTGCTGTGAGATTCTGAATTACAGTAACCACAGGGGAGAGTTTTGGTGTTGTCCTCTGGAGGACAGCTATTCAAGTCCTTCCTTGTACCTCTGAGAGCTGGGATGCCATTCAGAGGGATCTGGACAAGCTCAAGAAGTGATCCTGTTCTTGGGCTGGAGCAATCCAGATATCAGCACAGTTTGGTGGGTGAAGAAATTGAAAGCCCTGTGAGGGAAGAACTGGTGAAGGACACAGAGATCCTGGTGGATGAAAAGCTGGACATAAGTCAGCTGAGAGAGTTGGGAGCGCTCAGCCTGGAGAAGGCTCTGGGAGACTTTATTGTGACCTTTCAATACTTCAAGGGGGCTTATAGGTAAGACAGGAACAGACTTTTTAGTAGAGCCTACTGTGATAGGACAATGGTTTTAAAGTAAAAGAAGGTGGGTCTAGACTAGTTACAAGGAATAACCAGTTTATGGTGATGGTGGGGAAGCACCAAAGAAGGTTGCCCAGAGAGGTGGTAGATGTCTCATCTCTAGAAACACTTAATCAAGGTCAGGTTGGATGGGTCTCTGAGCTGTCTGATATACTTGAAGGTGTCGCTGCTTATTGCATGTTATGGCTTACTACATGACCTTTAAAAGTTCCTTCCATCCTGAAATATTCTGATTCTGTAATTCTAAGGTTCTATGATTTTATACCTCTATTATTCCATTCCATATACCTTTTCCATTTGCTATCTCCTTTTCTCCTGTTCTAACGTTCATTTATGTACGTCACATTATGATAATATGGAATAACACGATAACACATGTTCATTTTCCATTACTGACAGATGCAATTTCTTTTCCTACAACTTTTCCATAGCTGCTGTGTCTCTGGTGAGGCTCAGATGACTGTATGAATTGTATGAGATTCCTACAGAGACATCCCACTCATGGCCAGGTCAGAGAGGGCTCTGAGCACCCCGGTCTAGTTGGAGATGACCCTGTTTGTTGCAGGGAGGGTTGGACTATATGACCAAGCCAAACTGTTCCATGACTCCGTGATTCTAACTTCCTAAATTAACTCTCCATCCTGAGTACAGAGAAAGAGTCAGACAGAGAGATTATTTCAAAGGGGGTAATTTTTAACTGGCAAATGTATTTACGCATCTGCATCTTTTCTTAATCTTGGTGCCAAAATGATTCTGGCCCAGCAAAACTGTACAAGTATTAAACTAAAACAAGGCTATGATGAGTCAGCCACTTTTTCGGCCTTTGTGCCAATGAGATGTGAGTGTTCAGCAACAGACAAATTCCAGGCTTTAGTGTTTTTGAAGCAATCTGGGAGAAAGTGCTGAGTTGTTTTATTACCATGCTCTGAGGAACATTCTGCAACTTTATTGGTCACCATCAATTGTTTAATCTGAGACGGGAAACTAATGAGGGGAAAATGTTTGGTGGTCTTGCCAAAACCAAAAATAAAACCCTGAAGTATTGTCTCAAGCATGGTAAGCAGGCCACAGTGCCAATATATAAGGATAAAAAACTTAAATTCATTAGTTTCTGGTGTTTCATTTAAGGCAACATGGACAGAGTTACATGAGGCAGAATTTTATTGGGTTTCACAAGCACTGGCAGCACAGTCAGCATTAAGGATTCTGTCCATGACTAATGCAAATTTTCAGACTTTTTGCTGAATAGTTCTACATAAATTAATGCTTAATGTTAATGTTAGAGAGTCATATACTGATTCTGGGCTTTTGGCAATAGAAACATATACTCATGCTTTAATTTCTGACAAATTTTGTTTCATGCATTGTACTCCACATTTCTGTTGAATAAGTTTTGTTATTTTTGATTCTATAAACTCTCCTCTCTACCTCTCTAGTATCTTTATATTTAAGATATAATATTGGAAAGGGGTTTAAGACCTTTTTTTCTGAGAAGACAAAACAATACAGTGTCAAAAATCATAGTGCAGCCCCTGATAACAGTATCCCATAAAAGAGGCTTTAAAAAGACTCTCTTTGTAAGGGAAATCTAACTCACAGAAAAAAAAAACCCCACAACTTCAAGAACTCATTAAAGGTCATCTGAGAGAACATATGATTGAACAATTTATCATAGACTCCCTTTTCTATATAACCTAAGCTTCTAAATAGGAAATTAGAAAGTGCAGTGTAAAAGAAATTGTGCCTTTGTATTGTTAAGGGGAAAGGGACACAGAGGTCAAGCTTAGAAGGACCTTTTATTCAGAAGCTGACTGCAACCAACACATGAATAACTGTCAAATTGACATTACTGTGACTGGTGATCCGTCTGAGGATTTTGAATCCACTTATATATCCTTCCCAAATGCCAAGACTTTTATCTTAGGTGATGGCCTGTGGTTAAAGAGCAAATTATTGGTGCATTCTGCGCTGAATTCCCTGTACATGTGAAGGAAAGTGTGTTCCTGTTGCTAGGTCTGCCAGGTCTCTTCAATGTGATCCACACCACGTGCAGAGTTACTAAAGAGGTTTCTGAGAAGGTCATTCCGAGATCTGCCCCAAGGGTGGATAGTCACAAGTAGCATGGAATGTGGGAGAAAATGGGCCAGTTTTGGGGGAAATTCTCTGTTCCAGTGGTTTGAAGATGCCCCCCTGACCAACTACAGGATCCTGTTAACGTGACAATGTTTGCAAGGGAATTCTGTGGCAACTCCACAGAGGAGCAGCTTATTGCAGCATGCTGGGCCCTGACTGCTATTTATTGGACACTGCTTGTCTCTAACAGCACCCTCAGGGGGAGGAGGAGGAAAACAGATCAATAGGCACCATGGCCACTCAAACTGCAGCTGAACCAGAGGAACAGCCGGTGTTGGTAGCAGTCACACCTATAATGGAGAAGGAATCCAAGAAAAAAATCAGTTTTGCACAGTGAGGGATGAAGAGGAAGGAGGGCTCTCAGAACAGGAGGAAGGGGCACGGCCAGAGATAATCACAGTTAAAGGAACAGCACTGCCACTCCCTTCCCCTCACCCCCTCTGCTGGGAGAGAAAAAAGGCAGAGATTAAGGGCTGAGATAAGAACAATTTACTGGAAAAAGCAACCAAATAAGAAAAAAAGTAATAGCGACAACATTATTTACAGCAGTGTACAAAAAGAGGGTGTTTTACACACAAAATGCTCACTGGCCTGAACTGATGTGGCACAACCCCAAGACAACAAACAAAAACTGGAGGAGAGACCCTCTGTGCCCACGCTTTTGTTCCACCCAAAGCCACAACCCTTCTTCTCAGAGGTGAGGATCCCTTACTTCTACTCCCCAGTGGTGACATGAGGTGGTATAGAACAACCTGCCCACACCCACAGGGCTACTGCGAAAAATTAGCCCTGTCCTTGGCTGAAACCATGGAAATGTCAAACAGATAGAAATGATCAATGTAGAAGAGATTGAGAAAAGTGGAGTCAGGAAGTAATTTAAACTATATTTCTGAGCGTGAGCAGTTGGAACCACCGGGAAGCAGAAAAGGGGAAATTATGCCAAAGATGAACTAGCTGGGTTAATGTAACTTACTTCCATAAAAAATAAAATGTTAGCTATTGATACAAACCTAGCCCCTCTGTGTAAAGACATGCTGTTGGTAAAATACCTGTTGAACTACTGGAGAAACCCAGAGGTTAAAATTTGCCAGTTTTTCAATAAAATCAAGTGTGAAAGAATGCTCATATAAAAGAGGGAAAAAACTATCTTGAAAATATCTGCAAGCTAGTGTTGACATAGCAGACTTGAACTTTTTTTATAAATCAGAATTTTACCTTCCTATTCCTTTCTGTTTGCTGTGAAACTCGAGTAACAAAATTCAAACAGAAACTTAAAATTCCTAAAATTCCTATGCACTTACTAACATTATGAAGTTAATGTGCTTGTAGTCAAGGCTCAGTTTCCTGTTACAAGAACTTTTACACTGATAGCAGTACTTAAAGAAAGAAATTGCACTGCTGAAAGATGTTTTCATGTACTTTATTCCTAAATTATAATGCCAAAATAAAACACAACGAAAAAAATGGTGATGGAGAAAAACATTTCCAATATGGGACCGACTTTGAAAGGACCCCTGACCCACATGATCCAGTCACACCAAGCATTTAGGCTGTTCAGCCTGGACAAGAGAAGACTCCAGTGAGACATTGTTGTGAACTTTCAGTGTATAAAGAGAGCTTACAAGAAACATGGAAAAAACCTTTCCACTAGGGCATGTGATGGCAGGACAAGGGGAACAGTTTTACACTGAGAATGAGTTGGCTTGAATTGGACATAAGAAAACCATTTTTTACCATGGTTAAACACTGGGACAGGTTGCCCAGAGAAGTTGTGATGTCCCAGCACTGAAAGAGTTCAAGATCAGGTTGAATGAATCTTTGAAGAACCTGTTCTAGTGGAAGGTGACCCTGCCCATGGCAGTGGGGTTGGAACAAGATAATGCTTGAGCTCTTTTCCAAACCATTTTGAGATGCTATGATTTAGTTTTGGAAGCAAATCCAGTCATTCTTTTAACCTATTAAACTGTGATGCTGGATATCTACCAAAATTCCTCTTCATATTAACTCATATACAAAACTATTATTTTGGTTATAAACCTAGAGCTTATTCCATTCCCTGGAAATGTAAAATGAGAGACAACAGCAATGGAAATGAGTGAGGAGAATGGGAAAAAAACACCAATCTTTTAACTGTATATTGACATGTCTCTGAAAGAAAATACTTAAATTTCACAAAATTAAACAATTGTTAAAGTTCAGATTTAGATAAAACAGGTAGCAGTTAGGTAAACAGTGAAAACTTAAAGTCCTGAACTTTCTGAATTATAACTAAACTTGAATCTCTATTTCAATGTGTATAGCAGGACACAGGACATATAATAGTTGATTTTAAAGTCTATTTTAAAATCACTGTGTTGTGATATGGAAAAAAACCTACTATGCCCACATAGCATAAATGGGACAGACTAAAAACAGAATCCATTAAGAAATCCAGAGATGAAAAACAAAACAAATTTGGAGCTATAATAAATCCAGGTGGAAAATGAAAGACATCCAGTCTTTAAAAAAGGTATCTGTATTAAAATAAAAAACATTTACATCCTGTAAGACCACAGGCTCCAAACTATGAGCTCACTGAAGGGGTTTTACTTTAAATATATACAAGACTAAAAATTTGCCTGCTGAATTTTTAGAGGAGCCTTCAGCTCTTTTAATGCCTTAAGAGAAAGTACAAAGGAGAAGATGCTGCACACGTTCCTCAGAAGGTCAAAAATAACACTTTTACTGGCAAAATTTGGAAAATAAATGAGCTTGGCAAAAGTTTAAAGGGCAACATTCAACAAAAAAAAAGCACTCCACAAAGCACTGACTTAGCACATGCTAACCCGCACAACTTATCAAAATCCAACCCATCCGGGTTTAAGTTACCCAAATATTATGAAAGGAGATTAAGAGAAGAAGAAGCTAAAAAAAAAAAAAGAGACAGAAAGACAGAGAATTATAGCTACCACCCAGAGTCCTGTGCAAGTCCATGCATTTGGACCATCCAGTCTGGACACGTGGAAGCTGGACTTGTATTTTAGGACTTATTTAAAGTCTTATTTAAGGACAACTTGCCTAAAATTAAGTTTAAATTGTTAATTATTTGAAATCTTTCTCATATAGGAATATTTTCAGCTCTTTCTTAAGGGTGGTCAGGTTGTGAACCAAACTCAATAGATGAATTATTACATTTTACCCCTAGTTCTGATCTGGTTTAGTATGAGTTTTGTGACTTATTATTCAGAGTTCACAAAACATTATTCAGTGATGAGCACAATATAGCTGAGACATGTTTGAGTATGAAGATCTCTACCAGCTTATAATGCTAGAAAGATATAAGACAAATGTCTCTACACAGCTAAAACTATTCTTCTTGTTTCTTCATTCAAAAAACAAGCCATACTGCAGATGTGCTACCCTTGTGTAACTAGAAACACAATGTTCAGCATATGTGTCCTGTGCAACATGGGCACCTGGAAAGAATCAGTAACACGGGATTTGGATGCACAAAAAAAGACACACTATTAGAAAATAAATAATAAGGAAAGTTTCCCGAGGGGAGACCATTTGAAGGTGTCTTAACTAATAAACACATCTGTCAATAAGGAAGAAAAAGGAGAATGAACTCTTATGGTTTCCTTTTTTTTTCCCACCATTACCTTGCCCACCAAATTAATTTGGTAAAGGATTAAGTATTTCTATTATATTATTTCCTTCAAAGGTGCTTTTTGCCATTCATTCATAAGCTAACTTTATTTTCACTGGTGACTGTTGTCTCTACTACAGGTTTTGGCTTCTCCACAGCTTTTGTGTTTTAATTAAAATTGTTTTCCAACATTTTTACAGAATGCACTAATGCTACTAACATAAGGCACTTGTATAAGGACATAGGACAAAAACATAAGAGTGTCCTTCACAGCTTAGGTGAACAGAATTTTGACATTGTCTTGACAATATTCTCGGTGTTGCACATTTAATTATTGGGGCATATTTTATGTTTGAGCCTGGGAAAACTAGTACCAGTAGGACTGAATTGTTCTTGTTCTGTTTTGAATATGTTAAGGACACAACATTGTTTATTATCTGCAACATTTTGCCTTGACATTTCTAATGTAATTTCCCCCAACTTAAACCTGTGAGTTTTGAATGTTCCAAAACTCCCGTAAGTCACCTGATTTAATATTGTGCTGCTTTCTAAAAGATTCACAGGCAATGAGGTTATAATAAATGTTTTTATTTCTTTCGGGTCTGTAACATTTTTCATACATTTTAATAAACACTCAGCTGAGATATTCTAGAAGAAAATAATTTACAACATGAATGCCTACAATAGTTTTTAGGTCCAGTATCAAAATTCAAATAGGAACAATCAAAAATACATTGCAGAGGTAACAGCGTGGTGTTTTTTCTACAAGTACTAGAAAATTGTTATTAAAAAGCATGGATGGTGTACAGACACTTTCTATCTTTAATAGTGGGATAAACATGAAATTGTACCTTGTGAATTATTCATGAAGCTAAATTTGACAGGATTAAGTTTTCTTACTGCCAAGCTATAGTACTAATTTTTATTCTGAGCAGGAATGGTGGTTTTACTAAGTTGCTAATTCCACAAGGAGAAAATGGAGCTTATAGCACACTTTTAAACCTGCAGGATCTATAGGTTTAGAAAAACATGACCTGTGCTGCAAAGAAACTGATGCAAGCTCATAGATTAGTTCTTTCATTGAAAAGGATGCACAGTTTCTCAGAAGCAATGGAGGAAAAGTAAAAAAACAAACAAACAAACCCCTTAGAATTTGATTCGTGACGGAATTGAGGAGAAACCAGACACAATTTTCTCTGTTTTTAAGCTACATATAATATAAAGAAGAAGAAGCTGAAATGGACTTGGACTCCAGCCAGACTGGCTGGCACAAAACATTTGACGCAATTTAAAATCATTTTCAAACACAAATGTTCAATGAAAGGCAGCTTTAAGATATTTTCTGGAAAAATGGTCTCCTAGCATACTTCCCTTCACAATACTTAAAAGCAAAAGAGGTCATCTTTTCCTTAGAACAACTGAAACAAGACCTTTTTCTCACATTTTTGTAATGTGAAGAGCACTTTGGGGAAATCAAGAGGACTGTTCAAGAAAAGTTTCATTGAAATACTTATGAAAATTGGAATGTTTCTTTTTCTTTCTTCTCACTTTAAGACATAACTAGTTACTTTTTAATATAGTGACTGGCTGTGTTTAAAATTGGACTTAAATTTGGACTTAATTTTAAATAATTAAAGTTGTAAATTCTGAAAGTTAATAGGGACAACATTTTTGTCAGCAGAAGATGAGCAATGTTGGACAAAATCTTTTTAGTCACCATAGTTGTAGTAAAACTCTTTGAGCCACATAACTTACAAGTATAAAGCACACTAATCAGAATAAAATAAAAGATCTGTGAGAATGGGACTCCTCTTCTAGAAGTCTTTCAAAAAGTAGGCTCTATTTACAGAAGTGGACAAAGAAGTCAAAATATAAAAGGGGTAGAAGGAATCTAACACAAAACACATTAAATATATTCGCTTTGGCAGTGCTTTCAGTTCCAGGGCAAATCCTGTAAGCATAAAATACATTTCAAAAGATATTTGATAAAAATATACCCTCTCTTTAAGATGCTCTTCAGTGCTGCATTTTAACATTTTATTGGACACTTCAAATTGCTGAATCGCAGCACAATTTAGATGGGAAAGAGCTCTTGCAGATCACAGTGACCAACACTTATGCTTGAAACAGGACCACCTTCAAACTTAGAAGAGGTTTCCCCTCAAGTTTGGAGAACCTCCACAGCCTTTATCAGGGCAACACAACTCAGGACCCCTATGGTGAAATTTATTGTTCTTAATTAAGCAGAATATCCTATATTGTGTCTCTTGCCTCCAGCCTTATAAAGGGCACTTCTGAGGAGAGGCTGGCCCCTCTTCCTCTTAGCCACCTATTAGAAAGCTAAAGACAAGCCAGAAATTTTGCCATCAGCTCACTCTTCTCTAGGTTCATATCATTCTAGGGTCATATCAAACACCCCCATCTTACCCTCCTGCTCCAGCCCTCAAATCTCTATGATGGCCTTATATTACAGTTCCTTTGTTTTGTCAAGGTTTTTCTTCTACTGGGAAGCCAGGCAATAATTAAGATTCCCTTCCACAGGTGCTGAATAATAGAGAATAATGTATTCTTGTTGTGTTCACTCTAGTGTGTGTGTATGTGTATGTGCATAAAATATACGTATGTGTAAGTGTAGATATATATAAATATACACACATGGTAAATATATATCCATATATTCATACACACTATAAGGTTGTTAGGATTCAAAGGTAAATTTTCAGTGAATTTTCAGTTATTCAGAGGCCACTGATATTTACAGTAAGGTTCAGGCTGTATTACTGTTGGCATTGTGAACTGCCATTGAAAAGTGAGGAAAACAAGGGTGATGGCACGAAGAAGAACTGATAGGTTGCTAAAGGGATTATCAAGTTCTAGAAAGAGCAAAGCTCACTGCACAGAACTTTTAGTTAAGCATAAAACACGCCAAGAATTTGACTCTGCACCCTCCTTTCCACTCTAGGAATAGATGGATGTATCTGACGAAATAAACATTTGTAGGTGGTTGGAATTATTCCAAGAGGGCCTGGTTCTGAGTCCAAGTATTTTTAAGACTTTCAGTTTAGGGATGGGAATAATAGAATCATAGAACAGTTTGGGTTGGAAGGGACCCTAAATATCATCTCCTTCCTTCCAACCCTCCTGCTGTGGGCAGGGAGACTCAGGCAGTTCAGGCTAGCAGTAGCATCCAAGGGAACTGAATGTCTGAGAGCAACCAGAGGGTTCTCCTTAATTTAAGAAAGAAGACCTGTTGGATTCCTTTCCTGCCCCACTCCAGTGTTAATAGGGTTTGGCTTCTGTTTACCCATCAAGGGAAAATAAAATAAATTTCTGTGTTGTTATGGCATTCATCAACCTTACTAGCAGAAGGCACTGATGTCATGTATAAAGATACCAAGACTTTACTGATTTTCTGTCTTCTGATCTCTTCCCACTGCTACTGTTAGCAAAATGCACTGTTTCCAGTGGATTCTCAAAGCAGGATAAGCACAGGGCTTGAATGAGGTGTTCTGCAATGGAGACCTCAAAGCTGTTCTAGTGCTTTAAGAGCAGATTTATAAAGCCATAAATCTCTGAAGCAGCCAATGTCAATACATTTCAAGGCTCTGTTCTGGATCCAAAAGCTAACATGTCAAACAGGATACTCAAATTATATTTTTCTCCCAAAAACATGCTGCCATTACCTGATGGCATCTTTGCATGTTTATGGGACTCTTAAGTCTCTCTAAATGAAGGCAATATGATGTTGAAAAAATGTGGCAATCAACCTAATATCTCTGTGGCTGTGTGAGAGACACTCATCAGTGGCACTTAGCAAATTAATTAGCAGTCTAAACTTAATTTCCCATAAGGAGATTTGACTACAAACACAATGAATTTTTTAGGATTTCTCATAACAATGAACACAGGGGTAAAAGCCAGGTATATTTCTTGCTGGTTTTCCATTCCTGGAATTCTGGTGAAAACTAATAATATTTATGAAAAATACATTCTCTTTGAAAGAACAATGAAGGATATAAGAAGATATCATTTCAAATTATATTACTGTAGCTGCAAAAAGTGTTTTAAAACTATTTATGAGATTTGTCAAGTTTTAAATTAAACACCTTTATTACAAGGGCATATTTAAAATAATTTTAATTTTTTGCATAGCCTCATATAGGTTGCACACAATATAAGGTTTAACTTGTGTGTTTGTAGCATGGTCTGCAAGGTTTTTAAAATATATTTATTATTAATAACATTGATGACATTTTTTTTTAATTATATATTCTTGCAAACATGGAGAAGAAAAACTCTAATACTGGTGCATTTATTAGTCTATTTTCAATAAAAAAGGCTTACATTTACAAATTATAAACTTGCCTGAGGTAGTCTCTGCTTCCCTCCTCTTCAATCCTCCCCATCCCCTGCCCCCTCAAGAAATGGAGAACACTTTAATGTTTGCACTTTGTCCAGTCAAATTTTCCAAAGATTTAACACCTTAATGATGAATTCAGTCAATAATTTTGGAAACAGAATAAACTAACAGAAAACAGGAAATATGCTTTTGCTTTACATTTTCACTGTGCTCACTTTTAGCACAGAAGTTAAAAAGCATCCCAAAAAGGAGAATTATTTCCATTAAGAAAAGATTTATAATTTTAAATTAAAAAAAAATGGTTGCTGATAAAAGAAAGGAGAGTGAGATATTTTATTTCTTTATCAGTCATATTTTGGCGTTTTTTTATTCACTTGCAGCACACACTTTTTACAGCAATGACTATAAACTTGTGTGAAGCTCCATTGACTCCTAGAGAATCTGCCATGGTGGACACTTCTGCCCAGTCAGATCAGATTAAACCAGCTTTGCTTTGGCAAAAACATCACTGACTTAAGAAAGGACAATTTGAAAAATATTCCACCTGATTCATCTGGCAACTGAATGAAAATTACAGAAGCTACTTATCAAACTGTGTTTTACTGCCAGGGGAAAAATTTCTAGACATACCAATTATAGTTGAAAGATCTATTGATCTTGCTAAATTTATGACAATAACATAATGACAAAATTTATTGCAGAATGTTGGTGCAAAAAACTTTTAAAACATGTTCAAAAACTGTTAAGAGGTGACTGATAACTTTGTATTGCTTGTCCTTAGGACTACAATTTAGCATATTTATTTATGGAGGTTTTTTTAAAGAGCATTTAGTCCTTAATGGAGTCTCCAGATGTATTACAGACAAATCTAAGAAACAGGGGGAGGGAATTGCTTCTATTTTTATATTCAGATTTAAAAAGAGACTCAAAGACATTAATTCATTTATTTCCACAATATGCTTGTGTGCCTATCCCAAGGCCTGACTATCACAATGAAGTGGAGGACAGCATCCATCTACATCTTTATATTAATATGCAAATCAAGCAATTACATTTTTATAGACAGCTAACAATCACGAAAATGGAAAGGACCCTTAATTCATTTATTTAGCTGCATGATCCAAAACAGAATATTTTCTGATTATTCAGATTACAAGTGAAATACAATCCTGTTCGGCTCATGCGGATTGTTTGGACTGGGAAATCATGTACACAGAAAAAAACTGATAAATCTGTATACTTAATCCTTCCATTCAGAGAGGAGACAAAGGAAACTTGGGCCTGCTTTTGTTCCTTCTCCTTGGCGGCAGCTAAAACATAACAGACTTGCAAGAGATATAAGTAAAATAAAGTAATTTCTAGGCAATCTAAGTAACCTCCAAACCTGGTCTCCAAAGTAAAATAAAAAGAAGTGACCTGGGAGCCTTTGAGGGTGTTCATAAGAACACTTTTGATCCTACTGGCTGCCCTGGTGACAGTCTGCCTCCAGGCAAACCCTTCTTCAGGCACTTCCCATCACATTAATGACCATTTCCCTGTTGTAACTAATGTAACTTTCCAAATCTGTTTATTACGGAGCCATTTAGCTGCTTAATTAGTTTAACAGCTTTCCAACTGCTTTTTGGAACCTGACCACTTTCAGCTACCATTAATACCCAAGCAGGGCAAATAATGTCAGACAACTATCTACTTCCAGTAGAAGATGAGAAATTTCTATTAAACATGTGTTATTCCAATAAGATCAACATAAATGGACAAGCCTCAAACAAATTACATTACAGAAAACTTAAAAAAATTTAGAAATTTAAAAAACATTATCTTTCATGACAACAAAAACTAAACTGTCAGAATTGCTGAAGAATCAACAAAGGAAAAAAAAGCAGACAATATTTGGATTAGATTACTAGGACAGCATCTTTCTTAATAGTTCAAAACACTTATTTCATCAAAAACTGCCTTTCAAATTGAAGCTATTAAGGAAAAAAAAAATCCCAAATATATACAGGGTAAATATATCCTCTGCCCCTAAATTCAGCAGGTGCACCATCACTGTTTGTACAAATCAAGGAATTTCTGACAAATTGCTCTTCTTAATTTGTATTATGAACAAATTCCTACTACTAAAATCCCAGGAAAAAAAAAAATCAAAATAATTATGCAATACTTAATGAAATATTAACAACAACTTTATTGATTCTCCTTTGGATCAATTTTGTCTCTTCTGTATATGAGATTCACAGTGCAGACCATAAAAATGTGCCTTTAATAAAGGGCAATATTTAAGATTTCAATATTGAAGTATATCGTATTTTAATTCCTAAAGTTTCATAGCTCAGATAAGAAATTAAAAATGTGCCCTTATTAAAGCTTTTAATATTAAAATATTTCATATTCTAATTCCTAAGGCAATAATACTTTTCTTGCAGCGTAAAGTAAACCCATAAAACCATATTTTTACACTTCTGTTTAAGCCATTTCTTCTCATGCCCCCTCGAGTGACAACACTCCAAAGAGAAAGACACAATGGAATCATGCAGGACAGTGTTCAAGAGCTGTATTGCCTCCTCTGAGGAATGTGAGAATATATTGAGCCAAGAAAAACACCAAAGGCAGTCTCAAAAGAACCCTGGTATCCTCAGCCGCTTTAAGAAAACAACAGGAATAATAAATAATAAATAATAAATATAAAACAATTAATTCTAGGTGCCTGTTATATTCCCATTTTTTTTTTCCAGTGAGGAGGTGCAGGGTCCGTGTTGGTCCAGGCTGTATCAGAGCTCACAAATGGGAAGTAAAAGTGTGACTGAAACATAGTAAAGACTGCACAGAAAAATGTTTGAGTTATCTCCTTCAAATTCGGATTATGCAGAGCAGATTTCATCCTGTTTTTAGAGCTGGTCTTAGAAGAGAGGCACATCCATTTGCAAAATCTGGCAACAGTGTTCCCTGCCACGGATCACAGAGCTCTTTGTGTCCTACCCTTTAACCTTCAGCCTATATGGCAATCTAGTTGAGTGCATGTAGGGTAAATATTAACACTATTTTACAGCCAGAGTACTTTGCAGCTGTCCAATTGCACTACCTTCTAATTAGCTCTGCATAATGACCTCTATTCCTTTTGTTAATTAACTCTGTCTTCAGAAGAAAAATGTATTTAGTTTGAAGAAGTGGAATTATTTCCTTAGATCTACTTCTCCCTCTCAAGTGTTGTGTCCTTTTCAGAATCTACACGTGTATTTCGTATTACCAACCTCCTTGTTTATCTCTCTTGTGTTAGTATGGTGTTGTTACCTGAGTACATATTTTTTTGAAACAGGAGATTGATACTCAGATATCCAGAACTTTCTATTTTAACTTAATTTTTGCAAATTAAAACTTCCTGGTTTAAGTCAGTCATTACGCAATAATTTATACAGCGCTGTAAAATATATATATTTTAATGCAGACAGAAATCATAAAAATTAAGAAATGCTTAATAGTCCAGCCAAAATGTCAGTGGTGGAATTGGGTTGTACAAAAAGGAGAAAGCCTCCTTCATTTTCTTATAAACATAGTAATGTTCTTTAATTACTTTAATAACTCTTTTTTTTTTTTTTAAAGTAGCAATAATTGCACCTTTTGGGTCAGCAATTGATTTAGGCAACGTAAGTGCATAAGTCCTAACATGTGATTGACTACAAGCATAATTGTCATATTGTGTCAGACATGAAATGCGTGTTAGACCCATACAGGTCAGAAAAATAAGACACAACTCTTATTTCACCAATTATAATACCACAATGCCACCCCAGAGTCTCCAGTGCCCTTGTTTGTACTTCCATTTCTTTGAGTGGGGAAAATTAACGTGTGGCTCTGACTCTCATTGGGGTGTGAGATGCAGAATATTTCACTGTTGCCTGGGAGATTATCATGACACCCATTATATTTTTGATATTTTGATGTTTTCTGGACAGTGTGGCTTAGAACATCTAATGTCCACAACTAGTGTGCAATCAACATGTACATCACCTTCCCCACAAGATCACTGACAGAAGCGGCAGCTGGATGAGGCTTTAAATAACATGTTTTCTGAAGAAGAGAGGTAATCACCTTTTGGCCTTTCCAGTTTTTAAGAAGCTTATTAAAAATCATTAGGCACTCTACGTCAACCATACGTGAACAAGAAGCCTGAGTGTCTCCCAAAATCAACGTAAGCTGAAATAAATCACCGGAGATGACGGCTGTAAACAGCGGTCACCACCACAGCTGCACAATGAACAGGGGAAGAGGCCTTATTAGTAGAGTTTAGTGAACAACTATGCAGTCATGTTCTGTTGAAACACATTTTTAATACCTGGCTCTAAGCAGACTTCCACTCACTTAGAGCAGAGCATCAAAGAGGGTCAGACTGCAAGGCCTGTAAGCAAAACCGAACTGACATTTCCCCTGAAGCTCTCCCTGGCACAGCAACGATGCTTCCAGTATCGTTTTCTTTGGAATAAGATGTTCTTGGCCACTGACACTTTAACATGGTGTTGAAGATTCTTTTCCCGGCATCCACCAGCCTCCTCACCTCCTAGTGGATATTTGTTGCAGTCTTATCAGATTTGTAGGTTAAGCCTCTTTTCCAAAAGGGATTACTCTCACAGAAGATGGAATTGCCATTCAATCTGCTATTAGACGTATTTCCCCAGTGGATATATTTTATTGGCATTTCCTGTTCTTCCATCAGGTACTGATAAAATATTTATAGATACCATAATTTAAAGTAGAAAAAATGAATAAAAGGAAACCTCATGGTAAAATCCCTTTTACAAAACAAAAAGGAAGGCATTTCTTGCTTATATTTGAAAGCACAATATACCCTCTTTTCCAAATATAAGCAGCTGGAACTTGGAAAGTGTTGCATTTTGCCTTTTTAGAAGTTATTTTAGTTTTCTATTCTTTGAAATATAGTCAGTTGGAATTTCTGTTTCTTTGTGCATCCTGCCACTGCTACAAGTGAAAACACTGCAAATTGACAGAACAAGAACAAATATTGGCATTTATAAGTGCTGTAAGAGAAAATATAGGTACTAACTAGGCAAATGTAATTTGTATATTCGTAGTTTGAATTGCCCTCCTTTTGAGAGAAAAAAATACTTGAATGAGTTTCCCACTCTAGGTGGTGTGTTTCAATGAAAGCTGACATTGTTACACATCTCTAACCCTTTTTTTGGTGAGGATGACCCCAACTGTTAATTATAATGAACTATCTTAATCAATATTTGGTGTTTTCTCTCTTAAACTTAGTATCACTTTGACACAATAGCAGGGAAGGAAAAATACCACTGTCTTATTTATTGGGACTGGAATGAATTGAGAAGGGGAAACTAATAGCCAGGTTTGGAAATAATTGCACATTTTTTTAAAAAAAAGTCTGTGTTTCATACACATTTTGGGTGTTTCAGCGTTCTTACCTCTACTCATTTTTTGCTAAGGGCCCTGACTGTCACTCCCTTGAATCCAAAATGAGCATCAGGATGGCAATGTCTGCCTGGAGCTTTATGTTTACCCACATATCCACACATCTAGAGTAAATGTATAGGATGCATTTCTTAAGCACGTGCTTTGTGTGAACAGGGGGTGGTAGAGCTCTACAGGGGCAGGCACAAATGTCAGCAGCTCTTGTCAGGCTTCTGCACCCGTAACAAGCCCCTGCCAGCTCAGGCTGAAGATCTGCTGCAGTTAACTCTTGTGCTAGTTCGTTATATAAACCAAGCCAATATTTCATAACCTCAAAATCATATTCTTTCCACTTAATAAAGCTGTACGTAAGAGTATGTATGGGGGCAGTGATGCATGAGCAGATTTTCAGATGCTTGTTTTATTAATAGAAGCCCCGAGGCTTCCTTGAGTAAAAGGAAGGCTGGTCTAAATGGGTTTTGGAGTAAAGCACTGTGGGTTTAACTGAGATTTTTAAAAATGGTGAAAGAAAATAGCAATATCATCGACCCAATACTCAATTTGTGTGCTTGGCTGATGAGACAGCTTTGTCACTAGGGAAGTTTTCTCTCGCCACCATTATCTCCTTAAAGACTAGATTAAGATCGCTAATTTACTTAATTGCAGCATTCATTTTAATTTTTTTCTTGAAGTTTCCATTCTTTTTCCTTTATCTAACATTATTAATCAGTACAACTTATACTTTGCGCATTTTTTAAAGAGTTTTTTTTAGAATTAATTTCAATGTCTGGTTAAATTTGGTAATATCAGTGATATTCAATATTTACAAATATTTATTGTAAGTATGTATAGTAGGGTGGATTGAGAAATAAATAAATAAGAGAAAAACTAGAAAAAAAATTTTGACAGTGAAGAAAATTACCTCTAGTTTTGACTTAATATTTCAAAAAACATTTGAACATTTTAAAATCATATATGTATTAAGACTTTTTGCTGAAGCTTTGTTTACCTAACATACAATGACAAATTTACTCATCATAGTTTTTTGAAAAATAATACTCCTGCAATGCTATTTTACCCTCACTATAATTGCAGGAAAGCTCTAACTACAGCCTTGAAATAAACAGATTTGATACAAGAGATTTCTAAATAAAGCATGAGTTTTAAAGGTCAATGGTAAATAAAATAAAAATTATTTTTATCCCAGAATCCTGCCATAAAGCATTAAATCTGGCTCAGATTCAAATTTCTGGTCCTGCAACATTGAATAAATCTCTAAACCACTATGTTAATTTTAGCTGAGTGTAATATATGATGTAATTCTGAGGCCATTTGCACAGTGACCTAATTAATTTTCTTTTTTTGCAACAAGATAAAAAGTATAATTACCTTGTAAAACTAGTAATTGTTTTTCTTTCATCTACAATGACAACTTCCGAACTGCATCCTCTCTATTTTTGCATTTTCAGACTTTTCTAGCTCTCTTGCAGGAGGAGAAGCATCACCTTGGTGCAGCCATTCATACAGAACAGCCCCCGTGTTTGGGTGCTCGCTGCAGCACAAGTGATGGGGTGTGGGGGACTTCTGCCCCCTCTAGACTATCTCCTGTGTTAGAAACTCCTTTTGGGTTCTTGGTGTCATCCAACTAACCTCAAACTCTGCTTGTTTCATCTCATTTTTTTTCTTTATTCATCCTTTTTTCTTTATTACCCCATGTGTTATATTGTCAGCTACTAAATTGTATCAAGAGATTGTCCCTATGCTTTCTGTCTGCGGTAATAACACTCAGTATTATAGTCTTGTTTTAAACTTTCAAAAATTTTAAATTCTCAAAATTATTCCAATAAACTAAAGGCTACTGAATTATTTTGGAAGCCATTTACATTGCCATATAGTTCTGCAGTTGGTCTGCTGCATAAATTAGAAAGTCATGCTTCCTAATGTAAGATTAAGTCTAGTTAAGGTCTAGTATATTCTACAGTATGAGGGGTCTTCACATTACTTGGTTAATCTCACAGGCAGAACATATTTTACTCTCCACTTAGCAGTGTGCATAGGATTTGGCTGAACTGGGTGTCAGCAAGTTGGAAGTTATTTTCTGCTAATCACCTACAAATCTGGGCTCTAGGTGGGTGTGGATACTCCCTAAATCTCCATTGCCAGCAAGAAAACAATTCTGTATACATAGCATGTCTCTCATTCTAATTTCCTTTGCTAGAATGAGAGACAGGTATCCTGTGGGAGACTTTACTTCTGCTAAAGACTCTTCACTTCTATTAAAGACAAAAGGAGGTGAAAAAAGAAGTTTTGAGGCTGTATTGCCCAGTGTCCTCTGTGAAGTCATGACTACTGAGTTATAAATCAAAACTGAACAACAGAGTAGACAGGCCATGGCTTAGGGGCTAACAGCTCACAAGAGGCCCATTTGTCCTCTCAAATAGAAGAAACAGTTAAAACATCACTTATCAGTCTTATTCATAGTACAAAAAGGTAAAAAAACCCCAGCCTTTAGTTCCAAGAAAGCTAAAAGAGACTGTGGTAGTTAATAGGTTTACAAAACCCATTGACACATGGAATAGATACCTCTAAGAGTTTATTCTTTCTTCACAGTGAATAGTTACTTAGTATAGGGAAGAGGGGAAAAAAAAAGAAAGAAAGAAAGAAAAAGGCAGACACAGGATGCAGACCAAGAAATTAGAGGAACAAGAACATAAAACAGGCTGGGCTAGAATTATTGCAAGGTGAAAGAAAGTGGAAGGTGTCCACCTCCTGGGATGTGGGAATAACAAAAAATATTTTCCAAAGCTCCAAAGAATTAAAAGAGAATGTATTAATCCCCAGTGTATTTTTTCCCACTGTGATACAAGCCCGCCAGTTCTTCCTACGACAGCCAGCAATCTCAGAGCTGTGATAACTTACTTACCCTCTCCCTAAGAAAAAAAGTAATCAAAACCAAAAGGCATTTATTGTGAGAACAATTAAGTTTCTGAAGGTCTCTAGTCTCCTGGTTCAAAGTCCCAATTTCCAGCCACAGAACCGGCTAACCTCAAACTCCACACCCATACCTTGCCTGAGCACTGCAGACTATTCCCATCTTACTTCTCAGGCCCCTCAGAGTTGCCTCTGCACATCCCAGTGGAGCAGGACATGCTCTGATTCTTCTGAGTGTGGAAACTAACTAGGAAAAAGTCTCTTTTTCCCAGTTTACTGCTCCTTTGCCCCTTTAGTGTTTCAGGTTGGTGTTTTATTCTCTCCGAATTCAAGGCTTTCCCTCCCACATTTCTAACACCATGAAGGGGAATAAAAATTATTTAGCTGCCAGAGAAGAAAGAACTTCTGTTCTATCTTCATCAGGAGCATGGAGGGTAATAGCTGCCCTGGAATTATCCTTCTGCCTTTGATAAATATGCTTAACAGGAAACATCTATGTGGGGAATCCAAACCCTACAGTTCTAAGAGGTCCTTATTTAATATCTGTGAACCTCTGTTTCTGAAGCACACGGTTTAGCCCAGCTGGGTACATTTTTACAGGGACATGAGGAAGAAAGGAAATATGCTTTTTACAAAAATTTATTTCTTCCTAGAACCATGGAAGGACTAGCATTCAGCAAAAAAATGAAGAGCAGCTTAATGTTTTTAATTCTACAATACCTATTTATCTTCTTAGCCTTGCTTTTGTTTTCTCTGGACTGTTGATTTCACCAAAACATACAACAGATAACCAATAAAGTATTTCTCTTTAGCAAATAATTGCAATGATCTGCTGTGACAGGCAATGCTATCAGACTCCCCTGTTGAATAACTGTGAATGGATAGAATTTTATTTTACAAAGACTTCTAATTCCACTGAATCACAAGAGATTTGAACTGGAATACTCAAAGGCATTTATTCATGAAAATTGTTTAACTTCATGTTTTCTTTAGCAATACTGCTTAATGTTAAATTTTTCTGAGACATTCTTTGATGAAAAACTATAAAATACAAAAGAAATTATATATTCAGACAAGATTTAAAATTATTTTTAACTTTGCTATCAAATAATCTAGTTTTTAAATCCTTAAAATTCAATCCACATTTAACTTATTTAATTACACTGTGACCAATTCCATAGTGTATTTGAAAACTTCTAAATACAATTACCTTTACCAAGGCAGAAAACAATGTTTTCTACATGTCATCCTGTCAGACAGAATGAGTATAGACTGTTAAACTGAAAACTTGGATACTGAGAAACTTCACTGATGACCTGAAGGGATCGGGCCTTTATCAGAAAGAAAAATCATTTGTACTTTCTCTGACTTGAACTTTGTGCTGAGCTGAGCTTCACAATCTGTTCCTGACAAATCATCTGTTCTCTATTGATCACTCAGGACTGAAGAAGTCAGAGGTGAACCTTTCCTGTGTTGCTTGTTTGTTTTTGTTGCTCTGAGCTTTTTTTTTTTATTCCATCATTAAATGTCAGCAACACAGCTTAACAAGCTGCTTGTTACCGACAGAACCACACAGGTATTTCTTGGATTGCAGCTGTGTAGTCCAGGTCCCCAAATTCAAGCACAGCTGCCTTGAATTCTCACTTTTTGCAGCTCATTCCACAGGCATGGCAGAGATGCTGGAAAGGGCAGAAGGTACCACAGTAGGTGGTTTAGGATTGCAAGTCTTCACTATCACCTGGGATTTTATTAAGATGATGTTATACTTTCATAAGCACTACACAAAGACACAGAAAGATGGGTCTCTTCTAAAAAGCATACCTTGTATTTTTAAGGTTTCCATCATTTTTAGTGATTACAGCAGTTCAAAGAAATGAAAATACCGCTTCTAAAATTATTTCTTCCTTCTTAGTGAAGAAGTATCACAAATATTAAAGAATGCACTGGTTACTTTAAGTCTACCATCATTTCAAATGAGTTTTATATGGTGAAAATCTCTAAGCATTACTGAATTATTTAAAACATTTCATTGACCTACTTTACCAAAGCCTATATTAATGGGGAAAAGTGATTTTTTCTTTTTTTTTTTTTTTTCAGAAGCCTAGTTACAATAAAAACCCAAGGTAATTATTTCAGTCATCAACATAATCCCAAAAGGTGGGATTTTATGTGGTGATCAGACCTCTATGATATTTTTGCCTCATTAAGTTTTATAACACTGCTATTCTTGTAAGCACTTTGTCCTATAAATACAAAACCACAGCAACTAGAACCAGCCAACAGAGACCAAGGGGACTCAAGAGACACAAGCAGATTATTCTAGTTTTTTATTTTTGAGGGTAGTCCAAGCCCTTTCAAGAGTAAAAGATAATGAAGTCCAAATAAACAACACCAATGATAAATTTATTTTAAGGATCCGAGACACAAAATTTGGCACTCAGTTTTGATTCTCATCAACTTTCAAGTGTGTTCAGACTGAGAGCTCTGAACAGAATCTGTTGATGGAAAAAAAATTACGTGTGAACACAAATACCACAAAGGAAAACATGGGAAACAGTCAGCTAAAACAGGATGCAATAGCACAGATGGGTGAAAGGTACAGTAGAGCAGCACAGACGGGTGAAGTTCTGTTCAACTTCAGGAGATTAACTATTTATTACTTGGATTTTGTTTGTTTTAATTAGAATAATCTAGATATTAATCCTTAATAGGACTGCTCTGATTTCAATGCAGTAAAACTACAGGTTAAAACTGTATGAAACTTTCTGACAGATGATATTCAGGAATAATTTTTAGGGAAAACTCGGAATAAATCCATTCTCAAAAAAAGTGGTAGAAACTTGTCAAAGATTGTTTCTTAGTGGTTTTAGAGAAAAAAAAATCTTCATTTAAAAAGAAAGAACATTTCAGGGCCAGCATGACACTCTTTGGGATCAATGGAATCGATCCAGTACTCCCCAGCTAAGCAGATTCCTAACTATAAAACCAATGTGTTCAATTCTGAAAATATTACAGTGAAGCCTTTCTATTTTTGGAGGAGGAAAAATATTTTTCTGTTGAACCTATTAATGAATTTAGTATGAATTTAAAGTGCCTAATCCTATGCTGCAATCCTAAAAAGACAATTTAAGTACAATGTTACTGAAATACACGTTATTGAAATCTGCTTTTAAAAACCCTAAAACCAAGAGAAACAAAACAAAAAACCAAACCACAACTAATTAAAACAAGAGAGCTATAATAGTCTCTGCCTTAGAGAGACTAATAGAAGTGATGGAAAAACTTGAAGCACTTATTTTTTTGATGAATGAAAATGAATTTTAATACCTCTGAATTAGTCCAACTCTTCAACAAATCCTAATATTGGAGATAAAAGAGACTTATTTGTACAGCATATTTAACATCTTGAACAGATTTTGTACTTTTGATTTGAATAAATCCAGCAGGATAACACAGATTCCTGACACATTTATGCTGGTAGAAGTGTAAATTAAGTCACAGTTTGAACTTTGCTCTCTTTAATTTTAGGCCAAGCTGGATTTGGTTTGGGTTTATACCAGTACAGCAAAGCATATCTTATTTGATACAGGACTTCTTACTCTTTCATTGCAATAATCTTGCATCAAACTTGCAACAATCCCATCCATTCTGTTCCTGAATATGTCTAAGATTATCTGAAAAGTGTGTTGTGCTTTGTAACTTGGTGAGCTAGCCAGAACCTGCTCAGAGGCCTTATTCATTTCACAGATGATTCATAATAAATAAGATTAGAAAGCAGGCCATTTCCAGAGCTGAAAACTAATGCATTATCACTGTGTGACCTTAACCCACACAGGAATGTAATATAGTTTTTAAAATTATAAATATCTGTATCTGCAAATTCAAACTAATTTTCATGCTAAAAGATTCTTTCAGGCACTCACTTCTCCTGTGTTCTTTTATAATAAAATATTTTTTAAAATGTCAAAGGTGTACATCAGAGCACTAGAAGGGTTGAATCAGTCAGAAACCAGACACAAGGTTAATGGGAGTATAAGCCCCCTTTTCAAAATAATTTTCTATTCTTTTAAGAGACAAAAATACAAACAAAAAGTACACTTACATTCCACATTAGAGCAGAGTATTATTATGGAGCTAAAATGTTGTATATAGGGGATGACCTATAAAGTTACAGGTAAAATAAATTTATCCTGTAAAAGATATGTCAGATTATGATGACTTTATAATTTAAGGGAGTGTTCCTCCCCCTCTGTTACATCCCACCAAAAAAGAAGAGGAAAGTGACTGAGATTAGCAAATCCCCTCAATGTGGATTAAAGTGAGATAACACTCAAGGTCTGCACACAAACAGCAACTTTAATGGAACAAATATTCTGGAAATGTTGACTCTCTCACAGTTATATCTACCTAAGCTACAGGAGGTTGAGAGAAATCAAGGCAGGTCTTGTGTTACTTAACAGCTTAAAGAGTAAAAGAAAGAGGGCAGGCAGGGGGAGAGAGAGAAAGAGAGTTTGCACCAGTCCTGGATTCAGCATCAGACCTGCCAAAAGGGCTGTTTGGTGGAGAGAGAGACACACACACACACAGAAACATTGGAAGTCTCCCCTGGGACATTGTCCAGGCACATGGTGCAGTCACTTGGGCCTCGTCACTTACACCACCCGAATGAAAAACAAGGAAAATCAATCAGATGTAAAGCACAAAGATGAATTCAACTTTATGTATTTAAAAGCTGAAAAGGGTAGGAGGTCTCCCATCCATGTTACAAGATATATAAACAAAGAGACACTATCATTCAGTTTCTCACTACATCTTTATTTTTGTGTTTCCAAACAGAGTGTAAACTAGACAAATAATTCAGGGAAAGTTTTGGAGCAAAGAAGACAGTGAAAATCCATCATCCAATATTCTGGTGTCAGTTATAAAAGCACAATCTTTAACATCTGTACCATGTGTTTGCCGTGATTTACTAATACATAGAGTGTGTTTCTATAATGACATTATATAACAGTTCTAATGTCATTTAGTTTAGCAGTTTCAGTGTTCTCTCATATTACAAGCATCTCAGATAGTAAATTTACATAATAGTTCAAATTTTATAGGTAAGTGGGGGAAACGGAATAAGAAGAAATTTTCTACTTAAGAGCTGAAGAAGGAGGGAGCATGGTAGCAAATGCTAAAGTGATTTAAAGGAATAAACCAGTACAATCTGATGCTAAATATTAACCATTACTGAAGTTATTGTAGTGTTTTACTAATTCAGCATCAGTAATTCTAGTTTTGTGTTCATCTGTTTTGTAGCTTGGTCTCTCTGCAGTCTTAACTTGACACTGCTATCAGGTAAGTTCCCTGTAGCTACACTGGATCACTTAGGAAATAATGGATACAGGGATGCATAACAAGTGTTCTCTTCTGCCCCTATTCAAAGTTTTTCAGTAGTCTACTGATCCCTTATTTAAAATGTTAAACCTAGAACGACAGAATCATAAAATGGTTTGGGTTGAAGTGACCTCAAAGATCATCTCGTTCCAACCCCCCTGCAGAGACACCTTCCATCAGACCAAGTAGCTCAAAGTCTCACCCATCCTGGCCCTGAACACTTCCAGTAACTGTGCATCCAAAACTTCTCTGGGCGATCTGTTCCAGGCCTCACCCCCCTCTAAGAAAAGGATTTCTTCCTAGCATCTAATATAAACCTCTACTCTCTTATTTTAGAGCCATTAACCCTCATTCTGTCACTCTCTGCCTGAGTAAAAAGTCACTCTCCTTATATTTTGTTGCCCCCTTTAAGTACTGGAAGGTTGCAGTGAGTTCTCTCTGGAGTCTGCTCATAACTCCTAACAGCTGGTAGTATCCTGGGTCTCATTGTATCAGCATTTTGGAAGGAAGGACCATCATTAGCTTCTGATCCATTTGATTTGACAGCTATTTTAAATTTAAATACATGCAACAAATTGCATCCATTCAGGATGAGCTGAGAAGACTGAAGGTATATGTGTCCAAATATAGATATTTAGAAAATTATGTAACATAGAGCTTTCTGAATACAAATTGTGGGCTAAAGTAAAGTTCTGTCATCAAGGGGCTCCATTCATTATTTTAGGTCATAACTTGTCATGGGTTCGCCCTGGGCCAATTTTTTTTCACTTCTCCCCCTCCCCCCCCCCACAATTGCTATAAATTGAGAGAAGGTTTATGAAGATAAAAGAGAT
>JAWWLV010000100.1:32774875-32803303 GCA_035041135.1 Platyrinchus mystaceus | reverse complement strand
AAAGTGCTATGTATTTACAGAAGTACCCCTCCCCCCCTTTGGACCAGTTCAGGAGGAGAAAACAGTCTCTTTTCCACTTCCAGTCCTACAGGTCTTTCAAACAATTCTGCAGCATTTGAAAGTTTTTCTTCTGTTATTTCTAGGACGACAGCTCCGATTCATCACGGCTGGAACTGTCTCTCTCTTTCTCTCTTCTGTGTCGACCTCAGTCAGGGTCTACCCCCTCCTGGGCTAAGACCCAGGCCTTGTGGGGTCCTCCGTGGACTGCAAGGGAGACACCTGCTTTGCCATGGTCTTCCCACAGTGTCACAGGGGATAATGGCTTTTGAGTCCATCCTTGTTTCCTGTGGGGTCCCTCCCTCAGGGAGCAGTTCTTCCATTCTCTGTTGTTCCTTAGTGTCACAAATTCAGCTGTACCAGCATGGATCTCTCAGTAAGATCACAAGATCCTACCCGAGCCGATTTGCTCCAATGTAGGTTCTCTCTCTCCATGGGCCACAGGTCCCTGGCAAGACTCTGTTTCATCTTAGGCCTCCCAAAAGAGTCACAGCTTCTTCGTGCATCCACCTGCTTCAGTGTAGGCTCCTCCATGAGCTGCAGGGAAGTTTCCTCACTCTGTAATCTTCCACAGACGGCAGGGATTTTAGTTTCAGTCTTTTCCCTGCTGAAAGGAGGAAGCCAGGGCGAGGAAGAAAGAACTCCCCCTCCTTCAGGCTTCTCTCTCCTCTGGCTGCCAGCTCTGACGTGGAAGGCTCAGTTATCTCTCTGCCTGGAATTCTTCTTGCAGTAATCTTGCCCAGGCAGTTTTTCATTAGAGCTTTTCCCCAACTCTGTTTCATGTCTCGGCCAGAGGGGCTTCAATGCCACAACCTGCCCCCAGCCCATGGCCGGGGGAGGAGGGAGACCTGGCCCCACTTGGGGCCTGCTGCCTCTCCTTACATGGCTCCCCAATTTCTCTGCACCTCATGGCTCTTCTCTCTTCTGCCTCACAGCCTTCTCTTCCATTTTCTTAAATATGTAATTGGCAGAGGCGTTACTAAAAGTTTTGATTGGTTTTGCTCTGGAAATCTACCTGGCAAAACTATTTTCAGCCCTGGGGGGGTGGGGGGCTGGTTGGCAAACCCACCACATTACTCATGAGAAAAAACCCCATCAGCAAAAAAACTAGCCCAGGTCAGTAGCTAGAAAGAAGTACCTAAATCATTCTGCCAAAAGCTCTCTTGGAGATCCCTAAGTTAAACTGAGAGGTACCATCACTTCTCACAAAGACATTTAAGTAAGGATCAGAGGTCTTTACAAGTTAGCTGAAAGTAATTTGGCCTTTTTGAGGACTGCTATACAACAAAAGACTGAGAGATTCTGGGGAAAAAGTCTACAAAATATTGGTTTCTGTTCAAACACACCTGTGAACCTATCATGTTCTTTACTTGGGTTCACCATGACTAAATTTAAGAAAGTATTTTTGATTGAAGGTTTTAACTTCCTTCCTAAAATTTTTACTGCAGCATAACGGCAGCCACATTTTCAAATCCTCACTGAAACTACTCATGTCTCCTAAGTATATCCCTCTTTCCTGTCTTCATCAGTATTAATTAGTCTATAATCTGACAATGAGAGCAAGACAAGCTTGGACAATTATCTGGATATATCCCCACAGCCATATTAGCTAGAGTATATCAATATTCCTTTGAACTGCTACATTTTCTTTATAAAATACATATGAAATAAGATGTTGTGTAACATTATCACTATGAGGAGAAGAATAGATGAAGTAATTTAAATAATAACACCTGCAACACCATCCACAGTATTCAAGGAAAATTTTTTGTATGTATATGTAAGTATGTAAGTATGTATGGACATGTAGATGAAATAGTGTTTGAATTAATCATAGAAGTTGAAACTGAAAAGACTATTATTAAAGTGTGATTATTTGACAGGAAAACACATAATCTTGTTTGAGGTACAAGAAGACCAGGACAGAGCATACTGGACAAACCATTCCTATTATATTTACAAGACTACAGGCCTATGAAATGTAAATGCTTGCTAAGTCTAACGTAACACAGTGGAAAATTTTATTAACCTGTAGTCATTAAGATGAATCCTGAGGGTCAGATTCATAACCTCCTCATTTTTTGAATCTTTTCCAGTACTTTCACATGAATTGATATGATCTTCAAACAGAAAGTTGCTGTTAATGCTGTTGCAGTTACAAAAGAAACCTTTCCAAACCTAGCAAGTTTCCTACATTATGGGGGACACAAGATGCTTAAAGAGTAACCCATTGTTGGGGGGTTTTTTACACTTTTTATTCTCTGGAGAATTAAGCTTTTGAAAGATAGTCCTGAAATCTCTATTTATACCCAACATAAGGCAGTTAAAAGAAGAAAAAACGAGCTTCATTGTGTAAGTTAGGCACCAGTCTATAGGAAAACAGACACAAAAAAAAGAAAACCCAAAGGTCTTATTACCTGACTTGATTTCCAGTCGTCATCTGCAATTCATTCAGGAGAGATCACAGCACAGATCTGTAGCTTTTTAATGCTGAGTCACGTTCCTTGGGTAAGCTCTACCCTGTGGGCTTTGTGTTTCTGAACAGAAACTAATTACACGGAGCAAAGCCCTTCCAGATGAATGTCTCTGCTCATCAGGAATGGCATCAAAAATAAAGGATCTGAACTTCCAGGAATTTCCTGTAATTCAGAGTCTCAGTAATTGAGGCACTCAAATGTCCTAAGACTCCTGCTCATCAGAACTGTCTGAGAACATATTTCCTTTCAGCACACAAGAATGATCCATAGACATTCCCTCCATGCTGTGTGTCCCACGAAGAGTTACTCACTACCTTATGAGTAGTGAATTAATGCAATATAAATGTGTCCTTTCCCAATAAACAGGTTGGTGGGGTTGAGTCAAACTCCCTTCTGAGCTTGTATCACTGTATCTGTGAAAACCTTTCTACTAGACTTATTCATTAAACAAATATTTTGGTGGAGAAAAATATTTTAGTATTCATTCTGGCTATTTAAAATAAAAATGGTGAGTATGAAGACAAAGGATTTGCTACTTCTCACTGCCATTTGTCAAAGTATCAAAAACCTATGTAAGCAAATATATTTATTAAAAGGTACTTTTGAGTCCCTATTGCTATACTAAGTCAATAGGCATTAGTTTTATATAACACATACATATTAAGGGAAGATTAAACTTGTAAGAAAGGATTCAAATAGTGCTACTTCGGTGCAAGTACTTTGGTGGCTGTTGCAAAGCATGGTGCCATGCCTGCAGGAAATTAAAATGATCCTTGTCAACTGCCAAGAGATTAAAAAACTCAAACTGCTGTCTTCCCATCTACTTCTGCCACAAGAACATTAATATCACCACGACACACAGTACCAGTTGCCACTACACAGCATCTTATCTGCCACAGAGTAGATTGAACAGAAGGTTAAACACCCAACTGACGTTAAGAGTAATGGCATATCTTATTTTTTTTTTCCTTTAAAACCTCTTTCATGTCCATTATCTGAATATTCTCCTGCATTTTCTGAAGAATGTTCCCTGATTTCTTTCCAGGTAGGCAAAAGGGTGAGGAAACTAACCCTGGTCAGCTGCCTACTCAGCAACAGGATTGGGATTACATTTTTGTCATCACTGTTCACATTTACAGTGATTTAAAGATTTGCTCATAACCACAGCAGATACAACTCTAAGCAGCAGTAAAATCAATGTGATATAGTTAATCCTGACTTTCATTCTGACACTCAAATGATTTGTGATTGTGAAGATTACACACACCGTGGAAAATAAATACAACAGAAAGAATCCCATTTACAAGTATTTTCTCTTACTGTAATCTTACTAGCCTCTTACACCTCTTTGATGAACTCTGGAGACTTTCTGAAGAGCATCTTTCAGTCAAATTATAAGTAACCCTTAAGCATATTTTCAAGTCAGTTGTAATATCTTAATATATATACATTGTCTGCTGTTTTAATCCATCAAACACAGCAGAGTATTTCATTACTAAAAATATTATTAAAAAGTATTATCCTTTGTTTCTTGGTAACATTTAAGCCTTGGGATGTTATAGACCATTGTAAGTGATGAACCCAAAATACGATCTTCAGGGCGTATTGTAGAAATTGTAGTTGCCTTTGTGTGACCAAATTTCATTTTAAGATGTGGATTTTTACCCACCCAGTATTAATAAAAAACCCCTATGATTTTTCTTACTGATATTCTTATATTAAGGTCGTCTCATTCTGAGGACATGAAGCTTATGTGAAGCTCAAGTCAGGCAGATGTTTTATAGCTGCAGTAATGGAATGTAAACAACTATTCAAATGCAACCCTATTCATACTAGTCCTTCTGCCAGAGAGGGAAAAAAAAAGGCACAGGACAGTAGGGTTAAAAGACCAATAATTTGCCTTCTCTTGGGGATTGCAGTCATTGTGTTACTTGCTTATAGATGGTCATCATTGCTAACAGCGACTGAATAGACAATGTGAATCTGTTCATTCCAGAACCAAAACACATGTTTAAAAGGCACCATTTCAGCTGTCTGAAAGGTAGAGACAGAACATGTGGAGCACCAAAGGTCTGAATAGCAAGTGCAGGTGAGATCTGTATTTATACAACAAGGACAAGCCTGCAGTTTAGCACTTAAAGAGCTCAGGATATCTGAAGCTGAAGAATCATGTCAGAAAGTAAAGAAAAAAATAAGGAAGTAGTAGAATACTGGTAGAAGAGTAGAGATATTGCTGATTAATTGGCAGTCAAGAAAGGTTTGTCTTCCAACCCATTGTTTGTTATACCAAGCACAGAGAAAAGGATCATTATTATGAGACAAGTGACAGTGGTTTGGTTTGGTTTGGGTTGGGTTGGGGTTTTTTTTGTCTGCTTGCTTGTTTTCTGGTTTGGTTACTTTTTAATTCCCAGGCCTCATTTTCTACTCTAATGCTTTCTACCCACACAGTTTTCTAATTGCATCATGGAAGACATTCTTCCTCCTGTTCCTTGAGAGGAAACTTTCAGTGTACAAGTCTTAGCACCTTTGACACTGTGATGCACACCAGCAGCAACATCTCATGCTGGGTAAAAACAAAATGCCTGGAGAACATCTGCAGCCTAAGCCACTGTGAAGCTGCACAGGGATGTCAACTGTCTTTATCAGCAAAAGTCTCAGCTCAAGGAAATACCTAATAAAAGGCAGATTCTTCTAAAAAGCAAGTGTAAAACAACCAGACTGAGAAAGAAGAACAATATGCTGATGTAATTATCATATTTTGCTAGCTTTCCTTTGGTACTAAGAATAAAACTTAGAAGTACTCTGAAAATACTAACAAAATTCTTCAAGATTGTTTTGATAGTCAAGTATTTAGCAGCAGCAAACTACTACATCATTTGTGAGTCAGGAATCTGAGAGGTCCTGCATATCAGTCACCTGATTTGGAAGGGTCTGTTGGGATATTTAATAAAAAAAAAAAAAAAAAAAGAAAAGCTCAATACTAATGGAACAGCTCAGATGACATAGGAAATCAGAGAATACTAATATTATTTCTTTTATGTAAGTGCTTGTGCACATATATACTTATAGAAATATGTACATGTATATCTATTTGAAGTGCATATATGATTGAGAATACCTAAATGACATCAAAAACTTCATATGATAGCAGTTTGTCCTGAAGTGTATTGGTTTTATACTAGGTTTTAAAACCAAGATTAGTCTTAAGCAAATTCTAATTGTTTTTTTGAGGAAGGGACATATGTGAGTAAGGTAAATGAAGGTAAATGAATCAACTCTACTTCTGCCCTGTGGATATCTACATTAATTCAGTCACAGTTTTGGAACTTGCTAGTAATCTTAGATAAGACATCAAAAGTGCTTAGAATGCTTTTTTTTTTTTTTGCACTTATACACTTTGGGACTTGCCAAAGTTGCAACATGGCAGACACAGCAGGAATCCTACTACTAGAAGACACAGGAGAAGCCACATAACAGAACTCATTTTGCTTAAATTCTGAAGCTGGTAGTGTCTTTTGAATGGTACAGTGTATAGCCCTGAGGCTGATCACTCATGTTGACAGAAATACTTGATCTACAGAGGGAGGGCACTTGGTATGACAGAAGGGAAATATGGAAGTGCTGGGGAAAAAAAAAAAAAAAGAAAAAAGATATATCAGATATTATCACACTCATTAGCCTGCTTATGTTCCTCTTACATGCTAATCATCAATGCATTATGCATTTGTGACTGCCATTTCATTGCTATATAAAGATAACCTTACCTGTGAAATCATGTTTTCTCCTGTGCAGGTACAAAACATACATATTTTCATGCTTAGCAAGGTTGAAGCTTTTTACTGACCTTGGGTGCCCTTGGTGCTGTCTAGGAAAAAAGATAATCAGATTGCTAAGTAAGACAAGTCAATATATGTCAGCCAAGCCAGTTTTAAAATAGAGAAATATAAAGAAAACATTACTGCTCTTCTTAGCTGATCAATAATGTGGAAAGTTTGACATGCTTGGGTAACAGAATAATGGCAGAATAAGATTCTTGTTAACATATTATAGGTCTCACCTGCAAACAGAAATAAAAGTATGATAATCCTTGTCAAGTGCTCAGTCTAGAGGAAGCGGAGCAGAAATCCTATGATACTCTGTCTACAGAAGCACAGACTTAACACTACCACATAGGCAGCTTAAGATTAAACAGAGGAATAAACACTTCTCAGTTGAGTGCTGCTAGTTTTTTTCTAAATGATTACTTACGAAAAAAAATCTTGACAATCAATTAGAAAAGCTGCTAAAAAACAGTTTATTTTGAGCAAGCGCTTACAATTGTGTAAAAGCCACTACTTCTCCTCCAAATAGTGAATTGTAATCATAAGGCTATATTAAGCAGGGAAACACTTGAGGCATACTGCAAATGCTCCTTTTACATAAACTGAAAAAGCTTATCAAGCTTTTTGGTAATTGGTAAGTACTGAAGGGGGAAAAAAAGAATGCTGATGAAGCAGCGAACATCGATTTAGACAACCAGACTGAACCTTACATGTTCAATAAGGACTTTTTCACACTTCTCTCTTTCCTGACACAAATATAATTTTATAAAAGGGGAGACCAACCCAAACTGGAATGTTTAAAAGCAGTTTTGGTAACATACATACTGGTGACACACATACAAAGCATCAGCTGGAAGGAACATTACCCTCTGTAGTGTTTTGCCCAGTGTCCAATTTTCCAGTACAGTTAATTCTAGAATAAATGCAAGCTATGATAAGATATTTAACTGATTTTTAATACAGCTTTCTCTTATACTTCTTCAGTTACCCTACCTAAGACTGCATAGCTCTTCTTTCATTTGTAAATCTATTCAGCTGTGTGATGAACCAGCTATAATTTCAACAATTGTTCCCTCAATAAGCTCTGGCCCTCTGGGATAAACATGATGAATTCTTTTCTTGTCCTAGCCAAGAAGGGATGAAAACTGCAAGAAAAAACATCTCCAAAGGACACCCTGACCAATAAGCACCAAATGGAGTCATGTGTGACCTTGAACTGTTTAAGACAAAACGACCTGCAATTGGAACAAGATGTCCCTAAGGAGTCAAGTGCAGGAAAGCAGTAACAGGTATTACAGAAGCTTGAGATCTGCAAGGAAAGCAATGGGAAAGTAACTAAAGCTGTCCAAGGAAGGTAATGGGTATGTGCCAACAGGATCTGCTTCTGAAACAGCTACTGAAAACTGTTTACCTCTGGGAAAGACTGGAGCAGGAGAAACTTTCAGGTGAACTGTCCCCACTAGAAACTACTAAACTACTGCTTATTATTTGAATGAAACGTGGAAACTGCCACATTTTAAAGTCCTTACAATTTCTCTTTTTTGGCTTCTTTTAAAGTGTTTTTTGTTTGGTTGGTTGGTTGGTTGGTTTTTTCATTTAGCTCTACATTCTAATTCAGCATTAAAATCGACGGCACTAAAGCCTATGCAGCAGATTTTTACAAACCACGAGGGGTTGCACGGATTGCATGGATATTTGGAATGAACCTAACCCTTTGAATGTACAGCCCTGCATGTATAAAGAATTGTGTGTGCATGGATCCTAAACAGGCTGATCAAAAGGGACCCATCCATGAACAGTCAGAATGACCAGACAGAGTCACAGAATCATGGGATTGCTAAGGTTGGAAAGGACCTCCAGGATTATTGAGTCCAACTCTTAATGTAGCACTGCTTTGTCCACCATTAAACCCTGTCCCTAAGCACCACATTCACACATTTTTTTTAACACTTCCAGGGAAGGTGATTCTGTCTCCCTTGGCAGCCTGTTCCAATACCTGACCCCCCTTTCAGTGAGGAAACTTTTCTTAATATCCAATTAAAACCTCTCCTGGCATAACTTTAGGCCATTTCCTCTTATCTTGTCACTTGTGGGATAAGAAGAGACCCAACCCCAACTCTCTATAACCTCATTTCAGGAGGCTGAAAGGAGCAATAAGGTCACCCCAAGCCTCCTTTTCTCCAGGCTAATCCTTCTCCTAGTTCTCCTGGCCTCACTGTTCCTGATATAAGCCGGGATGCCATTGGCCTTCTTGATGGGCAGATTTGCAGATATTACAGAATCAGAGATGAGAGCATATTGAATAATCAAACTTACACAACTTACACAAATCTTTCCAACTCCCAAATCCCAACTGAAAGAGCTAATGAGATTAGGAAAAAAAAAAAAGAAATTCCAGAATTTGAAGTGCACCATACAGTACTGAAGTCTGTCTTTCTGAGGTGAAATGCGTTTAAGGATAGTAAGGCTGTGAATCTCAACCTGAGTGAAGCTCTAATTAGTGATATGGAGAAATGCTGCTTTATGGAGAAGTGAAAAAGCATTCATAAAGGCTGTCTGTGCACCTGCTTTACTTTGTCCTTTGATATAAGACCTGCAGAATTACTCACTATGCATGAAAGACTCAGACTGCATAGTGCTTCCCTGTCCAGGATCTATAAAGCTTAACCAGGCTGACCACTGTGCTGCAGGTTTTGTAAACTGCCAGACTGGAACTCAAGTGCTGAGTCTTTAAGGTAGCCTTCTTTCATCATATAGGGCTTCCCAAATTGAAAAATCCAGAAATTCTTCTGTAATAATTCTATTAGATATTTCCATTAATTCAGTACTTTTTTGCTGAACTGAAGGGGCTAGGAGAAGAAATGGAGATTAAATAAAGCAATCTGAAACTGAAATCCTATTATGAATCCTATGTAGGTATAAGAACTAGAGTTTTGTGTATGTCCAGTAGATTTCTGCTTCTATAGCTTAGAAGTAAATTTCAGCAGGACAGCACTCATCAGTATACAAACAGTACAGCTGGATCTATTTCAGAGAACACTTTTCACAGAGAAAAAAGTACATTTTAAATTAATTTTCAAGCATTAAAAGACAATCCTCCAGCTATTATTGGTTAACTGTGCAACTTCTATTAATAGTTTAGAGTGGGAAATTTGGCAAATGTTCTTTATTTACTTTAGCATCCTAAGAGGATTTAAAGTAAATCTGAAATTACAAAAATGCTGTCAACAGAGAAATACACACCAGAGGAGAATTCAGTGATCTGCTTAAAACCTAGTTTTAAATCCTTTTATTGTGCCTTTTTTTTTTTTTTACTCCTACTCTGACCAACAAGGATTTGAAATAGAACCATGAAAATAGCATATGGATAAATGTAGACATTCTAAGCTTACATCAAGGTAGCAGAAATTCCTTTGATCTACCCTCAGGAATTTGGGTTATAAACAAAGTTTGTTCTTTATCCAGCACCCCACTTATGCTAAAGAGAAGTCAAAGTGTTTGCATTCCATTTGTTCCTTTGTTCATCTGTGCCTTCTCTCGCTTTTGCCATTTTTCTTGCTGCCGCCTTTTCTTCAGGAGAAATGCAGCCACAGTGGTTCCTCTGCTACTTCCCATTAATGAAGATACAATGTTTTGGTCAGTTCAGCATTATCTTATAAATCTTAGTTTGATTTTTGTGACAGAGTGTAGATTGTCTCTAAGCAGAACGCCAGGAATGCCTCCATCCACTGCCAAATGGAGGTCAGAGCTGTCTCTTCTCATTGAGGCCAAGAAAGGAGCAGCAGCTCAAAGGTGAAGCACATTTCTTGGAAAGAACTGAGAGACACATGGTTATAATTCTTCATCTAGACGGTGTTAACAGGCTTAAGGATTGCCCACAGAGCTAAAGAATCAGGAAAAAATTGGTTTGGGGAAAGAAAATTTTGAACTACTTTAACTTAGAGTTTTAAAGACTCACTAGTTTTTTTATCCATTACTGTATGAGAAAATAGTCAGGGGAAAAAATACAGTAATAAAAAAGTGATTGGCAATCCTGGTATTAAAGAAAATTTTACAATGGTGCCTGTCTTTAAAATATTTTATAATTAGCTTTTATTTGCAGCTGCTTCAGGTGATTCAGAAAACATGTTGTACAAATTAGCAAGGAAGGCTGATTTGACTAATATTACTTAAGAGAGCAGCTCATATTTGTTCTAAAAAAATGACCTGTGTTTTACATAGTAATCCAAACTAAACATTAATTTATTTGCTAAGAAGGGAGGGGGCGGGGGGAAACAACAATAGTAAAAATAGGGCAAATATCCTTTCCTCAGATGAAATCAGGTAATTTCAACTTGGTCCAACTGTCTTCACCAGACAGTTAAAAAAACCCACTTTATTTTGTGTGGAAAACAGTAGGGAATACTCACATTTTTCATTGTCTGCCAAAGGAATATGGCAGCATCCTAAATCACCACAGTATTCCATACACTCCGTGGTTAAAAGCTTTTCTGAAGTCAATGTTGAGCTGCAAAAATCTGTGTGCAAGTTTCAGACACTTGTTAAGACCAGGTCCAGTATTTTGAGTCAGATCTATATCCCTTTAAAACGTTTGATTGTTATCTCTGAAAATCTGTGTTATAAAGAGTCATCTACACTGAAAAATCTAGATCAAAGAAAAAGGAAAAATACTCTTCCTGAAAAACACAGGAAAACAGACTTTGGCAGTACAGCAGGCATATAAATGTTTCATTCAATCTGAACTGATTCTGGTTTAGGATTATTAAGATCATTTTATATGTGGTTTTGAAACAAAAAAGCACCTTAAGGAGTCTGTCTTCTGTATAGGGCCAGAGTTCTCAGTTAGGCTACATGGTTAGGAAGCAGAAGCCACATCTACTTGCTATTAAATAGGAATTATTATTTGGAAACAAAACTGGAGAATACTGACTTCTGAGTGGCTGAAAGTCTACAAAAAGATGAAATAATATGGAAATAATATAGAATATGGAAGACATTAAAGGAGTTTCTTAGGGAAAGAAAACTGCCTGGAAACAGCTGTGTCTTAAGTTATTTTTATTTTAACCTTCAGGAAAGAGAGCTTGGCCTTGATTCTGTCTGACCTCAAGGAAAGTAAAAATACAAAGATTTATTTTGTGTTAACCTTAAGACGAGAAGGTTTGGAAACTCCTTTTTGCTGACTTTGAAATTAAAAGAATCTTAAAGGATGAATAGTTTGACACCAGAGATGAAGACAGGCTATAGGAGTAGGTTTATTTTAAGTTCTGAATAGACTGTTAAATTTCCCTCTGAGCCTGCAAAATAAAATTTTGGTTTTATGTTGTTTTCTTCATTTGCTTTAGTTCTCTTTGGCTGGCAGACCATCTGTTCTCAATGTCTGTATCCTTTACACTATGGATTTGTATGCTAAGAACTTCTTTCTTTACACAGTGTCTGCTGCAATTTCATGTTTACTATTTGTACTAAACTGATATTCTACCAACAAAGAAATTAAAAACATAGCTGGTAATTCTGCACATACATAATTAAAAATTAGCTTTTTTGATGAGAAATCCATTTTTTCCATTCCTTTGTTTTGCTTTCACATCATCTTTTGTACAACAATTTAACAGAAGACTGTTCATACAAAGCCTCCAAAAAAAAAAAAAAACAACACAACCCTATACTGCACAGCAAAAGAAGTGTCAGGATGGATCTCCGTGCAATATGCATTTACAGACTTTCACTGCGTCAATTAAACACAGTATTTCAAAACATACATGAAAAAACTATATTTGCTTAGAAAAAGAATGGTTCTAGTCCGGTCACATCGATCAGACACTGCCTTCTGCTCCCACAGGTTGCTCAGGTAAAAAAAAATAAAGAAGGTGGGATTAGGGTGAAGAAAATTTTAAGGGAAACAAAGCAGGGGCACAAGAGTTGCAGGCACATCTCATGACACACCTAGAGCTAAGTGTTTGTATCAGGTTAATAACAATGCACTGTAGAAAAAGTACATAAACCCCCACATATATCAAAATCTCTTAAACGTCCATTCCAGCATCCTGCTCAACTGATTCTCCACTTTAATCTTCCTTTATAATCAACCAGGAGAATCATTGTCTGTCTTATTTTTTAGGAGTTGTGTGAACTTGTCCTTCTAACTTTGAACCCACTAAAATATCAGAGGTTCAAAATACAAACCCACAGACTAGTGTTTAAAAAAAATAAATAATGAGGCCTATGTTCATCTAGAAGAAAAATATTCCTTTGTTTGTATTTTAGCTCAATAAAATGGCTTCAGAGTCCTTAAAGCAGAAGGGTGATATATTGAAAATAAAAACATCCTTTTCATGGCAAACTATAATTTTTTAGCACATAATGAATGAAACTAGAAGAATAAAATTTGTAAGGAACACCTGTGAGTTAAATAAATGAAGAAAAGCAGTCTGCTCGATAATGCCACTAACTGATATTAACATAGTGAAACATCTATATTATTCAGACTAATACACACAGCAAACTTTTTGTTCTGGTTTAACCCCAGGCAGCAGCTTAGACCCATGCAGCCACTCACTCACCCTCCCTGTGGTGTGATGGGGAAAGGAATTGGATGGGTAAAAGTAAGAAAACTTAATTCACCACTTCCCATGGACAGACAGGTGTTCAGCCATCTCTAGGAAAGCAGGGGAAGTCACTTGTAAAGGTGACTTGAGATGCCATCATTTAAAATCCTCCCCTCTTTCTTATACTTCTTTAGTCAACCAGGGACAGCTTTCCAAATTTTGCCTTCCCAACTAGTTGCCTTCCCTCAGCCTCCTCTCTCTTAATAACTGATACAGTGCTGTGTTTTGGGTTTAGTGTGAGAATAATGATGATAACACACTGATGTTTTAGTTGCTGCTAAGTAGTGCTTGCTCTAAGTCAAGGGCTTTTCAGTTTCCCACATTCTGATGGTGAGGAGTTGCACAAGATGTCAGGGGGGAGCACAGCCAGGACAGCAGACCTGAACTGGCCAAAGGGATATTCCATACTGTAGAACATCATGTGTATATAAACTGAGGGAAATTGTCTGGGAAGGGCAAGTTGCTGCTGGGGGATGGGCTGGGTATTGATCAGAAAGGGGTGAGTTTCAGGTTTTTTCTTGAGTTTTATTTTTCTGTCTCTTATCTCAACACACAACTTTTACCTGCCTCCAATTCTCCTGTCTGTCCCAACAGGGCAGGGAGTGAGTGAACATCTGCATGGTATTTAGTTGCCAGCTGTGGCCAAACTGCAACACTAGCACCAAAATGTGACTGCTCCTCATGGACATCCACAATGGTCTTGATCTCAGTTTGGTTCAAGTGCAGGCACTTTTAAAAATCATGGTCCAACTTTGAGGATTCACAAGTCCTCTCTCAGTAGTAAAGTATCTGTGCTGGTTTTGGCAGTGATAAAGTGAATTTTCTTCACAGTCACTGGTAGGGACCTGTGTCCTGGATTTCTCCTGATAATATAGAGATGCTTTCATTTTTGCTGAGCGCTGCCTAGACAGAGTCAAGGCCTTTCCTGCTCCTCATTACCTCCACTGCCTTTCCTTCATCCACTAGATGAGTGACCTTATCATAGGATATCAGATTAGTTATTCAGAAATATCCCTTTGTGAACCCATGATGACTGTGCCTGACAACTGCATTGTCCTTGAAATGTCTTTCAGTATGATCTTCTCCATCCTTTTTCCAGGTACTGAGGTTAGACTAACAGGTCTGTAGTTTCCTGACTCTTCCCTGGAATAACACTGGACTGCTTCCAGTCGACAGGGAACTCTCCAGACACCCAGACCTCTGGTAGATGATTGAGAGGGGTCCTGCCATCCCATCCACCAGCCCCTGCAGTACTCCAGGATGAATCCCACTAGGCCCCATGGATTTATGAACATTCACCTGGTCCCTGACAGTTTCAGTGTCCACAAGTGGAAAGCCACTGTTCTTGCAGCTGTGGTCTTGTAGCTCAGGGGACAAGGCAGCCTAAGGTCTATCACTATATTATTAAAGGCTGTGGAAAAAAAAAAAGTAATAAATGTCTCTGCTTTTTCTGCATCCCTGTTATAGTTTCAAACTTTTTCTAGTGGATTTTCCACACCAAGACATGGTTGGGCATGGGGGAAAAGCAAGCCTCTGCTAGGAAGACATAGGCATCAAAACTTCCTTGCTTTCTAGCTCAGATTCTAATGGCCCTCCAGTTGGAAAGCTGATGGCTTTCTCAGTTTGTTTTTGATACTGCATGGATTGATCTACACACATTTCAGATGTGTTCCCAAACCTTCAGTTTTCCATGAATCTGCTCTTGTTATCAACATACTTAAAAAAATCTTTCTGTTTGAAATAACACTGGCCAGTTTCAGCTCTAGCTGGGATTTGATCTTTGGTATTTTCTCCCTGAACATGCAAATCAGGATTCTATGGTCTGCCTGCAAAGTCCAGTCATGCTTCTATAGATCATACAATCTCTTCTTTCTCACAAGTTCCAAGAGCAGTTCCCCGTTGATCCAAGCTGGGCTCCCCTTTGTTTGACTTGTGACAAAATGGGATGTCCATTCCACAGTGTCACAAGTTTAAAAGCTTCACCTGTGCTTTTAAGTAGTGGTTCTTCAAAACTGACCAGTACTCATCGATCTTAAACCCTCTAAAGCAGATTCCCAGGAGTGGAATTCCCAGGAGACACTGCTAAATACCTGAACTGCTTAAAGTTTACTCTCTTGAAACCCTGCGTAGCAACTCTGATGTCCTTTTTATAATTAACCAAAAATTTTAAACTCAACCATTTCACCATCACTGTGGCCAGTACGTCACCTGTCTCTCCTGAGTCCTTCTCTATTTATAATAACAAGTCTAGGAGGGCATCTTTCACTGAGTACTTGTGACAGGAAAGTACTTTCAAAGTACTTAGAGAGTTTCCCAGAGCTGTTTGTCACAGCAGGATGCTGCTCTCAGCTGATATCTGCCCCATCTGTCCCACAAGGACAAGGGCTACCAATCCAGAGATTTCTTCCTAATTGCCTATGGAATATTTCATCACTTTAATATCCTGGCCTGGTAATTGGCAGTAGGCACCCACAGAGACATTTCCTTTCTTTTCCATTCCTCTAATCCTCACCCAGAGCTTTTTTTCCTCCAATTTTAAGGGCTGTATAGTCAAGCCTTGCCTTGCAATGCAACAATTGCACCTTGCCTGCACAGCTTATCCCTCCTGAACTACCCACAGCCTTCCAGCACTTCAGTCCTGGGACTCATTCCACCAGTTCCTACTGATACTAATGACATCACGGTTTTGGGAAATGACCAGTGCTTTGAGTTCATTCTGCTTGTTTCTCACACTGCATGGATTGATGTACACACATTTCAGATGTGTTTCCAAATCTTCAGTGCTCCCTGGAGCAGCATAAATGTTCCCATCAGTATTGCCATCCTCAGATAATGTCATGCTATCCCCTGGATTACCCTGACCATTCCTGATGATGTACCCTTCTCCTGTCAATCCTAGGTTAAAGCCCACTCAAGAAATCTTGCCAACTTATGAGCAAAGCACTGTTTCCCTTGTTTTGGATACACTGTCAGGTCCCAGCACAACTTGCTTGTCTCAAAAACCCTTCCTCTATTATAAAAAAACCAAATTTTCTGCATGGCAAGTGCATATAGTCCTTTATTATTCTTCAGCATATTATCCTTGCTCCTGGTGCCTTTAGATGCTCTGTCCTTTTTCCACCATTTCAAAATCTCCTTGGTCGAGTCCTGTCTCCTTAGCTCCACTGATGCTCATAGTAATTGCACAATATCTCTGGTTGACAGCTTTCATTTTCCATCTTACCTGTGCTCAAACAAATCAGAACACAGAAACGAACCTCAGAGATACATAGTGATGTAAAGATAGAGGCTCATGTTTCAAAGGGCTAAAATACTGGGTTTTAGGTAAGGTATTTAGGCAGTGAGCTGGCAACATCTGCCCACTTTGCACTTTTCTTTTTCTCTGCTGATAGAATTGATCCTTTCTCACATATCGTGTTAACATGGTGTTTGAAGAAAAACCAACATTTAACTGCTGGTTAAAATGTTTGTTTTACAAACATTAAAGAGATTAACAGCAACCATTCAGCTTATTATTATTCCTTAACCCAGAGCAATCAGTTTTGTTTTATTATTATTTAAGCTATAATTACACATTATAAATTCTATGTCTTCTTAGGGGGTTCAGATGATTTACTTGGTGTACTTTAGGGTAAGGGAAATACAAATTAATAGTATATGTTGTTGTCAGCATCAAAAACTTAAAGCTATCACGCTGAATTAGTAAAAAAACCTGTACCACTGTTGCATTGTGTTCTGTAGTTAGTTGCCATTTTGTGCATGCTACATCAATGTAAACCTCAAGAAGCTCCACAGTTTGAGAAATTACCTATTCCAAACATACACAACACCTTTGGATTGCAAATCAGGTTATTTACAAAGACTAAGAAGTCATCTTAATGATGACTCAGTCTGAGTAAAATAAATTAATATTTTGAATGAAATAATTGCAAAGAAATTACTCAATCTAGTCAAGCCATATGTATTATCAAATTTATAGAGTAATATGAAGAAAGAAATCAGGAATAACACTGTATCTCAATACTTTTTAGATGTCCCCTGAAGTGAAGAAATGTATGCACTAACACAGATTTCAAGGCTGGTAAAATACTTAAAAGGGTAGGTATAAGAGAATTTTTTATTGTGGTTATTGCAATTAGGAGGAAACTACTGAATTCTAATGACAGAAGCATAAAAGGCTTAAGAAAATGCAAATCCCACTTCAGCAAGACCCTTATCCCACAAATCATATACTTAGCTCCTTACACATAAATTTTCCAGTTTATTTACAGGTTTTATAGATTTCCATAATCTCTTGATTAAAGGCAATTAGATCAATTCTTAACACTGTACATTCTTAAAACCACACTCCTACTGGGAGCTGCTTGATTCCCAATCTATTCTGACTTTACAGTACTGCATCTGTCCTCAAAGCCGTGACTAACTACTTTTAGCACTGTTCAAGTGATGGGGAAGAAAGTTAGGCAAAATACTACACTGGAGGAATCAGATAAACCCCTAAAATCAAGACAGAAAGAATATAACATACATCACATCACACAGCAGTGCATTCACACCTCTGTATGCTTTACACATCTCAAATTGTATAATAGTGCAACATCATTAATATCAAAGACAAATATGGTAGGAAAGGCTAGAATTAAGATCACAGTGAAGCACATGGGAAACACAGAAGGGGCTTCAAGTACTATTGAAAACCATTCTAATGAACAAAAATGATTAGGTGTCAGAGTCCTCCTGGTCACAGGCAATATTACTGGTGTGTAGTAAAGGAAAAAGATGCAAGAAAACCTATGTCAAAACAAATGAAATGGTGTTTTAAAGACATCTTGAGAGAAGAATTGCCTTCTGGCAATGATACATATAGTTGGCAAATAGACTTTGATGTGTAAAAAAGCTTAACAGTGGACAGAGAAAATGAATATACACTGAAGGTACAGTAATTGCAACAGAGGTAAAGTTTGGTATGTAATAAAATCTAATCATGAGCACACTAGGAAGTGAATGAAATGACTGAAAGAATGTTCCTGCAGTTTCAACATTAGTGAATTTTATAGATAACAGGTAAAATGTTCAATTATATGTGGGATTTTTTAATAACCTATTCAAGTAATATTGAAATGTTATGGGTATTTTTACTACCACTTACTTGAAAGTAGAAAACACAGCATGGGAAATTAAGATGTAGAAACTGTTGTTCCCCTTATTATGTTCATATTTTTTGAGCAGAATCACAAGTAGAAAGCACAAGATTTATTGCTAGCATAAACATAAGTAGATTGGCATCCAGTGGAATATTCCTAACACATAGAGTGTTTCATCTACACCACATAGATGACTATCAAAAGTAAAGTCTTTACAAAGTAGGTAACTACTGCAGTTTCTTCTGTGATGATTTGTTCTCTAGAGACTCTGTTGAGTCACTTGGAAAGTTTTCAGGACTCAATTGCTTCAAAAAAACACATTAAAATAAACTCAGAATACTTCCTCAATTAGTTAACTGTGGATACAATAATCTTATTTTAACTAAGAATACTGAAAACCTTCACCCTTCTGAACTACTCTCTATTTCAGTATCAGAACTTGTATTAATGCTCTACCCCAGGGAAAATAATTGTCTTAATGGGTGACTAAGACATCATCAGGTATTCCATGATCATTATCGTTAGATCAGAGAATTGGGAAATAGATTCTGTTTTAAGCAGGTCAACTTTCATGATAGATTGGCAAGGTTGATTGTTATCCTGTTTCAAGCAGCTGGTACTAACAGGTACACTTTGCACACTGGTGCAAGGGGAGTATCTGCTCTGTCATGGACATTTCGAGGTGCCCTGCTCCTGTATGAACTCAGCCACGGGTCTCAGTCCCTTTGACTGGAAGTTCTATCCCATTCAGCACGACAGCACAGAAAGAGCAGCCATGCCCTGGCCATCTGCCAGCCCAGGGGCATCTCCCCTGCTGCTGTCACAGTTTTCCTGGGCACAGCAGAGAAGGGTGCTCAGCAGCTCAGCCCTGCAGTGAGCAGCAAAAGCAAAAAGCAGCCTCTAAGGAGCACTAGACTGTAATATACAGCAAGGCAAGGGAGCCCCGTGGCAAGAACAGGAGCCTGCTGATCAATAGCCAAACAGCACTAACAGCAGCTGTGAATTTGATCCAGCACATTCCAGTCAAACCTGTCATTATCTGGAACCCTCCGAGCCACATGTTGGGCGACAAAAAGGGCTGTCCTGGTATAGTGCCAGTAGGCAACTAAGAATCACACTTGCTTACTCCCTCCTGGTGGGATGGGGGAGAGAATCAGAAGAGCAATAGCGAGAAAACTGATGGTTTCAGATAAAGTTTAGTAGGGAAAGCAAAAGCCACACACACGTGAAAAGCAAACCAAGAAATTAATTCACTTCTTGCTGTGGTCAGGCAGATGTTCAGCCATCTCCAGGAAGGTAGGGCTCCACCACACACAGTAGTGACTTGGGAAGATGAACATCATCACCCTGAACACCCCACACACACACCCCCCAAACACTCCCTCTTCCTTCTTCTTCCTCCAGCTTTTTATACTGAGTACAACACCAAATGTTATGGAATATCTCTGTGGTCAGCTGAGAGCATCTCTCCCCTCAGTGTCCCCTCCTAATTCTTGTGCACTCCTAGTGAGCTTGCTGGTGGGGTGGTGTGAGTGACAGAAAACATTTTGACTCTGTGTAAAGTTACACACATTAGTGAAAACATCCTTGTATATGAATGCTGTTTCCAGCACAAATCCAAACCACAGGGCCCCACTTGCAACCATTGAGAAAATTGTCTACCCCAGGCAAAACCAGCACAGATACACTTTCAATTTAGCTTTTCAATGCATTCAAAAGAATGCTTTTTCTTCTTGCTGAAATGCACATCCAAAGAAATTTATATTCTTTATCTTGTCTGGTGCTTGCTAAGATTATGAAGCTCACATTTTAGCTATCCAAAAAGTGACAAATGGATCTTATCTGTAACTGAACTGTTGTACTTTTTCCTTAGTTTGCAACATTATTCAGCAGAAGACTCAAAAAAAGGTTTTCCTAAAACAGAGAGGAAATTTTTTTCAGCATTTCCTTTTATCTTATAAAATAGAAATCAACAAGGAGACTGTGTCAGACAGTGCAGGAAGGAAAAAGACAGGGCCTCGTGGCAGTCAAATTTCAACAGACCTTGAGAATTCCTAAAAGATCCTGGGACACATCCCTCCCCTGGTGCTTTGCAGTGCCAAGAGCAAGGACCTCATCAAGGCAACATGGTTGCTATAGCAATTAAACTAGGAGTCTTTATTCTAGTAGATAAATGTGAGGAAATGTAGCAGTATATTTTCTAATAACACAGACATCTCTCTTCCTATTTCTCTATTGTGACCTGGTTGCTTTACAACGTTCTGGGTGGCAAATATCAAGGGGAATTAACTTCAGAGGGACATCTTCTGTCTTTGCAGAGACCTTATTTCTCCTGACAGTCACCTGTAAGCTTTCCAATGAGTTTTGCTGCTTGAAACTCAGACTAGCCAAAAACCTCTGCCAGGAACTTCAGGATATCTGACAACCATCAAACTATGCTTTGTTACCTGCCTGCTATGATTTCTGTCTTATGCTCAGATTTGCAGTTCAGTGGGGGGTTTTTTGACCTTTTTTCTTTGCCTTGAAATCTGGATGTTCAGAGCCCACATTCATGTTGTGTTCCAGCTCCCTATGGAAATAAATGCAAAACGTCTCTCCTTGGTTTGTAAACATTTCTGTGGGTCACAATTAGAGGATGTATTGTCAGAGTGTCTGCTTCCCTTTCTACTGTGCGCATTCCCAGATTTAATTTGCCTTCATCATTGCTATCAAGAATCCCTAATGTGATTAGGAGGTTACTAAGATTTCCTACCCTCCTGTATTTAGGAAACCAAGACTTGCTTTGCTCTTATACTACCTTCATTTGTGAATTTCCTGTTCTTCCTATTGAAGAACTTCTTACCTACATATAGTTTAGTTGACATTTTGTGATTATTCACCCTTTTTTTCTTCATCATCCTTGTATAAATTATGCCTAACATATTGGTGTTTCATGGGAGATGGATTTCTTGATCAGCACCTTTATTCTTGCCCCACTGCTCAGTTTTGCAAAAGTATTCACTGAGTATCTGTCCTGCTTTTCATAATCTCCAGCTTCCTTCTGCTCATGGTCCTTAGAGCTTTCTTTGAATAACTTTGTTCACTTGCTTTCTTTTTCTTAATTTTTTCTTCTCCTGAAGTGGAGTCCAGTCAAGGCTGGTACTATAGTGAGTAACAGCTTCTAAGCCAAGATGCCTGAGGCATACAGAAGCTTGTGTATTATAAAAATAAAACTGCTTTCTACAAGACTTCTCAAATTTTACAAAAATAAATCAGTACTATTTCGGTATGTAGTGGTTGCCATAAAATTTACTTCTAATTAATCATCCAGCATTTAGGGAAAGGGAGTCTTAACTTTAAAACATTGATGGAAGTAGAGAAACAGACTTGGAAAAGTTTCTATGCTAGTATGTTAGTTATTACCCACAATGCTGGGTGCTAATCCAGTAATAATCCTTTACACACTGTTTTTTCTCTGAGGAGTTCAAAGTTTTAAAGCTTCAGCAAAATCAAAGAACAACTTCATTGAATAAGTTAATACCATTTTGTTCCTTATTAGAAGTGACTTTTACTTCCAAACCCATAGCAAACAATTCTGAGAAGAACTTTTTTCTTAATACCTTTACAAGATAGTAAACTCAGTTTCTGGGGGCTTCACTGAAATTATTTTCTCTCTTATTTCCCCTAGAGGTGTCCTGAGATAGGTTTTCCTCTTAAGTTCTGTGTCACTATCCAATTCAAACAATCCTTGGATGGATACTTAGATAAATGTTCCCATTCTCTAGAAGTTATAGTGGTTCTCTGTATCAAGTAAATTCCTGTACGAGTGGAATAAAAAAGAAATCAAGTCCTTAAGTGGAAAAAATAGGGTCAAAACCTTCATTTCTACACCTAGAATGCCAATAACTTAAGTTATTTTGCATGGTTGTTTATCAATTTAACATTTTCATTATAAATTTCAGATTCTTAAACACAAGCAGAAGTTTACTCAACATGTTGAAGCACAGATAGATGTTTTTACTGTAAACCCAAGTAGCTTGTTGTAACACAGTAGTCTTATCGGATCAAAATATATAGTTTATCATCAAATTTAACTAGTGGTTTTATGAAATAAAGTTGCTGAGCAGTAACTGGTTAAAGGTACTTGCAGCAGTGGGAGATTGTGACCAACTCATTGACCATGTACTCAAAATGGACCCCTGACTCAAATGAACAGAACTAACTTAGCACAAAAAGTGCACGGGGACTAATTTAGCATGAAAAGTGAGAGGCAGTACTGGCAAATGGGGGCTTGCATTGAAATTCATTAAAAAGGTATGTAATCTGTAACCAGTGAACGCTGATGCCTTTGTTTGTTGAAATACATAAACAGTGCAAAGGTTTGAGGATGGGGGAGCCAGACTCCCATGGGTTACCACCCAGCTCCCTGCTTTGCACAAGCCAGAATGAAAAACAGAGGTGCCTGGCCTTGGTTTGAATTGGCCCCGTGGACTGGGTACCAAGTCTGTGTCCAGGACAGCAGTTTGGGTGACCCAGATGGGAAAACCCTGTCTGGATAGAGGGTTCACTCCAAGCAAAGGGTCCTAGCCAGGCAAATTCCAGCACACTCTGGCATTTTGACTTGGGACAACCAGCCCTGAAGCGACCCAGCGGTGCCAATGCTTCATGGAGCTATTTCACTGGCAAGGGGACACGGCTGGGAATTGACAAAGAAGCAGTAGGGTTTTTGTTTGGGGCTCTACGTGAGCTGCAGGAGCAAATATTTCATTTCTGCACTTTGGTGACAATGGTCTTGGACTTTTGGCATTTTGCACACACGTTTTCACACTTGGAGCCCGTCATGTGAAAACTTGGGTATGAGGGGTGTGCACTTGGATAACGTATGAAACACTGGAAATCTCGGTGCCAAAATGGGTTTCTCTGCTTCTGTAGAAATTCCCCTTTGCTCTACCCTCAGATGAATCCTAAAGGACCAGAGTAAATTTGGAGGTGACCCTGTGATTCTAGACACACTGAAAAGATATTGTAATTAATGATGTAACGTAATTGGCCCCAATACGAATTAGATGACGGTAAAAAATGGTCAGAAAATGGTTCTTTAAAATATGATGTGATTTTACAGTTGGTGTTATTTTGTAAGAGGCAAGAAAAACGGGGTGAAGTCCCTTATGCATATTTGGGCTTTGCTTTAAGAAATAACGGGGATGTAAGAAAAAAAATGTGGCTTTGTAGATTCAAAGTATCAAAATGTAATAAATTCTTTGACTAATTAAAAAAAGAGTAAAAGATAAGGGTGAAGATTTTATTGTGGATATCGGGGATGAAAAGGTACAAAAGACAAAAATTCCAAAGAGGAAGTCAACCAGTGGCAGCTCCTCCAAAGCCAGGATCAGTGCAGGAGGTGGACAGTGAATCTAGAAATGAAGAAGTTGGTTTTTTTCGTGCAAGCTCTGTTTTTGTAGGACCAGAGGAAAAGATAAGTCAGTATCACAGGCACCCCCAAGTCATGCTATTGCACCTCATGAGCAAGTAGGGTATGTGCATGTGCTGCCCTTCACTTCAGACTTGCTGAATTGGAAGCAGCAAGAAGAACTGTACCTTTGTAGTCTCAATGGAATGTATAGTATTATTAAAACCACGGTGTTAATTCATAGCCAAACTAGGGGTACACCCAGGCTCTCCTGCAATATTTGTTTACCCATGAGAAATAGAGGGGTTTTTTTTTTAGAAAAGTCTTGGGAAGGAATATTTAGGAAAATAGAAGGCTTAGATCACAGGTTCAGGGCTTTCCAAATCCTGATGAGTTTCTCCCTAGGAATGACTCAAAGGGGACCCCAGATTGGAGTAGGGGATAGAGTCATTAAAATTATATCAGAAATGGATTTTGTTTAAAATCCAGAGAGTGAAGAAACCAAAAAGCTTTGCCAAACTCTATGAAGTGAAGAAGGGAGAAAAGAAGTCTCTGGGAGCTGTTTATGACAGATTGTGTGAAGTGGCTTGCAAATGGATTGATTTAGATCCAGAAAGTGAAGAAAGCAGGGTGCTGTTTAACATGTTTTCTACTGAGCACTCTGCACCAGATATTAGAAAGAAACTCCAAAAGATAGGAGGAGCAGACTCGATGGTTATTTAACAATTGATGTCCATTGCATGCAAAGTACATAACAATAGGGAAAAGGTACAAGAGAGCTGCCCTAAGTTGCAGAATTTGGTTTTAGTCACCCTGAGGGATGTGCAAGGATAGGAAAGGAACAGAGGGTGAAGTGGATTTCAGGGATGATATTGGGTGTGAGGGCATGGGTTAACATCCCTCCAAAATTATCAGTGTGCCTACAGTAGACAGGAAGGATATTGGAAAAAAAGAGTGCCTCCAGCCTGAAAGTGAACAAAAGAAAAGAATCAAAAGAGATAGGAATTATGCAGAAATTAGGCCAGACTGAAAGGGAGGGGAGGCATCTAACTTCCCTGGCTGATCCTCTGGTTCCAATTAAGCTGGAGAATGAAAAAATAGATTTTCTAGTGGATGCTGGAACAACTAATTTTGTAGTTACTAACTGTTAGGGAACTTTAAGTCAAACAAAAATAAATGTTGTTGATGTGAAGGGGGAGGAAATCCCTCAGACCATTTTTGCAACCAATGGAATTTACAATTGGAAACACAAAATTAACATATCAGTTTATATACCAGGATGTCTTTTGCCATTGCACAGACAAAATTTGCTAGACATGTTAAATGCACAATTAACTTTCTCTGAGGACTCTGTTCAGTTGCATATTCCTGCAGAAAAACACATGGAAGTGCAGATCTGCCCACTAACTGAGGAAAAAGCTGCCGAAGAGAAAATCCCCCTGAAGTTTTACATGCAGTTATGCAATTGGGTTTTTATACTACTGGTTAATGAGCCCATGTATGGGACAACACTGGGAGCTCTCCTATTAATGGCCTGAGATGTCCTGGATCTACTATCAAGGCTTGTAGAGCATTCACTGATCCAGGTTGTTCCAGTAATTGCAGGCAAGCTACTCTAATAACAGCTTTTGATAATTCTTCTGGACCTTTTGCCACTAAAACAGTAAGCTCCTCTCAGCCTCATGGATCTATTCCTCCTGCCCAGTGTGCAGCTTTAGCTGTTTTTGATCAATTAACCTCTAGTCCAGAAATGAATACTCCTGGACCCCAGTACTTGTCACATCCCTCATGGGAAAGTAGGATTCTATCCCCACCATCAGACTTACTCAGCAGATGTACCTCTGCTCCAGTTTCCCCCTGCTTACTGCTACATTTTTCTTGGAGTTTTGCAAGCTCAATATATATGGCATGGATTTCCAATGTATTTGATTTACACTATTATCAGTAATAATTGTGGTGGTCTCTGTTTCAATTATAGGTCTGAGAAGTTTCATTTCCTACTGTTCTGATTTTTTCCTCTGTGCTCTCAGAGTTATTCCAAATGTCTCTGTCTCAATTTTTTAGTTTGGAATTTTGAAGGTTCTGAGTGTGCTATCATAACTTCTGTTTTTTCTTCTGACTTCCTTATTCTGTCTTTCAATTGACTATTTTCTTCCACCGTCACATATTCTTTGATTTCTCTCTTGGCCTTTTCCTTTGTTAAGTCTCTGGCACTTTTTTGAGCAGCAGTTGGATGTGCTGCAAGCACTTTACATATCACATCCATTCCTTTTCTGTCTTTCACTCTGATTGACTATGATTAGATTTGTTGCTAATACAGTGCCTAAATATTATCAATTTATAGTACAGGCAGGTCTAAAGGGTTATAACATAAGAAGGTTCAGCTAGAAACATACAGGTTTACAGTCTCAATCCACAAGTTCTGTCACTTTTACTCTTCCAGTTCTCCATCCCAGGGAGGGGATGAGCTCCTTTGTGCTGTTAAGTGACAGTTTAAACCACAAGGTTTTCAAAGACCCAGTCTGCCCTACCTGTGTCTCATCCCTCATTGCTCATAATTTTACTGCCTAAAGGACCGAGTTAAATGTGGCCCAGGATGCTGTGTATTGAAAAATTGGGTGCACGAGGTAGGCATTTCCCAGTTCCATATTCTCTAGAGGAAGTTGGAAAATTATATATGAGAAATAATTAAATTCTTATTTTTTAAAACTAGACTTGAAAGAGATGCTCATCTTTTTTTCACACTGATATCTGAGAATGGTTTTCACTCTTAAAAATGTCTTTCTGTTTCATAAGACAGCAATTTGGAATTTTTAATTAATTAACCCAAGGAACTGCATTTTGAGAAGTTAAGTTCACTTTGGCACATGCCCTCTACACTTTATATTTTCTGTTTCAGAGTAAAAACCTAATTTTTCTGCAGACTACCTCATTAAATGGTTTTCAAACACTTACTGCTGTATGTCAATGACCTTTTTATTCTTTGTGTGCTTGCAATAAAGGCAAACATAAACTTTCAAAGCATGCATCAACACTCGGAATGAATGAGTGACTTAGTGTAATTAGCAGGGGCTGGGAGAGGAGGTTGGACTTTTTTTTGCCACACTAAGAGACAGGCTTTCAAACATGAATTCTCAGAAGCGGGATATCAGTTTAATTCCAACTAATTTGCAGGAAATTACCAAAATTTTTTGAGAAATTAGATACCACTGAAAAAAAAATAACATAAAAATTTAATATGGCCTCACAGTTCTCTTGTTTCAGCTTACCAAATATCTGCTTCTACTTTAGCAGTTTAACTGCAGACTTAACATTCAGAAAAAAATAGAATTTCCATTCTTTTTCCATATTTTCATTATTCACTACAGTGCAGCCTTGTTTTCTTTACCCCGTGACTCATTTTCTTTTGACAGTCTGAGTTTAGCCTTTTAAATAACATACATTTCAGAAGCACAAATATTAAGACTGAACTTGCAGGAAATTTTAAGTGCAGGGAAAATGTGGCATAAACTGAGTAGCATAATGCATTTGAACTATAGCAGAGGTAATTTCTTTGCCATTTGTGACATTTCAATACACAAGTGGTGTTTTAGGTGGTTCTTTAGACCTGCTGCTCTTTTCTCTCCACACATGTATGCAGCAGTGGATATCACAGAATATATGTCAGGTTAACATTAATGTCTGCTAGATGTTTGCAATGCAGCCATAGTTTTGATCAGCAGAAGAAAACGTAACTTTTCCAGTTTCTGACTCCCTCTGTGCCACTTTTCCCTGGAAAAAAGCAGTAACAGAAACAAGCTACAGGAAGACAAACAGCCTCTCTCCACGTGTGACTGTTGCACTTTGTATATGACCAATCAAATGACTAACCAATCAACGCCATTTAAGCTGGTTCCTAAACGCATGATTTAGGCTTTTATAGCTAAAAACAACCCACAGAAAAAAAAGTTATAAAAGAAAGATAATTTTCTTTCTGTACACCACTGGTTCAGTATCCTTCTGCTATTACCAACGAGTGCAGCAATGGGAGACTTCTTCCTCAAAGGACTGTAAGTGTCTCCTAGGAAAAAGACTGGATTGCAAGAGTTTCCTCTGAAGGGACAAGGAGAAGAAGCTGAAGGTGACAGAGGACAAAGAAAACACCTTTACTTCATGTTTTTAAATCAGAAGTGGCAATAGGTCATCACGTTTTTCTGTGGTGGTGGAGGCCTCATGTCACACTACCAAGAGTAATATTATTCAGCATCACATAACCCAGAATGGAGATAGCAAGTAAACATGTTACTATAACAGCAATCTGAAAACTCATATTCATTCCTGAGATTTCTGTTTGAGTTCCATTGTGTCTGGTACCAAGTAGCTAGAAAGGATATTGCTATTATACATTGAAAAGCCTGCAGAGGCCTGCAGTGGAGGATTGAGAAGAAAAAACAACATCTTTTTAGTGTAGGGCAACAGCTTTCACTTTTTTGTTAAGCAATAACTTTCTTCTTTGTCTAGAATCACATACATAAAAGATATTACTCCTACAAATCCTAGTGTTGGTTTCTATGTGAATCCCTTATTAATCACTCTCACAAAATTTATACTTAATGAGCCATTTCAAAAACTGATTGAGTTTGCAATGACATGACATTCTGTTTGGGGATTTTCATTTGCAGTGGCCTACCCTTTGTTAAGTATTCAGAATTAAAAGAGAAGAAAAGCAGCACCTTAATGACTGAGCTCGTGGTAGCAGCTGTTGTGTTAGTGGCTTGTAGAGTTAGTTTAGATAAAACAAATGCTAAAGCTTAATTTTAATAATTACTTAAGGATTTTTGGAATTTTAATTATGCCAGTTGTCGTGGTTTGAGAGCCTTAAAAATCCAATCCCGAGTTCAGGCCTCCCTCCCCAATTTTAACCCGGTGTGAGATGGGTTTTTTCAGACAAAACAC
>JAWWLV010000100.1:32736333-32763217 GCA_035041135.1 Platyrinchus mystaceus | reverse complement strand
TAGATAGATAGATAGATAGATAGATAGATAGATAGATAGATAGATAGATAGATAGATAGATAGACAGATAGATAGATTAGATAGATAGAAAGAAAGAAAGAATACTTTTTGTTGGTCAGTTTTTCAGTTTCATTGCTTTTGTTCAGATTTGTCAATCTGTCTTTTGAGTGTAAACCAATCTCAGCACCTTATTGAAGAACTGGCTAAACTGTGGCTCATGAGTGGCTCATGCACTTTCCTGAACAGCCCTGCTTCATCTTTCAAAGCAAAATTCAAAGCAAAATTTATTTAGCTTACCTTGCCCACCAAGTCCCCATTATAAAACATGCTAGCACTTTATTGGGTTTGGATGAGAAATTTAGGCTGGATTTCAGGAACTGTGGGGCCTGGATGCTCAGTTAGGCAGGGCTGTCAAGCCTTTCAGCTTTATAGTCAGGACTTATAAGCCTATAAGCATTGGCCTGGGGGAAGAGTAATGTCTCTGTCATAAGGTACTATTCACATACTGGGTTTTTTGTGTGTACAATATTGCACTGGAGAACTTACTCAGCAGACACTAAGACCAGCAAAATAGGTAACATTAAGGCCCCCATCACTTTATATTTACAGTGCTGCACACCAGGAGAGGGCCAACTATTAATATTCATTCAACAGATAAACTGCTAGTATTTGGATATCATCCCAATACAATCCCATTGGCTCCAGCAGAACCACATAATTCAAACTGATTTATCATAATCCATATATAAGAATAGAATAGCCACTTCTTAAACCCCATGTAAACACTTTTCCAGTGAAAACTGATTCATCCACAGGACGGTTCAGGTGTCAGATATATGGCAGAATGAGGTTCTTTGACTAAACAGTAAAATTGCATTCATTAACATTATTCTTAATACTTTGCTACTAAGCACTGAGCCAATTCCTCCTGTGGCATCTACACCCTTGGTCCAAGTTGGTGATTTAGAACTAACTAAATGAAAATTCCTGGGTGAGAAGAAAGATGCCATAGAAGAAATTCCCTCATGCATGATATGATGTCTAGAGACTAGCTGATATATTATTAACAAAACATAAAGCCAATATAAATCACTGTATGCAGTTTTCTAAACTGCAATTATTTTCTTGCTGCTATCAGCTGCTATCAGTTGTATTTCAGAAGTCCAAATTCTAATCTTATAAAATAACAGACCATTTATAAAGTATAGAAATTTATTAACATATTTACTGATATATCATATTTTAATTTTATTCAGTAATCATTTCAGACAATACCCCATTTCTTTTCTTGGTCAGAGAAATAAAATAAAGATGTTACAGAATAAAACAAATTTTCTATGATTTCTTGAAAGAAATCCAAATAAAAACTTGCTAATTTTTGTAAGAACGTGACTAATAAGATAAAATTTTAACTAGTAGTGGCCATTTTATTTCCTTTCAAAGTGTGATTTGTCACAGAAGCTAGTGGTTGGTAGAGGACATCAGCAGAGGAAATATTTTTGAGATTGTGGAGAAAACAAATGAATATTTTGGTTACAGTGCCAATGAAACAGTGTATTGTCAAGGCAGATAATACGTGAATTCCGTTGTACATTTGTACTCCAATTTCACCCTCAGCACTTCCAGTTAACAGTTCTCTCCTACAATCCTTCTTTAAATTGTGAGGTACTCCTTAACTCTTTTGACTTCTTAACTCCTTTGATGTAAATGGGGTTAAACAGTCTGGCAACCTGAGGGTTCTCCTGGCTCCGTTTTAGGACCGGTTCTCTTTAACACCTTCATAAACAACTTGGTTGCAGGACTCAAAAGTATGGTAAGTTTGCTGATGATACTAAAGTAGAAGGAGCTGTGGACACCCTCAAAGGCAGGGAGACCTTGCAGAGAGACCTCGACAAGCCAGAGGGATGGGCAATCACCACCTTAGAATCACAGAAGCACAGAACAATTAAGGTTGGAAAAGTCCTCCAAGATCATTGAGTCCAACCTTTGACTGACCAACACCTTGTCAACTGAACAGTTGTCCTGGGAAAGGCAAGGAGTTGGACTTCATGATCTCTGTCAGTCCCTTCCAACTCAGTATATTCTATGAGTCTGTGATATGGCATACAGCATAATACAAATTTTCTTAGTGTTTTGCTAAGAGATTACCTATAAGGAACTCGTGGGAACATGTAAACCTGGAAAGCTTCACCACCATGAGAGAGCACTTCTAACACAGATACGGGAGGGAAGGAGAGAGAAAAAAGGTAGAGAATGCATACAAAATGCATGTGGAAATTAAAATCAACTGTGAAAAAAGTACTCTTTACTGTTGTTTTCAGGGGATAAATCCCATGTTGTTTTCATCTTCATCTAGTATACATATATATATATATAGAGAGAGAGAGAGAGTAAATGTTTCATGCTCTAAAAATCTGCTTCTTGCTGTTCTGTTCTCATAAGACAACTCTAGCTCCATACTGATTAAGATCAGAAACTCTCCTAAATTGTACTCCACGCTTATTCAGGGCTATTTTGCACAGACATTTATGCTTATACTACCACCAGGCTTGGACAGCTCTTCTTCCACTGCTCATCTTTTGAGAGATGAGATCAAATCCACTTAGCTTGTTGAGCAGCATTCATTTCCAAAACAAAACAAAAAAAAACTTAATTAAAGACCTTGGGAGGTCTGACAGGAGGCTGTTATTCATAGGCAAGGACAACACAACCTACAGTTTGAACCTTGCTTCTGTTTAATATTTATGCAAAATATTGTCTCTTTGAGAAAGACAAACATCATGAGGCACATTTGTCTTTCGCTGACAGTATTTATCCTTGAATTGGATTTATCTAATGTATTTTGATCCAAAGATTGCACGATGTCCTCATCCCAAATCAATGTAAACACCAAGCACAGTGCAGAGAGACGGGGTTACATCCTTCAGACTTCTCTCATGTAGAAATGATTTTAGTCAGTAGGAATTCAGGACGTAGCCTGCAATTTTCAGGAACACTGTACCCTCTCCCATATGTGGTCCCATCTTCAGCCAGTGAAACAGACACGATAAAATTCCACCAGAACTAGATATGCTTCACATTGACTAAGTTTCTGCTTCCATGAACTTTATTATGGTGCACATTGAGAGAAGCTGTTTCTCAGGCAGCTTGCTTTCACACTTGCCCTTTTCTAGTAATAATTCTTACACAGGATTAGGGCATTGTTTTGGAATATGTCTCAGACAATTCAACCTGTCTTTCTGTAGGTTGCTATGTAAGCAGTTAAAAACAAATAGAACCTGTTCTCACTCTTGTCTTGTACTTCCCTATTCCTCCATGATATACAAGACACTCACACTAATACCTGCAGAAAAGGCAGGCAGGTTTGAGGAAAACATACCTTGATAATAGTATTACTGTGAATACTGGGAATTTGACTGTGAAGTACATAGACTAAAATCATGTCTGGAATACAGGATAGAATACAGTCCAAGGCATGGCATGCTTTACTTCTACATGAGTCCTAAACCAAAATGTTTTTACCCTAAAACTTGATGTTGACTCTCTATGTAAAGGGACATTTCACTTATAGTCTATAACTCTAACATTTGGTTTCCAGAAACATGTTGTAATCTGCTGACCTATTTATAATTTCTTTTACTGCATTAGATATCTTTTTCACATATTGAGACACATTCCAATTTTGCCTGGACAGGAGATACAACTGGAACTGGGAAATTCACATGATCTCCTCCACAAGTCTTGGAATGTATAGTGGTTTTCATAGTACCCCAACTCCAGAAGTCAGTAGAAATATATTTAAAATAATATCTCAAATCCTTAGGGATTAGGTGAAAGTTTGAAAATGACACTTGAGGTTTAAGATACAGAATGCTAATAAAGAGCACTACAAAACCACATTTTTCCTTGATATTTTTTTGGACTTTCAATATTTTCTTTATCCCGATCAATACTTTTTGAATCCTTAGAACTGTCAAACATGTACCACTTTACAGCATCACAGATATTTTGGATTTCGACTATGTATGATTAATTATCACGACTTCAGCATATACCTTTTATTTGTAAGCAAAGTGTGAGCCCTACTCTGAAAAAAGATCTCAGCTATGATGTAGAGCTTCTGGTGATAATGTTTTGTTTCAGAAGAGTCCCAAGAGCTGCCTCCACAAAATATTGTGATCATAAGATTATCAGACCAGAGCAGAAATGATGTGAATTATTCATTGCAATCATAATGATTCAGTGCAGAGGGTAGTTAGGAGGCCTGCTCAATCACTTTATGGTATTTTGGGCCATAACCTGTTTTATGCCACTTGTTCCTAGCACCTATGATTAAGACAGTGTCCTGAAAGCTGGAGGGTTCCAATTAAAGTGTATTGCACATCAGCAATCTTCGGTGGCAGATATTCCCCTAAGGTTGTTGCAAATTACAGCACTAATTTTATTGCAACCCTCAAGACTGTCCTACCAAACAAGCAATTTCCTCTCTCAGTTGCACGGATAAACTGTTCCTTTGCATGAGAAAAGCGAGGGGGATTAAATCCTGTTCCTCAGAAGAACCATAATGGAAGAAACAAAACAGATACTCATGTGCTGCAGAACACTGGAGTTTAGCAGCTATTTCAGGAGGCTGATAGCTACAGCCTGTGTTACTGGGAAGGTTGGCCAAGTTCTCCCAGAGCCTTTAGGGTGAATGATTGCATGTGCCTCCAGTGTCTTACTGTACACTCACTGCCCTGGGCTACTGCTGCCAAAAAAAGGGAACGTGGGGTAGATAAACATTACACACCAACACTTGTGTTTACTCAGCAAAGTTACACAGAATTTACTACTCTCAAACCCAGACACACCTTCAAAATAGGAAGAAGCTCATGAAACAGAAGTGAAATGGAAGAAATGAAAATTAAATCTACGACTCCACCAATACCGCATAAAACTTTCATCCTGTGGTGTCCCGTAATATCGCTGCCTCCACATATTTCACTTGTATAAATAAATCAAACACTGAAAAAATAAATTAAAAACACACTTAAAATAATACATTTACTACTCTACTGGTGTTTTGCACTCAAGAAATTTAAAAACTTTCCTATACACTGAAGGACAGAAGTTTGATAATCAGGAGTAAGCACATTCAGCTCTAAACCCACATTACAGCTCTGGTTTATCAGGTAATGAAAACATTAAATTCTGAGTTGTCAGTGTAGATTTCGTACATAAATCGTTTCCTCCTACCTTCTTCTTTTAAAAATGCAATTTAAGGTCTGAAAAACCTACTATAAGGAAGATGCTGATTTTTATGGTTGAAAAAAATGAAGGTCAGAATTGTGAGTACTGCAGATCTGAAGCCCTCTGATCTTTCCTTTTTATAAGCTGTTTTAGTTGCCTGAGAGAGAGCATTAGTTATATAATAGAAGAAAATATTCGTGGTCTAAACCCACAAACCTCGTGGTCAGAAAAAAATTGGAAAGAAATGTTAAGATTGAGGGGGTTATATTTAATTTGCATTTTAGTTGATTAATTGGTATATTTGATCATATATGCTTTGTATTTTTAATTGCAAAAACAGGCAACAAACATAGAAATGCACATATTATGGTAGGTATAAAACTATTTTTGTTTTCCTGCCACTGGACTGACACCAGAGCTCATTACTCTCAGCCATTGGCAGAAGATTATTGAAACTGAGGTTCTCACTCTCCATCACTGACAATGAAAAGAATATTTTATCTTGAACTACCATCAATATCAGTTGTTACCTGCAATACTGCAGCACCTCAGGTTGGGGGGAAAAAGGTTTAAACCGCTTATCACCACAACATATCTGACAGCAAAGCCTAGAAGAAATCTTCTTTATGATGTTAGGTGGTTCTGTTTCAATATCACAGAAGCTAAACATGAATCACAATTAATGACAATTAAGATAACATAAAACATTTTAAATTTGATGTTGTGTAAAATTACAAATGAAGTAAACTCTCTGAAATCAAGGTATCTTGCTTGCATCCTTAGCTGAATTTCATAATGAACCCTTACTGGAATAGAGAAATAAGGAGCTCTAACACCCAGAGGAAGTATCAAAAGGAATTTGCCTCTGGGGGAATGTTACCCTGACCTCCTTATTTCCATAGCAGAAAAAATTATAATCTATGATGCTCCCTTGTGGAATGCAGCATCTCATCTTGTGTGGCCAACCAACACCAAAAAAAAAGATATACAAAAGTGCTATTTTTATGCAGATTTATTGCAGTTTTATTTGCAGTACAAAATTCAGTATAAAATCAACTGCTCTGTGCTGGGTACAAAGTTGCTTTACAATAAGGTTGAGGGTCAAACTAGTGGTCATGGCAGGGGGAGAGTATTTGTATATTTTATGGCTTTCATGTCCAAATAACCTGCATTAGTATGACTTATTTTGTATCCAGGAAAGGTCTAATGTGATTCCTTCAGATGTTAGTCAGCTTCACTCTTGTATAAGGTGTCACTTTATTCCTCACACAAGAGGAACAAAACTCACAGTATCCTCTGAAAACCTGACTGTGCTGTGTCTTTACTACATTACAAGGCAGTTCTGCTCTTGTAACAAAGAACATGGGTCATTAATCAAACCCTAGGGTTTTTCTCTTGGACAGTCATATGGGCTTGTGAACTCCATCTGTATTACCAATATGTGAGATTTGTTTAACTATAAAACCTTTGTTTAATCAGATTATCCACCCTCTGCTGTATTGGTTCTGGCATACTGTAACATTATAATTACTTTTAATGAATTTTCTATTTCATGGAGGGAAGAAGAGAAGCTTGATTTTAAAAACCCACTGCATGTTTTATCTCATACTACTAATTGCTATTTAGGAAGGAACTATGATAAGATGATTCATTAATGGAAAGAAACATTGAAAAATTAGGGGTCATCAATTAGTACAGTAAAAATTAAATGTCATGAAAGAAATTAGAAGACAAATCTTACATATACCTTGTCACACCAGGAGTAATTATTACAACATGAAGATGGGTTTATTTAGTTAAATCAGAAGAGTTTGCATAAAATATCCATGAAGAGGAGATTACATAAAGCTATCACTGTGCTAGAACATACTTTTATAAGCTTTCTAAAAAATGTATGTTTCTGTCACAAAATGATATGCTAGGAAATTAAAATCTCTAGCCTTAAGTAATAGAAACAAATCTGTAGAAGCAAATTCACAAGTAAGACAAAATTATAAACTGAGTGATGAGACACATATACAGAGGCTCCACCAATATTATTTCTGGATTTACTAGTCCATCTGCCTCTGAAGATTTGTCTCTTCAACTCAATTGCATTAATGTGAGCCAGGGTTTAGAAAAGGAATTAGTATTAAGCTACCAAAAAAGATTCAAAACAAACAAACAAACAAAACTGTTACAGAAATCTAAGTACATGCAGAATAGCAGTCTAATCAACAATAAAGTCTATGTAACTAAAATCCTACCTAGGCCACAGCCCCTTTCAAGTGTTACATTCATCTTTTATTAAGATAAAAGGAAAGGAACAGATGATTTTTTTCATCTCATCATGCTAAAGAAACAGATGTTTTGAGCCTGAAAAGGATATTATCCTCTCCTTCTGATTCTGTGCTGCCTTTATATTCAGCATATTGCAAAGTCTGTGTTTGTACACTGGGTGATTCTCTGATGTTGTGGGTCTGTACTTAAGGTCCAAGCCAAGCTAACACTTCATCAAAGTTTATTGTGTTCTCTGCATGTTAAAGCCAACATATCCTCGGAGTTTTTGGGATGTGTTTTATCAAAAATGTTAGGAGGACAGGCTTGATTTTATGCAGAATAGGGGATTGCCTCCAAGTGTCTTCTAGTTTGTTCTTCTCCTTGTTCAGCATTTAGATGTTCATTACAGAGCTGACATAACTGGTGAATTGAGTTGCAAGTATAAACTGAGCACCACATGAACACCCCAGAGACTGGGAAAGTCCTCAGTGCCTAGAAAAATTGTGGTATTAACTTTTTATCTAAGAGACAGAAAAGTGGAATAGACATAACCATTTTGCTGAGTCTGGGGGATTATTTTTTTTTTTTTAAGGGAGAACAAAAAAGGGAAATTAAAATCTCTAGCTATAAGTAATAGAAACAAACAAACAAACAAAACAAACCCTTGCAGTATTATTCAGGTGCTGGTATCTGATCTGTCAGATCAGAGTGTCCTCATATGTTGAAGTTCATGAGATATTTTCAATCCCAGCATAGTTCTTGGAACATAACAATGTAAAATCCCTGTAGATGGAGGACAAACTGGACAGACTAAAAAGGGCAAAAGTAGCACTTCTTTACAGCTGAGTTTTAAGGAGCTCTTGGCATTCAGATTAGAATGGCTTGTACCTGTATGTTCACTATGTGGGGTTTTTCTCCCACTGTTAGTTGGTTCACAATTTCTCTTTTTTTCTAAAACTGCAGACAGAAGAACTGTGAGAACAGTTTTAAAATGCACAGCTCTTATAGGTATTACTGTAAGCTTACTCAGCTCTGAATAAATAACTAGTCACACCAAGCACTCAGATTTTGAAATAAGGTTTTTGATAAATAAGCATGTGGTTTCCAGTTAATTCTCTTAAATGGCTGATATTTTAACTTCATATACTTACACATTTTAGTTTTTCGGGGGAATATCAGCCCAAAATAAAACACAAAATATTTTTCATTTGGCTGCATTCCTAAACTCATCTGCTCCAACTCCATAATTAAGGGCATGATGGTGACACTGAATATCAAATAGATAAAAAGGACAATCACATTACTACATTACACTTACTACATTAAGGCAATAAATGTAGTATTTCAGTGAAAGAGAGAAAGAGCCTATTTCTATCCTTAATGATGCCTAGCACCTCTGGAGAACCTTTATGAAGCCTGGTTCAACAGACAGAGAAACGCACATTAAGTCTCAGAGAGCAAACCCTTGTACAGATCATAATTCACTGCAAGCTCTTCAGATAAAGTAATTCATCCATAAAAATTTATAGCAGTTTTAGGAAATGTATTAGTATGCAGAAACCACTTGAAATTAAAGTTTCCTGTAGTAAAAGTAAAGTAACACACTCAATTAATGGGCTTTACAATCTGGTCCTTGCATCTTGCCTTTATTCATTTGGTGTGATGAATGATGCTGCATTTGCTGAATGTTGTGCTGTAGATGCTTTTCTCCTTGAAGAACATTGGGTGGCTACCACATGTTGGACAAAGCTACATCCAGCCTATTTAATGTGATTCATACCAGTACAGTATTGTCCTGCTTATTACAGTAGTAAATACAATCCCTGTATTTATTACCCTTTTTTCCTAGGTGAAACTATGATGGCTGTTATGCAGCTCTAGTTCAGTGGTTGCATCTAAAACAAGTAAATAAATCAATCTGTGAGATGCACTGCTAAAGTCCTTCAACTCCAGGGAGTTATATCTACTACCCTTACTTTGTTCTGTGAGTAACTCCAGCCCAAACTGTATATTTTTCTCGAGTCATCTGTGGCACATGCAGGCAGTAGCAGTCAGCTCACAGCAAGAGAATAATCCCACTCAACATAGTGCAACATGACACAAAGAGCTGCTGTGTTTCCCACAAGCAGCCAGATAATGTTATTATACCAAAACTAGTTTGTTTTTTCACTAACTTAGCTGTCGTCGAATTGTTTTGCTTTGCTCATTGCAGACTTCGCAAGTTCTTCTAAAAAAAAAAATCAATGCATACATAGAGATGAATAATAATCTGATGTGGTGGAAATTGGTTTGCTGAATAACTGCCTCTTAGGAATTCTTGACTAAACAGAATGAGTTGGCAGGGCATTTAACCTCTTTCTTTGAGTTTCCTGTACAGAGCAGGGATAACGATAGAGTCACTGTATGGTTTTCTTTCATTAATGTTTCCAGAATGTTTTAAAAGCTCAAAGCGAAAAAAAATGTTTAGCGGTATAACATATAATAATTATGACTCATTTCAGGGTCAGTTTAGGCTGTTTGAAGATTCCTCATAATTTTATGACCAATCTGTAGCAAATTAATGGTGAGTGAAGGGAAAAAATATTAGTAGGATGAGCACTTTTTTTTTGCCTCTGTAAGAAAACTGAGTATTCTCTTCTTTAATTGCTCTTAAAGAAAAAATCTATTAAGGAACTATCCTGGTGTCATATTTTCTCAGGATTTCATCAAGCTTATTTACCATCTACCTTTCAGCAACACTCATTACACTATTTTATATCCAAACAGTAATCCAGCTCTATCCATTTTAATAGACATTCAACTCAGCCTATAAAGTTAATTAACTTTTACAATATTTAGAAATGAGTTTAGACATTCTCAGACCTTGAAATCAGAGACATTAGCCAAGTCAAATGATTTTACAGGCAGTTTGGTTAATAGGGCTATAATCGAGCCATAACAGCCTCTTTGGGTTTGGGCCAAGGTAAGCATTTTAAATATGCCTCCTTCCTCTGCTAATAGCTGACTCAGAACTTTGGGAGAAAAAAAAAAAGTATCCCTCAAACTTAGAGAAGCAAAGACATGACAGTGAGAATCTGGATTGTTTTATTTTGCTATGTCCTTGTACTTTTCTATGGCCTTGTTGGAAAATTTTACATTAAGGAATTTCCATCAATTTGAGAGACAGTGCCCTTTAGTGAATTAAAACCACGTTACATATCTGCTAGTAATTCTTGAATTTCTTGAGATGTCTGCCTCATCTTTTGCAGTTTTCAGGTGTTAAATGTAAAGTATGATAAATTATAAGGACAAGAGGTGATAGGCAAAAATTAAAACACCTTGAAATTCCATCTGAAAAGAAAAACACTTTTACTGTGAGGGTGGTCAAACACGAGCACAGCTTGTCCACAGAGATTGTGGAATCTTCATCCTTGGAGATATTCAAAGTGTGACTGGACACAGTCCTCAGTAAACTGCTTTAGCTGTTTCTGCTTGAGCAGATGCTTTGACTAGGTGACCTCAAGAGATGCCTTCCAACTTCAAATGATCCTCTGCTAAAAACAGGATTGGATTGTTTTTATTTAAAAATAGCCATGAGACTGTATTTTCAAATAACTGAATAATGGGAAGGGGAAAAACTGAAACACAGAAGAAACACAGAAAGTATCTGTGTGCCTGACATCCTCAATTTTAACTTAAGGCTATAATTCTCAGACGTAAGGGTAGGCAAACTTCACTGTGAAGCAAGGAGTGTGGTAGCTGGATGTCTGCACAGTATTTCACAAGCACACCTGATCAATTTGTTTTGACTTCATTTTGTTCAGGTGGTTCCAGGTAACCTTGAAAACACCGGCATCAAACGTTAATCAACAATGAATTCTTATTTAGTTAGGTTTCTTAGGGTTATTGTCATCATTACCTCTGCATGTGCAATCCAAGGTGTTTATTAATTTGGCTAAATAAAGGGATATTTTTCTTCTCAATGAACATATATTTTAATGTTCTTACAAATGTCTCTCAAGGTAGTAGTAATAACATCTGAAACTAATGTATCTAAATAGCATCTAAACTGCCTTTATTTTTCATATTCTGAAGAAAATGTGTTCACAAATGCTTCCATTTATTTGGTGAAACAAATTGTTGTCAGCTGCTGTTTTTGAACGTTCACATATGATCACAGGTACCCTTACAAAACACTGGGGGGAAAAGAAAAATTACTTTTTTTTTTCCTACAATCTCAAATTTCAGGGTAAACAAGTCTGTTTTCTATGACTTCCAGGTTGAGATCCTGTATAACAAGCTGCAAGTCAAAGTGATTTAGTGTCTTTTAGATACAGTAAAAACATCAGGATTTGTTTTTTTCTGGGTGCTTTTCCCGCCCCCTCCCCATCCTAAAACCCCCAAATTGAAAAGATAAGGTCCAAAAAGTGCAAGCAGAATATTCAGGTAACCTGAGAGATGAGGTAGGAGTTGTCATTACCAAGAGCAAACAGAAAACAAGTGTTTATTTGATTGTTGGTGTTTTTTAAAGCAAACAAGCAAAATATATTTTTTTTTATTTAAATCTCTTTCACTTTTCTTGAAATTATTGTCTATAATGCAACTGTGATAACAAATATGAGGTAGAATTAGAACTAAGTTGAGTTAGATGATATCCAAAAATAGCAGAGAAATTTTTGAAATTTCCAAAATTTTCATTTCAAGCAGAAATACAGGTGCTGAGTCTGTTTATGCATCTCTTATGATCTCTCTCTTGCATTTGTGCACTTGAAACGTCACTCATTTTCAGATGAAGGAGGTATTAAATGATGGACAATTAACAGATGAAGAATACTGTCATATAACATATACATATAAACAGTTCAGCCTCTGAAAGAGGACAAATCTAAATGAAAAGGGCATTGTTTTTAATTGATAATATGCAGCTGAGAATTAATCTCAACAGTAGGGAATTCCTTATTCTGTCAGCTCTTTACATCTATTTGCAAACTCTTTCTAAAGGCTGTTCTGCATCTCAGGCAGCACAGGGAATCCATTTCAGAAGCAGAAGGCCTCACAAGAATAGCTTAAGGAGTGATAACAAGGTGAGGAATGAAGAAATTAAGAAGAAATAAAATATTTAATGGAATCATGGAGTGCATGGCAACCCCACCTCCTGATTAGCAGTGGCACTGTCCTAGTCTGTGCCCTGCATCAAAAAGCAGCGTGGCCAGCAAGCTGAGGGAGGCGGTTCCTCTTCTCTACTTTGCTCTTGTGGGAACCTGTGAGTGAATATCGGATACAGTCCTGATGCCCCCAACATGAAAAGGACCCTGCACAGTTGGAGCAAGTCCAGAGGAGGCCCATGGAGTTGTTAAGGGGACTGGAGCACCTCCCCTATCAAGACAGGCGGGGGAAGTCGGGGCCGTTCAGCCTGGAGAAGAGAAGGTTGCGTGGAGACCTCATGGCAACCTTCCAGTGCCTGAAGGGAGCCTGCAAGGATGCTGGAGAAGGATTCTCCATCAGCAGCTGTAGTGGTAGGGCAATGTGCATAGGGGCATGGTTTGAAGCTAAAAGACAGTAGGATTAGATTAGATTTTAGGAAGAAAGTCTTTACTGGGAGGGTGGCGAGGAACAGGCTGCCCAGAGAAGTCATGGATGTCCCAAACTTGGCTGTGTTAAATGCCGGGTTGGGCAGGGCCTTGAGCAACCTGGCCTAGGAGGAGGTGTCCCTGCCTATGGCAGGAGCATTGAAACTAGATGATCTTTAAGGTCCCTTCCAAGCCAAACCCTTCTATGACTCTCTTATTTGCTATCTTCTCCATCACTTCTCTGACACAGCTGGATGTGGTCAAAATATCTCCCACCAAACACTCATACATTATGAACCTATTTTGGATATGGCAACATAATTTGGAATGAGATATTTAAGGAAAGAGCAGGAAAACAAAAAGAAAAGTCCAGCCTTAGTGTCAACAATATGGGCCCAGCAAGCCCGAAAAGAATAGTTGCTTGTTGCTCCTGTTATATTTGACTGAGCACAACCTATTGCTGGTTGGTTCCTTCTACAGAACAAACAAAGAGATTTTAAATGGAATAAGCGGGAGAAGCTTTGCCTTCCTCTTGACTCTAGGGTGGCCTAAGATTTCAGTTGTAAGGCTTTTTTTCAAACTTGTTTGTCCTCTGGGATCGAAAACTCCAAATCACACACCTGGGCCCCTAAGGAAAGCTAAGGTGAAGAATATGGGCAGGACAGACTCCTGCCCTGAAAGGAAATAAACAAAACACCTTAGTCAGATTTCAAAGCCAGACTTCAGGAAAAAGTCACATGGAAAATGGAAAAAGAAATGGAAAAACACTTTTCCCCAGCATTTCTAAACATTCAAAATTGCAAACACTGTGATTATGCTGTAGTGGTTTTTCAGGACTGTGCGGCTGCAATTTAAAATAAGCACACTTTGAAAATTTAGATTTGAGTTTTCTTTAGATGAATCTGGGATTACAGGCTTTCTTTGTGTCTTTCAGTTTGTATATTTTCTTTGAAAAACATTCCAATTTCACACATAACTGCTGTTTTCTTCTTTCGCTTCTTATTTATCACTTGGTCAATACTGTCAAGAAATATTCATTATTTGTTCTCTGTTGTGGATTATCTGGACAACACACTAAATAAATCCAAATTATTGTGCAAAAGACCATGATTTATCATGTAGATTTTCCTTCTTACGTGATCACAGTTATGTTTTAGATGGTTTATCCATGTACGGCACTTTTCAGTAATAGTCAATTCAAAATGCTCTTTCAGTTTTACAGTTTACAAATTTATATTCCTATTTTCCTGTTGTTGCTTTATATTACTAAATGCCTTTCAGATTTACTATCCTTCATCAATGAGAGGTCTTATAACACGTCTCAGAACTGCTTGCTCAATATTACTACTCGTAAAGATTATGTTGCTCTGAGAGTGATAGCTTTTTCATTCTACTAACAACTTCCTTTAAACAAGACAAAAGAAAGGCTTCATTTCTTTCTGCTATTGCAGTAAGGACAACAAGACTTAATTATGCATCAGTTATTATCAACTAAGCTTTTTAAGGGAAAAAATATCTTTTTTTTTTTTAATTAATGTATGGGCTTCCCAACAATGTATCCATACTGGGGAGTGATAACTTATATTTGCCCAATGGGAAATTTTAAGATTTTTTTTGCACATCATTTGTTCATCAGTTTAAAGAGTCCTAAACTGCAGGAAAAAAAAAATCAGAACAACTTTGCTTGATGGTAAAGAGTTAAGCAAAACCTATTGCAACTCAGAACAAACTTTGTTATTGAAAATAATGAACCCTTTACTGAAACACAGCTCATTATGATTGATAGAGGAGTGCTGAAATCCTTCAGGTATACTACTGAAAAATCTTTTCTCTAAAGACACCTTCCAGGTTTTGAAATAGAAAGTAAGCTGGCAGTGAGAAACTCAGAAGTGGGGAAAAAAAAAAAAACAAAAAAATCTCTTGACTTACACCTATATCAGCCCATGGGAAACTCACTGTCATGATGTAATTTGACCACTCTATTTAAAATGTAAGTGTTGCTGTAAAATGTGTTGAGTAGATCCGGTTTGGATTTTTTTTTTTAATTATAATTTACTTTCTATTAATTTTTACAGACACTGGGAATTAGACACACTTAGGAGAGGTGAACAGGCTTATTGAGAATTTTGTCCAAGCCTCTCAATGAAAAAATGCATGTCTAAGTACTGCTGTCACCTCCAGGACATAAATGTATGCCCAGTGATTGGAAATTTAATATGATTATTATAAAAGCTTCTATTTTGACATTTCCCATCCTGCATATTGCGATAACTGGAAGCCAGGTGCAAGAAAGCAATATAATATTTTTGGGTTTGTATTTCAAGGTACTGCAATGATTATTAGGTAATAAAATTCCTCAGAAATAAAATATCACCAACTACAACAAAAAAAAACTGAAGAGAGAAGTTTCTTTTTCTCTCACAAAGAATCCCATCAAACCAAAACCTGAAAATCCTCGGCAATGTTGCTTTCATCACTTGTAAGATAATAAAAACAACCTAACCCTTTGTGCTGGTTAACTCTCTTCATTGTAGCTGTGGGGCTATTATAAAAGATATTCTCATATCCTAAAACCATGGATGTTCTAGAAATAAGGACTTTAAAAAACAAAAATAAAAAACCAGAGCATAACCAACCACAAAACACATGTTCTGGTTCGAAGACTCTGTACATTCATCTGACACCAGCAGCCTTGAAACTCTCAGTAACACAATGAGGTTTCCCAGCCAAGGGCTTTGGTATCTCATTTTGCCATTTATACTACATTATATGGAACTTCATTGAGTGTCTGTACGTTATTATAAGCCCTGTTGCCTTTTTTTCCTCCCTTAAATTACATATAAAAATCATGAACACAGCTAACAAAGCAAAAATGACAAGCTTGAGTATAGTATTTTATATAATGTGCTGTTTCATTTGGATGAGGGTGGCATTTACAACAAATCAAGTAAATATTGGCCAACAGAAGTCTTTCAGTGGAATATAAATTGGCACTGCTGTCACACCCATCTGTCCAGTCAGGCTGTGGGAACATTGGTTATGTCCTGATACAATCTTTTTCAAAAAATGTCAAGTGCAACACTTTCTCAGGCTCAGAAAACAAATATTTTTACCAATTAAGAACAGCTGTCCATGGGTAGTTAAGTGTCATCACAGATCTGCCAGCAAAGCTGTGGTTTTCTCTTTGGTACCAGTGCCACCAGTAGATGATCTACTCTCTTAATTGCCCTATTTCTTGCTAACTTAGGGAGCAATGATCTTTCAAGTACGATTCTAAACAACTACTTCTTTTTTTTCCAATTCCAAATCAAGCAGGTAAGTGCAGCTGGAAAATACTTTTACCACAAAGGCAATCAGAACAGGGTTGATTACGGACATTGTTCCCATAAAAAGCAACAGAGCTCCTGGTGACATCAAAACTGTGGAAGATGCAGTTCTCACTGTGACCAAACACTAGTCTTGCATTTTGCCTTTGGTTTACACACCATGGACCTAAGTGAATCACCTAAGTGAATATTTCACATATATCCTTCACTAATTTGACCTGAGCTTTTGCCACTGAAGTAATTTTCTTCCTCTTCACCAAGGGCTTTCATTTAGTTCTTACTCAGTATTTTTGATGTCTTTTTTTTTCTGGTTACCACATTTTCTGTGTTTCCCTATTTCTGATTTCCAACCATGCCTTTGATAATGCCTTTTCCTTCAATTCTGCGACACAAACACCCAGAAAAGACATTTTCTCCTCTAGGTTTCAAAATCCACTGCCTCCAGGAGCAGTGTCTACAGGGTTTTGCAGGCACATGTGAAGACAAACCACAGATGTGTAACTACAGAGTGCTTAAATGCCAGCAAGCAGTGGGAAGAGAGGACTGAAGAGAATTCTTTCCCCAGTAACCCAAGAGAATGGAAGAGAGGATGGAGCAGCAGCACCTTTAAACAGAGTTTTCTCTATCAGTGAAGGGTGGTCCTTGTGAATGGGATGGCATCCAGAAAATACACCATCTTGCTGTTCTATTTTCAGCCCTGAGTTTGTGAGTTGATCTCATCACTAAGGTTCTTCAAAAGTTTTTATATAGAGAGTAATATAGTTGTCCATGTATAGGAAGGCAGACTGTCTCAACATTGCCTTTTTTTAGACATGATTTAAAGTTTGTCTTCCTGTGAAATTGAACTAGTACCATCCACTGTAAGATTTGTATTTATGAGAATGTTTAATAAAGTTGAAAGAATACCCACACTGAAAGTCACTGTTTGAAACACAGGTTATATATATGTAAAAAGACTAGCAACTTAAATCCATTCTTTAAAATTCTTCAGTAATTTACAGCTGTTTATCTTCTCTATTTAAGAAACCTTTGTAGAAGCCATAGTTTTGTTATGGATTTACTGATGATGATAATGAGATGATAATAATAATATGATATTCTACTGTCCTTGAATCTGATAATTAATTTACCACACTTATTTCACTGGCAGTTTGTTCTGTTCCTTATTATCTACGGAATTTCCTCACTACCAGCAAATAATCCTATTTCAAAGTTGATATTAAATACATAAATTAGTATGTATATGCATAAAGTTGCTTCTCATATATTTTAATAACAAAAATTATAATAAAAAGATCAAAGTAGCCATATTAATACAAACTCTGATCATCTTACATCTTAATCCTTTTGGCTGTCTAGATGATTTTGATTGCAGAAGATCTCTTCTTTCCAGTGCCACATTTAGCCTAGATGTCTGTCATACTCAAATGCACTGGAGAAAAGCTGGAAATTGCCAAGATATTAAATAAGGCACAGCAAATACAAGATATTGAATTCATTCTCCATCAGTGGGTGTAACTCATTCAGCACAGTAAGAACGTGTAGCTGTGCAAGACCAAGCCTGGCTATGCCTTCCTGCCTTTTCAGGGGAGTCTGTTAAAACACTGGAATAAGGACCAAAAATATGTTATAAAAACTTCTAGTTAATTATACTTTTAACATTTTTCACTCTAGTGTTTTTCCTTTAATCTTCTCTGTTGCTTGTTGTGGTTATTTTTCATTCCTAGTTAGTAAAATATCTACTTTCAAGTGAAAATACAAGGGACTCTTTTTACTTGTTCGTTAATCAGTAATGAGTGGGTGAGACAGGTCAGAAATTCTTGTAGCATTTTCTTCAACTTATATTTTTTTCTTCCTCATCTTCCTTTCTCTGCATACTGTTTTTATTTTTCCTTTAGATCACAGAAAGATAAAAAAGTTTAAAAAAATCTGCACTTTATAGTCTGCTTTTCCAAAGACAGTTTTTGTGCACTCACTTCTCTATAATATAAATGAGAAATTATTTTCCTGAATTTTCACTGAAGCCACTAAAATCCTTTCTTGCAACATCAAAGTGTGTTCCTTTATTTTGATTTTCATTCAGTTGTTTGCAGCTAGTAGTTAGCCCCTTTGCAGGCTGTCCTACATTAAATCTTTTTGTCTTCCAGTGATTCCAGATGTGCTTCCATTTCTTCCACTGCCCTCAAAGCACTGACACTTGCTTTCTGCAGTATTTCACAGGCAAAAACAAACAAAAAAAAGCATCTTATAGGAAACTGTTCTTCCTGGGAGACAGCTGGAAAAAATGGAGGAAACTTACCAAAAACGTAGGTCAAGCTCTGAGCAAGTGAAGGTCCCTCTTTCTAACTTTTTACTTTTATATAAAACAAACTGGTTAGTTAGGACTACCCTCTCTCAAAACTGTGCTGTATCACCACAGGACTTTTTCTTAATGGAGCTCCTGGACATCTGTATCAGATTTTTTTCAGCTGCAGTTTTCCTCTTTAATTGAAACTAGACTAAAATAAAGTAAAAAGCGTGTTGAAGGCGCTAGTTCCTTTCTGGCGGCTATTTCTGTGTGATAGTGTGAGAGACTGGATTGTTAATGGCCAGTGACTCAAAACAATTGCCCATTTGTGGAGGCACCAGGGTGCTTTGCTGGATCAGGCTTGTACCCTGTGAGAGGTGAGTGTTTAGGTGTGTGGAGGTGATTCCAACAGGACAGAACACCCACGAGCTTATCCGGGCTTTGAGGCTGATAAGGGGCAGATCCTGTGAGGTGGAGGTGGTGGTTTTTATCATACTAATTGTCCTCTCAGTTGTAAAACACACACACACACACACACACACCCCTCCCCATTCCCAACCTCCCCCCCCTTCTCTTCACCCCACCATTCCCTCAGGGAAGGGCATAACCAGATCCACCCTGTTGACATGAGAGGCAGCTGCCACGGCTCGAAAGGGGTCCTAAACCATCCAAGACCCCCAAAGTGCCCTCACACTCCTTTCTGAGCCCTTCCACCAAAGGACTGATAGCTACCTCCTCCCAGGGGAGCTACATGGATGTTCCCACCTAGCCTAAACATATTTTAACCCCCTGGACTTGGTGTTTCATGGGCCTTTTCCCCCATCCCCGATGGATCAAGACAGTGGTCATCTCCTCAAAGTTACAACAATCAAGTCTCATGATGGATCCATGGGTGGTGATGTTCCTACTCTTACCCTTTCATTCTCTTTCTTTCTTTTCTCTGATACATTTTCTTAAGTGACATTTTTATGTTTTCATATTGCTATATTACTACAGCTAATAATAACCTGAATGGCTGCATAACTGCTTTCCATTGCAACCAAACTGTTCTAAAATAAACCCTACATTTATATTTACCAACATGGATCATTCAGTGTAGTTTCACTCTAATCTGCCCCAAGAGATGTATTAACAAGAACCTGGGTTACCCTCAGGTTAACAGATAGTTAACTAAATGTGCAGAATGCACTTTCTTCACCTTAATCTTTATTCTCAAGCAATGTCACTCCAACGTGCACAATACTCTGAGCCATCTACATTGCTCAACCAGCAGAAAGAATCTCTGATCCTCATGAAGTTGTGTGGGGTAACACTAGGCTGTCACAGCTCCAATATCAAACAACCCCTAAACTCACTGACAATGGAACAAATTTTCCAGAAGGTAATGAATGTTGCAGAGGTAGGGAGCTGCAAAACAGGGTGAGAACAACATAAGCCAGGATTTATTCCCACTACTCAGTCCCAGCTATTGACCTGAATCACTGGCATCATAGCACTAACCGGTTTCTAGAACAAGGCAAACCCTGGAATTCTAGACTTGAAGGTCAGTGCAAGAGTTGCATGGGACAGACTTCATCACTAACAATAGAATCCCATGCAGTGTTAAATTAAAGTATGAGAGCTCACCTGTTATTTCCAGAGTGCCAAAACCACAGTGAAAGTTCTGAGCAGGACAACAGAAAGAAAAGTAAACTTAAAGTTCAAAATCATGCACTGCAGTATTTAATTTAATTAAGCCTAGTTAGAGGACTAAATAGCTAGAATTCAAGTAATCACCCAACTTAATTTAGGAAAGGAGAAATTATTGTGGTTCAGAAGCTCTGAATCACATGATGACAACACTATGACACTTTCCACTGGAGTTTCACAATTGTTCTGACTGGAATTTTGAGCCCTTTCCCTGCTAGGCAGTCTTTCATCTGTCCCCTCTTTTCCAAATAGGGTGTTGAGGGTATGTTTTGTAGTCCTGCAGCAAAGTTACTGAAATTCATGGAAATATTTGCATTAGGCAACCAAATTGTACTCCCACATGTCCAGAATATACACAATACTTATTCTGAGATTTTTACTTAATCTTTTAAAATTAAATGTTTTAATTAGCAGGTAATTAATATTCAGTAATCATTCAGTAACTCAAAAACTTGTGCTCCTTTTTAAGGCATGCCTAATTAGAAACAATAATGTTATTATCTAAAGCATTCTATAATCTAAATTACCCCCAGTGGAGCTCATTACCTTACAAATACTAGTGCCTTATTAGAAAAGATACTCCATCCCAAGAGTCCATTTAATGGTGCTGAAGGTTTTTCAGCTAATTTCACCAGGCTCTCAAACACAGAATATTAAGAAGAAACAATTTTCTACTAAAAGCTACCTTTTCTAGGGAATGTTGCTCCTACAGCTGTCATTGATTAATTGCAAAACGTAGTTAGAACATTTGTGTCTCAGCCCCCCCAGTGCAACAGGACACATGTAAAGGGGGGCAACCTGCCTGCACCTCACAAATTCAATCAGGTGTTTGTGGCTTTCTGATCAAATAATAGAGGCAAACAGATATAAAACTACGTGGTGGGATGTGTTCACGCAGACATAAGACGTGGGTTGGCACATACAGCCATGATATGTGGGTGTCCAGAGGCTCCAAGCTCTTATCGGGTCTGCACTTCATTTTTAGACTTCACGAGATTTCGCCCACACCAACCCTTGCAAAAATCTTTGATTCTGTGATACCTCGAGCTCACGCCCGGAGAAAGAGCCACAGACCCTTTCTCTAGGAGATTTCTTTCAATTTGGTGAGAAAATAGGCATTTTGGAAGGAAGGGTTTTAGAGAAGTAACATCCAAACCAAGGAAAAGCATTTCAACAGATTACCAGGACTAACAGGCATTGCTGCAGAGTAAGGAACTTTTGCTACACCCAGCAAGCACAAACTCCATACAACTTAAGTGAAATACAGACAGTGGGTGTTTAAGTTGCCCACAGGAGTAAAGGAAGAGAGATTAAGAGAAGAATGTAATATTCCGCACATGCCTCTTTATATTTGTTTTCCTTATTAATATTTGCACTGCTTTTACTTGTTTTTCATACCTGTCCTAAGTCTATGCATGCAATTTGCTTTCTAAAAGACTTAAAAGGTGAAAAAAAAAGCTCTGAAAAACCTTTTCTTCTGACCTAAAAATCATTTAATGCCTTTTCCACAGAAGGAGTACCCTGTCTTACTCCAGTTGCAGCTTTATGTGAAGACACAGCAGTGGGAGGAGAGACATGCTCTTGAAACATCTGCTCAACCTTTATGCTCATGCTTCAGATAGCCCTTAACAGAACTTTATTACATGTTTTTTTATGAACTAGATATGTGTCTTACAACAGAGGACTTCAGACTTGTCAGACTTGAAACAGCTCTGCTGAAAATTTCAGCTAGGATCAGTGTTTTCCTCAAGGTATTGTCTGAAGTGGTTGGAGTAGTTATTTATGCTTTTGCTTTGATTTGTTAGTTAGATGCCTCAAACGAGATGTATGGACACAAAATCGAGTATTTCCAAAGAACACTTCTGATGAAATTATGCTCAGACTTACATGAATGATTAATTTATTTAGATTTATACTACTCATTTGATTGAGAAAGGAAGGGGAACGATGGAAGATGGAAGTCTTGTAGGCTTTTGCTGATTTTCTTATTTATTTATCTATCCCTTTCCCTGAGAAACTGAAAAAAAATTATGGTGCCTGTCTATATATCTGGCCATGGATGATTTTAGTGGCTCAAAAGTACTAGAGATAATACCATATGACAAGCTGAAAAGCTTCCTTTCCCTTGAGGACAAGGCAAACACTTTCAACCCTCAGCTTTTAATGTGTTTTAACCCAACTTCTCACAACATACTCATACCTTATAACTAATTAATTTTAAAATTCTTCCTTTTGTGGCTTTTTAGATAAATAATTTATAATGCAGGAGCAGATATATTTATTGCAAGCACTTTTCTCCTGTCTTCAGATGGGCTGTTCTCTTTTTCAGAAGAGTTAAAATCCTGGCCATTGTGAAAGGTGACCCAGGTAGTGAAGACTCAGCATGGCATTATGAGTATATTCTTTTTGTGTGCAGTGGTATCACCACTGTAACATACTTTTGGGTGAATCTTTTCTAGCAGTTTGCTTTGACAATATCACAGGGCACTGCACTAATGTATATTCAAGATCAGACCTCACTTCATTTCCAAATAATCCCAAATGGAAAAGTGATTTGTTTCAAGGTCACTATTTTGAAGGAATGTTACCGGCCCAACATGAAACAGCATGCTGCTATGTTAAATAGATTAAAAGAACTTTCCAGAACATCGAGTTGAACCTCCCCAACCTTCTGCTTTTTCATAAAGCAAAGAAAATATAACTGTAAAGTGGAACTGTGTTTTGCATCTAACATTTCTATATGAAGGTTATTCTAGAGTAAGATGGGTCTGGTGATTACAGGAACTTTTAATTTCTATTATTAACATTCATTCATTACCAAATTCTGTTTCTAGATGAAATTTCCACATGTCAGCGTTTGACCCCATGTGTTTAAAGTTAAAAATAAAGTTTTCTCTGGCCTTGTGATTTGCTAACATGACTAGTTACAAAACAATTTGAAAGTTTTTTGGTTAAATCTTTCCCATTTTCCTAACTGGACTAACATCCTTTCTATATATGTCTTTTTCAAGTGTTTCTTATTGTTAGAGCATGCATATAGTGTTGCACCCAGAATTTACAGTTTTCCTTGCCACTTTTGTTGAATTGGTGTCTCACATTTGGTGGTTGCACTGGGAGATGCACTAGAACAGAACAAAGGGACTAGTTGAGGGACTCAACACCATCAGAGCATCAGATAAAGCAGGTCATTAGGGCAGTTCTGTGAATGAAGTAGAAATTAAAAGGAAGCAATCACAAGAGAACAAAGAAACCAGTTGCAGAAGCAATGCTAAAGACATATTTTGAGCAGGTACTGCTTGCTGCCTATTATTTTATTTTTATCCAGTGATACAAAAGAGATTAAAAGTCTTTGAGAACACACAGAGAAATTTACAGTGGCTTCTGGTAGAGTACAAGGAAAATGGTATGCCAATACCATAACTCACAGTTTTACGATATAAAATATGAGAGAGGCTTAGCATGTCCAATGCACACGGAATTTTTTCAAAGTGGTGTGAGAAAGTGGCATGTTTACTAAATATCTTTGCAGAAGTTAGGCTTGAAAACCCAGAGATTATAGCACCGTGATTTTTTTTTCTTATTTTTTACCTTTTTTTCGCAAACGTTCAGGAGGCTCCGACCCTTTATCTGAAGGGTACAAAGGCTTAAAGAATTGTGCAAATTTCTGCTGTGTTTCAATGCATTGCCAAGTTTCTTCATTATTCAGAATAATGAATTTAAAAGTTCTTGCCTTGAGGAATGCACAGCAATAACAGCTCTTTGTGGGTGCTCCGTTCAGCAATAGCTTCGTAGGCCGGACTTTCTAACGCCGCAACTACTGAAGCATCTTTTTGGTGACCAGTTTACTCCAACATATTCAAATCACTTTCTTTAAGTTTACCTCATACTTGGAAAGCGCTTTCCCTTCTAGCTGGTTTCCAAGATGCAGTGTTTAATATTATACAGTACGTTTTTTTGGAAAGGATGGTATTTCCTTTACAAAGTTTAAGTATTGACTTCTTGGTTTTGTTTGGGTTTTGGGGCTTTTTTGTTTGTTGGTTTGTGTTTTTTTTTTCAATCTGGCTTTTCTGCTGGTTCTTTCTAGTACAGTAAAAAGAGAGAGAAAAATAAAGGGGGAGAAAGCACAAATTCCTGGTCTTGCAGTAGACACAAAACCTGCCTTCTTCCATAGCTTAGTGAACTACAAGGTACCGCTCAAAACGAATTACACAAATATGAAAAATGGTACTTTTTTTTTTGTTATTAGAGGGGTTTTAAGTCCTACCAACTAAAGTCATTTAAAGACATTATGAAACCTGTTCACTCTTGCCTTGAGGATTCAGTTTATCCCTGTCCTTTGCAGAACAAATCATTTGGTTGAACCCAAACATGCTTTATTGCCAAAAATCCTCTGCTCGCTATTGAAAATTCGCAGAGCACTTATTCACATTTCCTTAGGAAAGACTAGCAATTTTGTGCAAAAGGAGAAAGATTTCTGAATGTGCAAAAATTAAATAGCAACCTAACAAATCTAAAAGCCATCATTTTTCCTATTTGCCCTGAGTTGCTCTTTGGCAGTATTGTGTCTGCAGTCTACAACATCAGTTAACAGTGCATTATTTTTATTGTTTCTGAGGCACTTCTGATCAATAGAAACTAATCAATTTCCATATGGGTTGCCAGTCACTCAATTGTGCAACAAATGGATTCTGCAACACATCCTTTTATTATTTTTATTTACAAATTAATACAGTGTGCAAAAGAGACAAAGGACATCACATATAAAAACCCTCCAGCAGTACAATCTCATTTTGTAATTTCTTAGGTCCTTTAGTAAAAACAAACACAAAAAACACCCCTGCCAGTTATTTTGCATGTAAATGCAGGATTGTTTTTGGAAAAAAAAGATTGATACATTAGAAATAAAAGTTAAAATTAGAAAGTGTCTAAAACTGATATTGGATAGGTAACCCTACCCATTAGTAGTCACTAGTAGTCACTACAAGGATCTGTGTATTTTTTGCCACAAATATTCTTGTCCTTTATTCACAGAAACCATAACTTTTCATAAATGAACTCTGCTCTCTCAATCTCATTTGCTTTTCTCTCTTCTGCAGATATGCCTTGCCCACCTCCCCCCCCAAAAAAATTGTGATCTTTCTCAAGGTTATATTTTTTCTTATTGCTAAACTTATTTTAACTGCTCTTTTCCTTGTGGACACCACATTCATTTGAATTACCTCTCACAGTCTTTTTCAATATGTGCCCTTTGTGGCAAAATGCAATAGTTTCTGTATAGACTACACACTGGCAGAGCTGCCACTGAAATATAAGACATTAATAACCACAAATGCATAGCAAAGGACACAAAAAATGTACAGTTACACATGGAAGCACGTATGTCCATTTGTGTAACTCACTGTAAATGTAAAATGTATTATTTTGTACGTATTATTTGTTTATTTCTAATTTTCTTCATCTGCATATAGGAATATCTCCTTTAACTGCCCCTTAACAGGATTGTTTTAGGAGTGTTGACTCCATCCCAGGCCACAGTTAGGAAATAACTTCCCATCAAGAAAATGAAGCTGTAAATATGGTGATGCTCCAACCTGTCAAATTAGTCTTGAATTATGGTGTCCTCAAAGGCAGATGGAATTGCTGATTATAACTGCACACACCATACAAAGAGAAGCCATGTGGTGTGCAGTGGGTTTTCACCCAAGGAATGACACAATGGCCATCACTGTCCACCATATTATGCCCATTGTCTTCATTTAAAAATCATCAAGGTAGAGTGTATTTCTATTGTTGCTCCACAAGGAAAACATTTTTGAATCCTCTACGAGCTTTCTAAATATTCTCTGAGGAGCTTAAAGATTGAAAGAACTTGGGGAGCTCTTACTCAGCCTTAAACAGAAAAAAATAAGTAAACTCATGAAGAGGGCAGAGGCTTTCTTTTCACTGATTTTGACAGGAAAATAAACACCTCTTTGAATGCTGTGCCTCCAGCCTTTTTGTTTGAACAACGTCCATCACTACAGAAGTCAGCTATGACACTGCCAGGATAAAAAAAAAGCTGTGAGGTCAGTCAGGCATAGCTCCAGAAATTACACTGAAGGATAACCCTGCGACAGATAAAGAGAACAATGGTTTAGTACCTAGGTTAAGTGTTAAATAATATCTAGATATTGGCATTGCCACAGTAAATGGAAAGGGGAATCATCCTTCGGGAGGGAAATTGAGGTGCAGGTGTGGGTCCAAAGAAGAGTAACAAAGCTTTCCTTTCCTTACCTTTCCTTATCCTTCCTTCTATATCTTTCCTTCTGTATCTTCCCTTCTATCTTCCCTTCCCTTCTATCTTCCCTTCCCTATCTTCCATCTTCCATCATCTTCCATCATCTTCCATCATCTTCCATCATCATCCATCATCTTCCATCATCTTCCATCATCTTCCATCATCATCCATCATCTTCCATCATCTTCCATCATCTTCCTCCTTCCTCCTTCCTCCTTCCTCCTTCCCCCTTCCCCCTTCCCCCTTCCTTTCTCTTCCCTTCCCTTCC
>JAWWLV010000100.1:32691135-32735790 GCA_035041135.1 Platyrinchus mystaceus | reverse complement strand
TCCCTTCCCTTCCCTTCCCTTCCCTTCCCTTCCCTTCCCTTCCCTTCCCTTCCCTTCCCTTCCCTTCCCTTCCCGTTCCTGAAATTTCCTTTCCTCTCCTGAAATTTCTTTTCCTTTCCTTCCCAAACCTTCCCTTCCTAACACAACAAGCCTTATCTAATTTGTCTACTCCATGGAGTAGATATTATTTCTCCCCATGAAGAATCATGAATTTAGATTCCAACAAGAGAGGTGTTGTGTTTTCTCCTTAACTGCAGTCACGTTTTCATTTGTGACAATTGACTGTAGAGGGAATTGAAGTCATCATCTTGTATAAAAGTAATATACAAACCTACCTTTTTAAATTGTCACACACATCTCATAAAATATGAATTTTCTAATTCTTCAGATATTATTTATTTTAAAATAATTTATCGTGTCTTGATTTCATATATATGTAATTTATCTTTGAGTGGTCATAAAATGTTTATAGATTTTTTCCTACCTATTAGGACCTCATAAAATTCCTGTCCATCTTAAATGAGATGGTTTCTCTACCAAGTTCACATACAAACCTTCTCTTCATGAGATAAGGTTTCTGTTCTAATAATTTTTATCAGAAAGGGGGAAAGGAATTTTTAAATAATTTCATGCACAGCTTGAAAAAATTAAGACAGTAATTAGAAAGAAAAATGGATCGTTGCCACATGAAAAAGAATAGTCATTTTATATGATGAATTTTGATTTGATTATCCAAGAAAAGTAATGAACTCATATCTTGGAAATAATCAGTGTTAATAGACTCTCATTTTTCATTATCAACGGGGAAAAATAATTTCAATCGATATATCAAAAAGACTTCATTTTAACATTGCTTATCATAAGTATCAAAGAACCTCTCAGCTTTGAGGGTCTCTGAGTTTCTGTAAGACATGGAAAAGTTTGAAGTATAGCACAAAAGAGGAAATATTCTTGTAGCTGATAAGACAAGAAAACAAATAACAAAACAGAAATTGAAAGTGAACCTCTAAGAAAACTGTATAATGCATCATCAAAGAATGTTTTCATAGATGACTGGCAATTTTTTACATAAACAGTACTAACTGAAGTAGGCAGATAACGATATCCCTCCTTACAATTTCTTAGCAAAATTTTAGAGTTCAAAGTAGGAAACATGGAAAATTCAACAATGATTGAATCAAAGAGTTCCATTCACTCTATTTAGCTTTGATACTACGTTCATATTTTACGTACACACGTACATATATATCTGTCCTGGTTTCAGCTAGTGTGGAGTTAGTTTCTGCTCAGTAGCTGTTGCAGTGCTGTGTTTTGGATTTGGGACAAGAATACTGCTGATAACACACTGATTTTTTGGGGTTATTTGCTATGTTGTGTTTCTCCTAAGTCAGGGAAGTTTTTCTTGTCTGCCAGTGAGGGGGTAACAAAAGAAACTGGGAGGGAGGAAAGCTGGGACAGGTGACCCAAGCTAACCAGGGGGATATTCCACACCATACAATGTCATGGCCAGTATGTTATTTATTTAACTGGGAGGGGGAGTTACCCAGAAGAGGCTGATCTGGGTTCAGGAAGAGAGGTCTGGCAGTGGGTGGTGAGTAACTGCATTGTGCATCACTTGCTTTTCCCTTTTGGTTTTCATTATTGTTAAAATTTAACACTATTACTGTATTTTACTTCATTTACAATTATTAAATGGTTCTTATCAACACACAAGTTTTACTTTGATTGTCCTCCCACCAGTGTGGGGGGGGAGAGGGAGTGGGTTGAGCAAGTGGCTGAATGGTGCTTAATTTCCAGCTGGACTTAAACCACAACAATATCATATATATATACATATATATATATATACATATATATATATATACACACAGACACACACATATATATATTTGCATAGATGTATATTTGCATATGTGTTTATCTGCATATATATATATATATAAATATATATATATAAATATTTATGGAGTGAGATACCAAACTGTGCATTTAGGTTTTTTTCCAAGTTTGCTAAATGACATTCTAGCTCTAAATTAATGTAGTGTTATTCTGGATAATGTGTTGTCCCTGTGAAAAGAGAATCTGTAAATTCTATTAAGCAATGATTCTGAAACATACCTTTTATATATGACCAAACATGGTTCTCAAAATGCTGTAACCTGTATCAGATTCATACATTCTTCTTTTATCAATACAGCAAACTGTTGAAGGATAATGAATATCACCTTAAGTTTTCTAAGAGTATTCCCCAGAATTTAAAAGCAAATCTCCTTTGTCTGCGTTTTCATTTCATCTGTATTTCACTTCCACAGTCATGAAAGTGATTCTGGTTTCCCACTTGCTTGTGTACAGTAAATAGATAATAATGAGATTAGGATACTATTCAGATATCCTACAAGTCAAACACACATACTGCTTGCCAAGTGCTTTCAAAGACAAGATCCTGAAAACTCTAAATATGCAACGGTACACACTCAATTTAGCAAAGCAGGCAAGGTTTTCTTTGAAACTTTGGAATTGAGACCACGTGCATCCTTTGTGGGTTTGTCATCTGGCACAATGAGAAAAAAATTAGCCTTCCCTATCACTTATTCCAGCAAAAGCTGTCATTCATCAAGGAAGCAGGCTGACAAAGAAACTCTTGCAAAGAAATAACCCCAAAACCCCTTCAGCCTCCTTCTTTCCCCTCTAATCTTCTCTTTGAAGTCTATCTTTTCCTGAACAAATTCAAAGACATGAAGGATCATTAATTTTTTGCAACCTTTTCTTGATATTTAGGTCATTCCTGAAAGCACCACATAGATGATCTCTAATGGTCTTAACAGAAATTCCAGACACTTCCAGATTCTAAACACAGAGATTATAATAATTCTGAGTATATTAATTTTAACTTGTAGAATGTATACTGAATATTCCCACCCTATAAAAAAAAAATATAAAGGCTTGTGATCAAAGATGATCTTTAGAGTGGAAAACTTGGAAGACCATGGCATGTGTTCTAGATGAGCACAATTAAGATTATAGACACCAGATTTCAGGATTTGAGAACTAAAATGCAGCAAGAAATCTCAGCCCATTGTTCATGGAGTGCAGTCATCGTGCTGCACTATGCAGGATACCAGGCTTGTTCAACAAAGGCAAAATAAATATGAATTGAATCACTAGCATGAGCAAGAAAAATTATAAATAGATGTTGTAGAGATAGTAGTAGATTAAATAAACATAACTTTAAAAAATGCTCAATGCATCACACAGATCACCTTTTTCATACAGTAGAGTGTCAAGGATTATTTTTAAATGTTCAGTACACTTACAGTGGTTTGACTTATCACATATCCATGATCTTCTTAGGCAAACTGATAAAAATTCTCCCACTCTTTTTCTTTTTTTTTGTTTTATATCCATAACCTGGAGCACGTGCTTTACAAGTGCCATTCCACAATTTGTCCACAAAAAATATAGATTAAATTATGGCTTTTCTACCCTTTACACCGATGCTCCATTATTTTGAGGCTTATTGTATTGAGGATAAATGGGAACAGACTATATCCTTCATGCATTGAGCCTATACTTCACTGTGAAACAGGAATTTTAATATCCACTAAGTTGCAGGCCAGCATCAGGTGTTGATAATAATATCCAAGGGGCATAGATGCTGGTCCCATAACTTGGGGTGATATGTGTATAAACACAGTTGTTTCCTTTTCCACAGTATTGCAACAGTGGGAATTTTTGTCTGGATACATCAACCAGGGTGTGGGAACCAAACCTCACCTCTTCTAGGCCCAGAATTAGTGCCTTCCTGTCGTGGATATCTCAAGTTCCCCCTGTGTTGGCTTATCTTCTGACAAACTCCTTCTGTGGCCTTGCCAGTGTTTTTGAGACTGGAAATTGCATTCTTCCGCTCCTTACAGACACAAACAGCAAAAACAGAGAATCCACTATTCCCTTACACTGCAATATTTTTTTTTTTAGTAAGGTCCTCTCAGGGAAGGACCTACGAGAATGTTTCCAGTGAGGTTTTTTTTCCTGTGTCACGGGTTTTCCTTTTAACTTGCATTGCTGCACATGTGGTATGCACAGTGTTCTTATTCTTGTTCTCTATAAAAGACCAGTATTTGAGGATATTTCAGATTTTTAAGTCCCTTCAGACACAATTTGTCTGGCATGCAGTTTCTGGTGTCAGTGTCATTCCTTAAGGAAGGATATGATATTTACTTGCAGTAAATATAAATAGTTTCTGTTTAATGACTTGTAAATTACTTTCATTTCAGATGGACTTTTATTTATCACATGCAATCTACGAGCTACTGTAAACAATGTCAAAACACTACTGATTAATAAAAAACAAGTCTTGAAATATATTATTTTTTTACTTGGCAAATTCTGAATACTCTTGTAAGTGTTGACTGAAAGGGACTAAATTACACAGCCAGTTGTAATCAAGTCTTTTTCTCTTTTCAGCTGGTTGTTGTGGGGTTTTTTGGCAAGGAAGAAAGTTGTTTTGTTATATTTTTTCCCTCCCATCATCCCAAGCAGCCAGTGTTTTAGTAGAGTTCAGGGGGACATTTGCACTTTAAAGACTGGCTTTCAATCAAATCTGCCACATCTGCTTTGATAGATCCCTGTTCTTTCCCAATCTTTTGTTTAAAAAGCATATTCTCATATGTAGCTTTTTTGCTGGCAGTTCACTCAGCCTACAATGAGAACCTGTGCATCATACCTGACAAATTTAGAGTTCTGTCTTCTCATTTTCCTGCAAACCAGTTTCTTTATTCTGTTGCAGTTCAATTATGAGAACTCTTTTGGGTATTATACCTACAGAAAACTAAATATTGTTTCTGTGTATCCCTGTTTGCATATGTACTCACAGTCTGATTCCTTTCTTTTATTTAGAGTGGAAGCTTGTGAGGCTTTTTGTTCTGTGCCCAGTCAGAGGCAGTGGCACAACCAAAAACACAGGATTTTCCTCCTGAACATCAGGAAACTTCTTTTTACTGTGACAGTGAGCAACCACAGGCACAGTTTGGCCAGAGATGGATTCTCCATCTCGGAGATTCTTGGACACCTTCCAAAACCATCAGGACATGGTCCTGGACAAGGGGCCCTGGATGGAGAGTGGAGAGTGGGACTGAATGACCTCCAGAGGTCTCTTCCAGACTCAGACACTCTGTGATTCTTCAGCACAGCCTTTGGAACTTTACTGATACCAGTGACCATATATTATACCTGTGGGGCATTGTCTGTACACATCATCTGTAAAAGCCTGTAGAAATAAGGAAACATACATTAAAATTCCAAATACCCTGTCACAGGATCAACATACTAAAGAACAAGAAATCTCACTCCACTTGAAATAATTCTTAATAGCTCAGAATAGTTACATCTAGATAATTTGAGCAATATTAACCCTAGCTCAATTGTCATGTATTTCAGCATATTTGTTTTTGCTTTGCTTTTAATTATTCCCCAGGAAAAACGACTTTCTGAAAAGATTAAAAATGTTGTGAAAATTCTGGATTTTTGGAAAAAAAAAAAAAAGTAGCTAAGACATTTATTCATCATTTCCCAGGGGAGGGGGGGGGGAAGAAAAAAAAGGAGTTTTGTTTTTATTGACTTGGTATTTTTCAGTAACTTCTGTTCCAATTCTCTGTAGTATCTGTCTATTACTACTTTCACTGAGGTTCCTGTCACCTGTTACTTGAAATAGACAAAATGGTATCCTGGTCTGCAAAAAGCAATTCACTCATAAATCTGAACTGGTTAAAATAATGGAAGAAATAGTTTTACACTTTCAAATAGTCTATATAGTCAAAATACCTGGACAAACAACCTTCATATTTCAGTTGTCTATAGAGAGTTCATAGGTGTTGCAGCCTGTGTGACAGATGCAGAGGTACCAAGGTGCAGTTCCCTACACAAGTCTTCTCTACATCAACTGATTAAGCACATTTTGTATTGTATACCCATCCTTTTTTTCTATGTACATCTTAATTTGGGGAACACAAGCAATTAAAAAGTGACTTTTTATCTGTATATAATGCTTAGGGTATTATCTTACTGCATAATGCACACTGGAAGAAAAGCACTTGCAAGAAGCAATGAAACCAAGGCTAATGTGGCAAGTGTGGTGTATTAAATATGTGGACAGCTAATTGTGCATGTTCTATGTGAATCAGTCTTCTGATAAAATTCATTAAGAATGCACATTAAAGGAATTGGCAATTACATTACCTTTTAGTCAAATGCCTCCTTTCTAACATCACTGTCGGTATTGTGAGAATTGTGTTTAGTGAGCTCATTGCACAGGTGTATAGATAGCAATTCAATGACCAATTCCAAAATCTCTAGAAAGCCTTCAAATTATCTGACTCCAAGGCCATTTAATAAGGTGTAGGAGTTCATCAGCTTCTTCTTTTTAAGTATCACAGTCACACACCTCACAAAAGGAAATGCTAGACTAGACCCTTGGCTTGAAACTGTACAAAATCCTGCCATGTAGTGGCTTGCAAAAGGTAGGAAAAACAATAGTGAAGGCAGTAGCCAAACTTTGAAGGGTTAGCTGCTGAATTTAGGAATACAACAAAATTAATGGATGGTATGCAGACCTTGTCACCTTGAGGGAGTTGCAGAATTAGAATCATAATAGGCAATAATCCAATTCTATTCCAGAGGAAGGGAACATACTGTTCAAAACTAGCCCGTGAAAATATCCCATTTTCAGAGAAATCATCTATAGCCCAGTTTGAAATTCAGTACTCTAAAAGTAGTTCAGAAAACACTGATAAAAATAAGTTTCATGTTTCTGCCCTAATAATTATCTAGTAGCAGTCTATGAGGACTCTTCAGAAAAGTAAAAGGAAAAATGGTGGGGTGATCAGAAGCAAACTTCGTGACATAGTGCTATAGAGAGCATGCAAAGTGTTTGTTTCAATTTTACAGTGTTTGTAACTCAGAAACATTGATTCATGCTCTCAAAACTCAAGTACCAAAACCAACACAGAATTCTGAGATTTTTCTGTCGCCTGAAAATGGAGAGTTGATAACGGTAGAGCTTTTTGAACTTGGAGCAACTGAAGGTTTGTTCAGAGAACTTCAGGGAACAACCCATGCAGTGACTGAGGTATGTAAAGCTGCCCTTAGGCAAACATGAAGTACTTGCATGTAAATCCAAATCACCCCCAAAATAGTCCGTGCATTGCATAACATCAGAGGTGCCAACATTTAATATATGTAGAAGCGTTTAGTACAACTTTTAATAAATATAATGCATCACTATGTTTCCCATAAAAAATCTATTGCTTTTATTGCTGCACTTCTGAGGACACCAGCTACAGGTTAGATCAACTTTTATACCTCCTGCACAGCTCCAAGCCAAAACTGACAATTTCTTTGCCAGTGCTCTGTAGATACACCAAAGAGCCATCCGCTGGATCAGTCTTTTGGGCTTGTTTATTTATTTAATAAATTTTGATGCAGTTTCTCTATTTTAAAGCAGAGATAAAGAAAAGAGCAGTACAAACACAGCAGCTAGAGAACTGAGTCAGAGGCAAATGCCTTGTACTCAGTGCTCCTCCTTGCCCAAGGACATTCAAGGCCGTATCTTTCACCACCAAGTGAAATGCGAGGCTGTAAGGCAAGCCAAAGGGAAGCTTTCTCTTCCCAGTGTTCACCTGCTTTGCTGAAACTGTGCCATTTGTACGGGAAACAACACAAGATTTACAGGGAGGGCGAGCAGACCACAGACCTGATCTTCCCGGTTAGCACAGTCCTGGGAAGAGGGAACAAAGGCTTCGGCTTCTGCACAATAAATTATTTCTATATTTTTGCCAGTGACTGTACTGACTAAGGCAAAAGCCTGACAAGAATCATCATTCATCTGGCCAGACCATTTCTTCTTGTCTTCAGAAGAAAATATGCTAGATGGAGAGTGGATGGTATATTGAACCGTAGCCCTAAATGATACATGTTTATAGAAGCTCAGGATTCCAACCATCAAGAAATTTCATTTACTTGAAGTATTTCAAGTTATGTACAGTGTTGCATTAACTAACTAACTGTCAATAACACCTACAATCAATGTGTGAAACGCAGATTTGATAGCTCAAAAGGCAATTTTTTTTGGGGGGGTGAGACACAGGAAACCACCTTGGGATCTTATTTCACGTTCGGCTGTTCTGTCGTTGAGACACAGCTGGAAGCTGGGGGTTTTAACTGCAGGGTTTTTGTCTTTGGGGAAATTTATTTTTGTAACTGGCCCCTTCGTAACAGATGTGGCTCTCACTTAGTAGCTAAATTAAAAATTGCACTTTTAATAATGGAATGTAGTGTGGGTGAAGATTGTGTCAAGGGACCGCAGAGGGAGCAGAGCTGTTTAGTGAAAGTGTCCTACTTCTTTAAAGATAGATATCTAAAAAAGATCAAAATGCTTCCAATGTCTACACATGTATTTCATTAAAACACGAAATTATATGAATTGGGAACAAAATAAACCCTTAAAAAACCCCTTCCTTCTCCATGGTATCTTCACAAAATGGCTAATTTCCTCAAGTTTTGCCTTCTGTTCTCTCACTATTAATGTTTCACTGTCCAAAAAGAAGTTTTATGAGGGCTCCTCCTGCTTCTCAGGAGCAACATCCCTCCCTTACACTTGCAGTCAGGCATTTATTTTTCCAAGAGGAGCCTCACAGAGTGATGTTTCTTGCAAGATTCTGCTTGTTTTGCCCTCTATCATGGGATATTATAAAACCTATGTTGAGTTTAGTAATGAGAACTGTATTTTCCAGACAGTAAATATTGTAATTGTTTTTCACAGGAGCTTATACACAAATGTGAAGGTGACTAAGAAGTATTTGGTTTCAAATAGTCCTCCTTACATATCCGTTGTGGTATTGATTGTGATCAAAATGAAATCCTGAGTCAAGTAGGGCATTAGTCATCCCAATGTAGAGGTTCTGCTGTACTTTTGGGAAAAAAAAAATGGGATACTGTTTTATTTATATGAAAGGTAAATCAATACTGAGCCTGTATTTTGTCCTCTCTATGGGATGCCAAGCAAGAGTCCCCCAGGCATCCCAGGGGTGCCACACATCTTTTTTTCCTCACCCCAGATCTGTATTCCCTGCCCATCTAGTATTCTAGAGACTTTGAACTACTCCAGCACAACAGTCTCTAGGGTATTAAGTACAAATGTTTACCTTATCCTGAAGCACTGTCATTTTCCTGAGGATTTATAATAAAACAAGCTAAAAAACACATAATGAAATTCACAGCTGTGAGCATAAAAGATGCTTTTCAATACAAATCCTTCCTTGTTAATACAAGGCTTTATGTGTATATACATCATAATAATCAGAGATCTAGAAGTAAAAGTTATCATTTTGCTTACTGAGATTTGTATTTTACATATTCATTTTCAACTGTGTTAATACTTCCCTGAAATCCTAATCCATCAAACTGATTATTCACAGAAGATACTCATTGCTTTTAATTGTAAACGTCAGCAAGAAGAATATAATTGAAATACTCTTTCCAACCAAGTTCACATCTCTAAAGTATTTTATGCTATGCTACATTAGGCAGCTTTTTTGTGAGTTGTCAAGGGGGGGGGGGAAAGGGAGCAGGGAAAAGACAGGCTGAGGATTTATAGTACACAGGAAAACATTCATTGCTCATGTTCTACCAATAACCTTAAACACCACCCTGGACCCCCTGGAATTATGCTTGGAACAATAATAATTGAATCTCATTGCCTGATCAATCTATGGTCTGTTTGCAAGACTATTAATTATGTGTGATTACTATTGAAATGAACAAGAGTACACTGTTTTCATAATGGCCACCAAAATTAAGGGCATTTTTTTCCATGAATGAACAATAACACTTTTTTTTTTTTTCTTTTCTGGTTTCAATGCTGATTTAAAAACAGCAGGAGCTCAGCACATTAAAATTGTAGAAACTGGGTATATAGCACATTGGTCAGGTTTCTTTCCTCTTAATTTTTCCATTCACACCAGACATGTGCATACAAGACTCACTAAGAGGTTTTTGCCTAATGAACCTTCTCACATTTTGCTTTTGTTTAGGAAATTCTTTATACTATTTTTTATTCTTCATAACACACATTTTTTTTTTCTCTCTTTCATATATTCTCCAACTGTCACTTCAGTATACTGTTTAAATATCACAAGTTTAAAACATAAGCATGTGCTTAGGTGACCTGCTAAACTAGGTTTTGGAGCCAAGTGTATAGAAAAGTCCGTTTGAAAATGCAGGAAAAATAGTTTCACCATGTATTTTTAACATTAGACTTAAAACAGAGTTTTACACTTTTACACTTCCCAACTTTCCTGAAGTATCTTTTTCAAATTACACTCCATCATTAATAAGTCTCTCCATTCTACAATACCTTCTGTATTTCTTTCTGTGTCCTATTTCCTTCCCTTGGTAATGTTGATATACCCTGACACTGCTCTAGTGACACCAGCCTACCCCTGCAGATAGACACACTCATGCCTGGTAAGAAAGGAACATTTTCATTTGCCCATCAGCAGGTCACAGTTTGCTACCATTTTCCATCTTTCTCTGTGAAAATAAAATGTTTGATTTGTTATACATGAGAAAAATATCATCAAAGTAATATGTATAGACTGTGATGAACAAGAAAATAGCACATAATCAACTTAAAATAATGCTTAGAAGGCAAAACTATATTCTGTCAGATTTGTTGTCCATGCAAGATGACCAATGAGATAATAAAGTAGATAATTGCAATGCATTTCTACTTCTACAAAGTGTATAATTATTATTTTTCTTCAAGTTTTGGACATGGGACAAGTGAAATGAATAGAAAATTCAGTTTTACTTCCAGCCATGAAAATGCATCTGTTAATTAACTGTATTTTGTGACCTGAATATGTTTGAAGAGAGACAGTGGGTGGTTACAAGAAAGTATATCCTCAGGCCTCATTGTGCCTTTGCAGTTAGCCCCAATCTTTATATGCATAAATTATCTTGGGTTAAATAGTTGTCTTTTTCAAATTACAGTATTTACTTTGCCTAATGATTCTTAAAAAAATGCTTCCTTTTTAATACCTAGTCACAGTCCACAAGTGCAACTGATTTCCTAGTTGTGGGACACACAGACACACAGATACAATTTATTAACAAAAAAAAGCTAGACAATCAGATTTTATTTATGTGCTGTCATTAATGCAAGTGCTCTGATGCACGTGAATTTTCAACACTAAAGGGCTATACAGAAAAAGTTCTTGCAATTTCCATATCTATTAACATTGGAATTAGGTCAAGGAGCAAGAGAGGAAGTGGGTGTCTGCCAGTCCAAATTCTATCACACATAAAAAATGACTGTAGATTAATATATCCTGGGGGAGGTGTAATTTATTTATGCTATTGTGTTGGCATATAACTCCACCAATTTGACTGGGGATATTCCACAGCTCAACAATGTCACTGAATGCATCATGTGCTAAAATACTCATAGGTTTTACATTGAACCTTCACCCATCCTAGCTCAATAAACACATCTGACAATATATTTTTTATAGAAAGGTCAGGCATATGCAGTAACTATTTAACTTCTAAAAGCACTGAAAAAAGTCTTACATCCATATCTAAAATACATTGACAGAGAGCTACACTAAGCCAAGTTTTTGCTCACAGGAATGGATTTTAGTAGCTGCAAAACAAGATATTTCTGTTGATCTGCATTTTTAAGAGATATTATTTCTTGATACAACATTCATAGTATGCAGTACAATAAATTTTAACAAGCCAGACATCACTTCATGAGAGAAAACTGACATTAATTTACTGCTTAATTCTTTATATCCTAAGCACCTATTTTTGCATGTGTGCAATATGATACAGTATGAATTAGTGCACATTACAAAGGTTATTTTAAGCATCCTCAGAAAAGGTATGAGAATTTTATGAGATCAACTATTTTAAGTCTCTTTCCTATTTATCTTAAATCATGTTTAAATTGTCTTTTGGACGTTAGCAGTTTGATAAAACACCAGAATGTCTACATACTCGAAGTGAACTATGAGTTGTTTTTTTTGTAAGCCATGACAAGACACAATTTTTGAAAATATTTGAGTGAATTACCCAGTAAACTTCAGATCCATATTTAGAGAGAGAGAGAGAGAGAGAGAGAGAGAGAGAGATGCACTTGGAAAAAAAAGTCCCAAAAGTTTTCATTATGAAAAATACATTCCTTATGGAATATGCATACAGTTTGCTTAGAAAAATAATTAGTTGTTTTACCTTATCTTTGTATCTAAGTATTGCTCTGCAAAGGAAAATTAGGAAAGAATTAATGATGTGAAAAAAAATAAAATAATCTGTAACTCCAGGAACCAGATTAATGACAGCATCGGACATGCAGTCCTCAAAAGCCAATTAATCCAATTCAAAGAACATCTTTAAGAGTCACACAATAGCCTTCTCTTTGAAAAAATGGGGGGGGGGGACAGAGAGAAGAATAGTGATATCATGATACAATTTAATCTTAAATATCCTTAATTCTTAATATTCTTAAATATCCTTAGATTATTGTGGGCTTTATCACATTTAATCCCATTATAGATTAGATCTCAGAATACAAGAATTGTCAGTGTGGGAGGTCTAAAGATTTTCCTCTCCAGAAACACACTGGAAGTATGGAATTTCAAATTTGCCTTTAGCCTAGCTTTGACACCTGAAATCTGACATGTCAACAGAACACGTTTTTTTGCAAACAGGCTTAAAATGTATGTGTAATCTTCATATTGGCATCATATCACTTAAGAAAATGAAAAAGATGTGAAAAAAGTTAAAGTGAGTTGTTAAACTTAGAGAAACCTCATTAAAGCAAACTGTAAATTCCAAGGTGACACCTACAATATATGTTATTACTGTACATAGGAAGAGGAGTTAGACGAAAAGGATTGTCAGTCTTGAAGGAAGGAATGTGGTAGGGACAGCTGGGAAGATACTAATCCATATAGACTCATCTGATAGCAGTTCAGGAGATACAGAGTGAGCTGATTATCCATGGGATACTGGTGCAATTCTGTGAGCAGAGATGGAAATTTCAGATGGGATTTTCATCACTTTCTTAGCGGGCAAATCCCTCTGCTAATAAGTACAGAGGCAAAAAATAAGTGACTCCAGGTCTGCGTGAAAAGTTGCCAGGGAAGAAAGATTTCATGTGTCTGAGAAAATGTGATTTATGCAGTTATACAGCTAGTAACATCTGTCACTGGGCCAGAGAGAATACATGGCTGAAAATGTAAAATAGTTCCCTAATTGTAAGATCACAAGAGGTATTGTTGCCTCATGTAAAGAAGAGTGTGTTTGGTCTTGGCTTTTCTTTCCTTTTATTTGTTAAATCATTATGTATATTATCCTAAAGGGGAAAAAACAAAACAAAACAAAACAAACAAACAAAAAAGACCCCCGACAACCAAAAATACATTAAAATACTGAAATGAACTGTGGGGTTTCTTCACTGCATTTGTAGTTCAGAGTACATTTTGTCATTAACATCCACACTTCATCTCTCTTTAAATGTGTAGAGCTCTTAAGCACACAGCTACTGTTTTCACTGATAAGAAAATATGCCTATCCAAAGGCAATATTGAGAGGTTGTCCATCATTACAATGAATAAATGTTGACTTTGGCAAGATTACAGAATTCTAGAGAGCATCCCAGGAAATAAAAGAGGGGATTTATAGGACATAAGAAGCATGAAGTCTTCTAGCACTTAAGTTCTTTTTATCATACACTCCATCTCGAAGGCCTGAGAGCAATTGGCTCGTTTAGAAGGGAAACACATGCTGCCTTTTCTCTGGAGATTTTTGTTTTCTGTGGATTTCAGTTAATTAGCAAACAAGTGCAAGACAAAAATGAGAGGAAGAGCACCACAAGCATTACTTAGCATTTCTGAGGCACAAAGAACATAACTAGGTGTAGCATCAGGTCAACATGTCAGAACAGTGTACCTCTTCCACAGTAGGAAGCTGCATTACACAAACATTTATGAAGTTCAACAAAAGTGGAAAGATAGTGGGAAGTTCCTATTCTTACAAAACATAGAAAGGAAAAATTGCCAATTTGAGGTAAATGTCTCACCTAAATTCACTAAAGAGTCCCCTGTGTCATTTATGGAAGTGGCCCATTAAGTTCTGACAGGTTCTATAGATGGATTTTGCAGAAAGGAAGAAGCTAAAGTACTTCTGTGAAGCTGACATTTATTGCTGGTACTTATAAGCAGCATATATGACAAACTCTTTTCTGTTACAACTATTGAGGCACCATAGAATTTATGTGGAGTATGTGGGCTATCTGCAGGAATCACTTCAGTTAATAGCCCAAGCACTCCTTAAGGAAAATCCTCCTGAAGAACACTATCCCTGCTGTATTTTGTGCATCATCAAAGTGATGAGCAGAATACTTTGTGCCCACAGAACTTTGCAAGCCAACATGTAGAAAAAATTTAAACAGAAGGGGGAGAGGAGAAAGGCAACTTCCCATTTCATTTCGGTGCTGCATCATGACTCAACACTCCCTAGGAAGTGCCTAAATTCAGCAGAGGAGGAGATGACCCTCCAAAGAGTGCTTTTCAATAGGCACCTATACTGTGGGTGCTCTTAAGGCGTTCTGAATTCCCTGTCAAGTCTTCCAAGGCTCATCCAGCCCCTGATGGCTTTGTCTTCTGCTGCCCATGAGGAACAGGCTGGTCTGTAAGTGGTCTGTAAGAAGACAGTCAGTTTGCAGGAAAAACACCAGCTGCTGCTTCATTCTGAGCAAAAAAAATGTGAGAAGGAGACCTATCTTAAGACATGAAACTTTTATCTATTGATGCAGGCATACTCCTACTCTAACCTTCAGCACTTCAGATCAACTTTCCAGCAGTGTGAAATGGTGGAGGCATAAGTCAGTCAATCTGGTCATGAAATAGACAAGAATGGAAGAACTCTACCACTTCACATAGCACTATCTAATTAGAGCCTTCACTGCTTCCAGTTCAGTAAAGGCAGAATATTGGTACTTTTTGCTGTACATGCATCAATAGTGCCCTGGCTTAAGAATTCCCACATGGGCTTCCTGTGCATGCTTATTATTATATCTACTATTTCCACCAAGCTTTGATCATTGGGTGCTGCTTATTTACTTTTTTTCTAATGCAAAGGATATTGACTAGAAATTGATGATAAACATGAGCAAGACATCTCTATATATATACAAATATATCCACTATCTCCCCAGTGCATATTGCTTTATGCATGTATGCACCATGAATGAGTGCACACTGATTTATGCTTGCAATTTGCACTAACAGTAAAAGAAAGCAGTAGGTTTTGCTGTGTTTGTTTTTTGGGGGGTTTGTTTGTTTGTTTGTTTTGAGTTAAAGAGGAAAAATATGGTCATAAATAGAAATTGTAGAAAAGCTCTGAAAATAATCCCATAAAATTAAATGCAAAGAGAAATATTCACACACACAACAAACACACACACACACCAATTTAAGCTATGTTATAAAAGGAAAAACCAAGATAAAAATACGAGCATGTAAGGCAGTTTGCAGAACTACGTTATTTTTAAACAGAGAGAATTGCTGAGCAGGCAAATTGTTAATTTTATATTTCTCTTCAGAGAAAAGTGAGACTGAGAAAATTATACAAGCATATGCATTCTCATACGTGTATGCTCATGGGAGTAAATGCCAAAGCAATACATTATGTGAGACACTCTTAGAATTAAAAAAATGGATCTTAGAAATTCCATGACACTTTGAAGGCTGCCAAATGAGTGTTTTACTCATGCTCAAAGTAATAAGCAGATCACTTGTGTTCACAGTAGTATTTTTCCCAGTTGTGAAAGCATATATATATATATATATAAAAAAAAGATGAAACATATAATAAGATAAAATAACCTAAGTAAATAACAAAGGTAAATTTCCTTGAACATTGACAGGCTAGTTTCCCAGTAAGCAAGTCTTGTGTGATCACATGCTTGTGCTTATGCAGCTCTAATAACTGTTGAGCTTCTTAGCCGGTGTCAGCAAAATTTGATGGGGAGAGGAAAGGGAGTTGGTACACAAAATGCATAAAATGTCTCCGAAAGCAGGTATTTATACAGAGGAAGGAGGCTGCAGCTAAGGAAAAGGCTGTAACCTAAGCAAACACACAGTGTATCAGGACACCCACACAGAGGTTGTTATTAAAATTGCTGCAATTTTAGGAAATGTTTCAGTCAGAAAGCAAATAATGGCAGGTACCAAAAGAAGGAAAGAGTTAAACACATGTTTTCAAGAAAAAAATCTTCGTTACTTATGGTTTTCAAAATTATTTGATTTCATATTGGTTTTATTTTAATTTGTTTGATTAAAGTCCTCTTCACATATGCCCTTTCTTCTGCCTAAAATTGTAACTTCTTGCAAAAGAATTTTAGACAGGAGCAGTGCCCAAATCACCAAGTTTTGTTCAGTGATGATAATGCACATAATCTGAATTTTTGGTCCTTTACTAGGAGCAAATTTGCCCCTCTTTACAGTGGCCTATCAGATTATATGTTGACCAAGCTGATCAATATGAGCTGAAAGATTTGATACTGAAGGTATTACGATTGCTTTGATTATCTGTCTTAAACATTGAGAAATCTTGGTTTGCTAGAGTAACAAAGGAAAACAGATTTGTATTAGATTAACAGTAAGATGAGGCTGACTAAGGTTTATCTATTTTGTGATGAAAGATTGTTTAATACTGAAGGGCCAAGGGGAACTAGTTTAACCACTAATGAAAAATAATTTCCCCTTTCTGTATGAAGCCAGGAGACCTCACCCTAAATCTTAGTGCTTAACCTAATTATTGCATTTCAGATAGGAGAAAAGAGCCTGCCCCTTGCTAGACTTCAAATTGGCCTCTTCACTGTGTGACAAAAATCCAGAGTTCCAGAAGAATTGAACCAAAACTACAGTATAAGGCACTACTCTCACTTTTAAAAAAATAAGCATTTCACTGCATAGGAGCGTAGTAAACTCTGCAAAGGTGTGGGATGCCACTGATTAAAACAACAGCTTTTCATCTGTGCTCTATGTTTTTCTGTCAGTTTTCCTGATTTATAGAAGAAGCACAAGCATGAGTCTCTTTATAACGTTTATTGATTATTTTTGCCCTTCCAAAGATCAGTTCCCCGTATCATTTATCTGAGAAAGAGAAGAGAATGCAACAAGATATATGGCATGGCTTAGTAACCATGAAAGAATCTAATGGAAAGACAGTAGCTAAACCATTAGCAAAACATCTGAAGATTTTTACTACTTGAATATTGTATGTGGTAGAGATTCTGTGTTTCACTAACAGATGTGCCAAATTACTTGAGTTTGATTTATCTATCAAAGATCTGTTGCACTTTCAAAAAACTAGGAATTATTTTTTAATGTGAATGCTGTCCTAAGTAATTTTATATCCTTTGAGTGAAAATCAGCTAATATACAGTCAGTGAGGGCTGTAATGTTCACTTCTATAGCACTATAATTTTACCTTAAACTACTACCTGCAGAACTGTTTTGTTTGGTTTTGTTTTGTTTTAATTTTGAAAAGCCAGAGCATTCAACATCCCATCTAGGTAATTCATTCATATTTCATCAGATTAATCTAAGTCAGAAGAAAAATACAGAAATACTTTTTACTGCCTTCTTTCGAATTTTCAGATATCATCAGTTGTGAAGTAGAAAGTTTCTTCTCAGGGTGACTCATCAGAGACTTAAACCTGTTTCATGTGGTTCCTTTTGTGAATGGATGAAATCTAAAGGACCACTTAGAACTTCTTTTCCATTTTATCTAGATACATAAAATGCTTCTGAAAAATCTTAATATACCATATTTGAAAAATTAAACGTAGATTGAAAAGGCAGTGAAACACTACAAATACTTCACTGCTTTGTGTCAACTGCACATCTCTCATTCCTGAGTATCAAAACGGTCTATTATCCCTGTATCTACTTCTTCTTGCAAAAGAATCTGTAATCTCATAGCACAAATTCAAACCTCCAAAGTAAAATGACCTCTAATACCAGGGAAATAAAAGTATAATATAAAAACCTCTCCATTATGAACCTTCTTGTGAAACATGGAAGATAGCAGAAATCTTAGGCCATCATTTAAATATATGAATAATTATGTGAGCGACCATATGTCTGAAATGAAAGGTGATGAGTCCTGTACTGTCTCAGCATGTGCCAGCTACAGAGAGGCATCTGTGTGAAAGCAACAACAACGAATAAATGAGTAAAAATTGAGAATCAATAATGTGATTAGTGAGCAAAATTCATCTTTAACCTCATAAAGCTAAGTATATTATTCTGACTTAAGTCACCGAAATGATGCCCACTCTCATAAAAAAACCCAACCACTGCTATTTCATAGCTGGCCCACCTTCCTTCAACATCACTGGCTGCAGTGTCTGCTGCAACAAGGATTATTGCCCCTTCAACACATCCTGTTGGGTACATGAACAAAAATCAAACACAAACTTTCAAAGAAAAAGGAATACATGGAAGTCCAGCATGAACACCTCCCCTGTCACGTGGGAGAGACAAGTGTTGACTCTGTTTTGCCTCTGGTTTGTGCTGTTATTCAGATTGAATTCGTAAATACACAAATCAATGTATGGAGCTTTATGTATAATATTTTCCCTTTATATCAAAAAAAAACCATAGGACTATGGGTTCACTGTGAGCAATTCAAACATAATAATTAACCATACTAGTTCTTTCTTTTTCTGACATAACCATGCACAGTTTTTATTAGTACACACAGGAAATTATTAAGACAGTGTCATCCAGTGCTTTTTATGGCATGACACAGAATAAAACATTGAAATACATTGGAAAGAGTAATTTTAAACGGCAGGAGAAATTTTTGACTGTCTGGCTAGATTTTGTCATCCCTCAGGCTTTGTCTTCAGTCTTTTCTGGGTTTCACTGGTGGGGATTTTGTTGAAAAAACACTGAAATAATAGTCTCATGACCCATTATTGTGTATAGAACTATCAGCATCTTTCCACTGTATATTAACTACTACTGTGGTTACTGTTACACTCTTCTGTTCTTGACTATTTTCTGAAGCTTTATGACACGTTAAGACTTATTTGAGACTTAGTACTTTTCTTTCATTCCCTATCCAGGTGGATATATACCTGAACCCTTTAACCATACCAACCCATTACAGATCTGTGTTTATAATAGATGCATTGCCTACTATCATAAAATGTGATATAACTGTTTTGTAAAGCCAGAAAAAGAGAATCAGCTTGCTGCTTCATCAGATAGTACAGTCTTCCCAGCAGCATGTCCCTTGAGCATGACTACTCAAGAAAATTTGCTGAGGAAACAAACTGAGAGTGGCCCTGAAGAGAAAAACTTTGGTGTGTTGTCTGACAAGAACGCTGGAAGCAGACTCCTCTGTTAGTATCTTCATCCTAAACTTGCTGTCAGACAGGAGAGGGTGTTGATAAAGTTCTTCAAATCACTTTATTAAACCACTTCTTTGTTATTAATGATCACTATTAGTATTTATTTTTATATCTCCCAAATGTATGCTACAAGTTCCAGAGCTCATATTTCACAAATATATAATAATTAAATGGTTAGCATAGAGATTTACAAACTTTTTTTTATACTGTAGACCACAGTCTGAGGCAAGATTGCTTCCTAGACCACTTCCTCTTCCATTCATGACATTAATGTTTTGTACTAATGGTCCCTGTGATTATTACAGAAATTGATTACAAAGAGAAAATAACAAGAGAAAAATTTAATGGATTATTTATTCCTTTTTAAAAATATAAATGTAAGTGGTAAATGTAAAACAATAAAAAAAATACATTTTCATCTAGCTTACCACAGACCACCAAAAAATTTTTCCAGTACCTCAGTACAAAAGCCTCCAGCCTTTCAAGAGTGTTGCTCCATTTTCTCTACGGTCAGATTAGAATTCACATTAATTTCTTACCAAATATCTAACACAACCTTCTGTTGATAACAGGGAAAGATTTGAAGAAAACCTGAAAGTAGCATTGGGCACATGTAATAAGTATAATTTTCAAGCCAGCAAAAATTACTGCTCTATTTACTATGAATGACCTGACATCATATAAAGTATGGCATTTCAAAAAATCTTTCTTTCTTACATTCTTTACTTTTTTTTATGAATGTCCAAGACTCTTGCCTCTTGACAGTTCAAAAATGTGCATGTTTTATAAAAGTATATGAAAAATTTCAAATTATTATCCATGTGATTCGGCTTTGGCATTAACAGCTCTCATGGATAACATTCAGGAGAAGAAAAATATCACAAGAAAAAAATATTAGAATTACTGGTATAACAGAGATTTTGTCTATAAAAAATCTGAATCTTTTGTGACATCAGAGAAGCTCATGAAGAGGACGATGTGCTCACATTCCCAAGATGTTTGACATCAATACCAATTTGTAAGATGTATTAAAATTTATTATGTCCTTAAAGTCTTGATTCCCCTGTATTTAAGTCAAAATCTTAACTTTCTGTGTCATTACCTGCATGAAGACAAAACTTTTTTCTGACAATCGAAATAAACGTTAAAATGACAACTGTTGTTAACAACTTGAAGCAATAATTTGTTATAGCAGCCCCAAACAAAGGTAGGCACCTGTATAAATCCCAATAGATTAAAATGAAATAACAAAGGAATTATTTATATTATTTACATTATATTTTCTCAGCAGTGTTAGGGGAAGGGGGAGGAGAAAAAAAAAAGGAGCAAGGCAAGGCAAGGCAAGGCAAAAATATTCTGCTTACATCATTTCTCCTGACAAGGCAAAGCTAACATGACTTGAAATTTACAGATAAAACAAAGCTGAAACACTGAACAGTAGGACACTTGTGCTATGACAGTGTTACACTTTTCCTTACACTCACTGTATGCAGTTTTATTGCCACTGAACGGTGAGTTGCTTTTTTCAAGCAGACTTGACAATCCATTCCACAAACCCTGCAAGTATCATGAAACAAAAGTGCCCACGTGCTTCTACAACGCGTCTATGATTACAGATAAGGAGTATTTGGCACCAATTATGCCCTTCTTTCCAGTTCCCAAACCTTGATTTAGTTCTAAAATCTTGCCCTCCTCACAGATATCTACCTGGACTTTGTATGCATAACTTTGAGCAAGTCACCCTTTGGTAAATATTTTTGGTGAGGCACAAAGGTCAGAAGATGGTGCAGGAAAACTGGGGAGAATACTTTACCTCCTGACTAGATGTAATCCTGAACTATGGACAAAAGAGACCTATGAAGAGAATTTTTCCCAGAAAGGCTGAAGATGGTTGAAAACCTGATGCACATGTTGCTGGTTGTACAAACTGACCAAAAGCTTGAAGCTTGTGGGTCAATGTGGCATAATGAACACAGATGTAAGTGCATGAGAGGGTAAGAACTGAGCACATGGAAACAAAGAGAATGTAAAACTTGATTCTGAGGTGTCATAGTCTTCCCAGTGTGAAAATGTCAGTGTTGTGAGCCCATCTCTTCCTTGTTGTTTTTGCATTCGAACTATATCCTATACAATTAAATAAGAAATAACTTACTTCAGGAAGACGATTTTAAGTCTTTCATAAAGTGCAATCCTTAAAGACACGAGAGACAGTGCAAACCTGAGTGAAGCTTAATGAAATTTCATTATAATTAATTGGTGCTTATTTTGTAATCAAAGTAGTACTTACTTCTTTGAAATGGGCATGTTTTCCTCCTGAGAAATTCAGCCTGCTCAAACAGAGTCAGTCTTATTTCCCAGTTCATGAAAGCTGAACAAGTTCTTTGAACCCTTTTGCATTGCATAATAAAGCATGACAACAGGGTACGAGTGGCATAACCCAATGTGACTCATTATACACCTGCTTATAAAACATGTGGACTTAAGGGCTTATAAGACTTATCTAAGATAAAATTTTTCAAGGTACTGTGATGCACAGTTTCATAGATAATTTTGTTCTAAGCTAGAACTTGACAGCAATTAGCAATTGAGTGTGTCAGTATTAGTGTTGAAGGACTGCCATGAAGGCAGTGACAAGAACAATGACCTTGGAGCTGAGTAAACAATGAACTGCTAATGGGATCTGCTGTACTGGAAGTCAGGTATAGCTTCCAACAAACCTGCTCTGATTTTGCCTCAGACAGAAAGAGGTCAGCATAATAGCTGATAGTTATTGACAGATACTTATTTAGGTTCAGATAATAGCTTTGGAAGTAAAATTACAAAGCTATTTTGGATGATTGCTTAGAAACTTGGCAGATAAATTGAAAGTGCTCTTAGCTTGCATTTGTTGGCATTTTTATGAAGTAGTTTTGTTGTTTTCTTTTATGGTGACTTGAATGTTGCTACCCATTATTCACTAGGATCTTATTTTGGAGAGTATAAAAAATAAACCACATTAAAAAGCTAACATGCAAAGCCAAGGAATGCTTTGGTTAACTAAAGTGTAACTTTTGTGGCTTTTATGTCTCACTTACTTGTTCAGTTTGCTCTGAAATGGTTATTTCTTATATCCCCTTAGAAAGAGAGATTATTGAAAAACTTTGGAGAGAAACTCTGAAATTTTATAGGATGTAGCTTAATAAAACTGTATCGGGTTTTAAGTGGTTAGGTCTTGAAAAATAAGGAAATTAAGTTATACCTCAGTGCAACCTTCCCTGATGGAAAAGGCACAATTCTTCTGAGATGAAACAAAGCAGCAGCTTCCCAGTCAGCACCACTCCCTTTCCCTTCACTTTTCTGCAGTGTCCTACTGCCTGAAAGCAGTACCCCAATAGAGTTGTTTGGCTAAAGAGAACGATGAAAATTGCAATGGAAGCAAGAAACAAAACAACAAATGGCCAAGACTGCTACCTAAAAAGTGGATTTCTAAAGAAAAGTTTGAATATCAATATTTGCTGGTACTAGATACAGGACAAAAAATATTCTGAAGAGTTTGTGGGATCAATATCTTTCCAGCTTCGTTGTTGGACTGATAATGAGTAGCATATTGTGAAATGAAGTGAAAAAATGGAGCTTAAATTAAAAACCCATTAGAGCCCTCTAATTTCATTAAGATTTAGAAAGCTGTTGCTTCATTTGTATATTTAATAATACTAATAGCTCCATGAGATTGCAAGTGTTTAATAAGCCTTTCAGTTTGGGAGAGGGTAAAAGACTCCTAAACATTCCTAAATTGCTGTTTCTAATAGTTACTTATGACCATCAAAAGAGTCTCTAATTTACAACAGAATTTTTTCCACTGTGAGACTCAGCATTCCTGCTGGGTTAGAGGGATTACTTGGTCCTCCTCTCCCAATTCTTCCTACTTGTAAAATTAAGGGCATGTAAAGCCAGATGTATTTTTTCAATCTTGCTACAGTCATATATACTCACGTATAGATAAATCGGCAAAAGGCAGGGAAGTAGTGAGGCTTGGGGTGGGAGGAATACATGACATGGCATTGCACAGGACACAGTCCAGCACACAATTTTCAATTTTCAGAACAGTCTGCAATAAACTGTTTCTCTGTGGCAATTATTCTTCCCTGCTTGCACTTGATGTTTTGCTGTTTAAGTGCTACTCCAGCCAATGGTAACCTCAGAGACAATATTGCTCGTTCAGGTTATACCGAGTTGGTTTCCAAACCAAAACACTACATCTCTCTTGAATATCTGTTTTCTCAAAATATTACCTGCTGTATTATTAGTGAAATCTCCACTTTCTATTCCTCGATGTACATGGTTTTCCAACCCAAAAAGATGTGTATAATTTACTTGCACTTGTCTTTAAACACTTTATCAAATCTGGAATAATTTACGCACTTATTTAAAAGCCTGTTTCCATTTCTATCCCTCTAACTGGTTAAAAATTGGTTAAAAAAGACAAATAGTACTAGGCCATTCCTTTTGGAATCTCACTAGAAACATCTGTAAATAGTGATTGTCCATACACTTTTACTTTTGGAAGTCCTCCAGCAAATTTAATCATTTAACATGGTTTAATTCCTTTGTATTCCCGAGGAAGCTTTCATAAGGGCCTTTCCTCAAGTAAAATTATTCAGTGTTGACTCAATCATTCATGTTTAGCTCAACTTGGCTTGGCACACAATGGTAGTAGGTGCAATAAATGTAAACTTCAGCCAGGGATTTCTGACTTTGCTACTTAACATGAAGACTGAAAAAAAAGATAATGATAAAAATTATGAAATGGCTGAAAACTAGGTATTTGATAGAGCCTAAAAATGGCTTCAAAGCTGGGAATTGTCATAGAAAAGTGTGTTGCAAAGGAGTGCTACAGGGAGTGATGATCGGGAAGAAAAGTCATAATGAAATTAGCAGACTGTGGAAGGATTTGTTTGAAGCAAAGAGAACAACCTTACATAGTTTAGCAAACAAGTTACAGAATCACAGAACCATGGAATGGTTTGGGTTGGAAGGGACCTTAAAAATCATCTGGTTCCACAACCTCTCTGGGCAACCTGTTCCAGTGCCTCACCACCCTCACAGCAAAGAATTTCTTCCTAATTTCTAAACTAAACCTGCCTTCCTTCAGCTTAAGGCCACTCATCTAATACAACACGACTAACCTACATAAAGTAAGGGTCCAATTAAACCGTGTTGTTGAACATGATCAAGCCAATAATGGAAATCTGTACTGATCAGTGCACTCACTGGAACTATAAAAATGTCCCAGAAGCAGACATAGATCAAGGAGAGAGTCGAAAAACTGCCAAAGAATCCAAAGAAGAGTCACAAGAATGACTCTCAGTCTAGAAAATTAACTTTGCCATTAGAGCCACCTCGCTTACTTTACACAGCAAAAGCTGTGCAAGCACAAACACAAAAGTCTCTGGGGATAATGTTAATTCAACAAAAGATTCCAGAATAGAAGTGTTAACATCCTGCAACAGAGGAAAGATGAAGCTGGAGGAACGGGCACCTGTCAGGGTTGCACAATTTTTTAAGATTAATGCCTTGGTTAAGTCTCGGGAATGTTAATAAGATTATTTCTCTGAAAAGAATCATTCATGAGTGGAATTCTCGATGAGAAGTCCACAACCAATCGAAGAGCCACAGCATTTCAAAAACCTCTTGAAATCTGCAAAGACACAGATTCAGTATGATGAGCAAAAATTAAAATATTTATGGATGACAGTTTGAGCCACATTGAGTTTACAGACAGAAAAAGTCCGCCCTTAGATATACTACACAGCACCTGTGCTAAAAACTAATGTTAGAAAATGTACAATAGACATAAAAGGGATTTATGACAGTTTTTAAGAATACTCTAAAGACAAGCATCTAAACAAACCCATCATGTAACTTTTCAGTTCCTGCTGCAGTTCCTGTTCATCTTGGTCTCATGTTTCTTTACCATTATTACAACTGAAAACAAAATGCTAAAAAGAAAGAAGCTCTAGACAGGGGTAACAGCTTGTTACTGCTGCCTCACATGTCTAAGAAATACAGGAAAGAATCTGACTCCCTGTCCTTAGAAAAATGTACCAAATATCATGTTTGATATGATGTTTTCCCGTGCAACTCTTAAATCAAGATAGGATATTTTTATAGTAGAAACGTTGCAGCTCAATCAGTGCTACTGACCATAAACCCAGAAATAAGTTGTTCTTTTGAAAGTCAGGTTGGATGAACGGAGCATTCACTTCAGTTTTTACATCTGTTGCCTATACTAGAGACGGAATATTCTTCTTTTTCATAGTGATGTTATCTCCTACAAAGTCAAGGTGCACCTGCTACGGTTAAAATAGCTTCTATTGAATGATATTTTATATAATCTTAATTAAAAGAAAGATGCTTATTTCAATCACGTGACATTCAGCAACATCCTGCCTCCTCTGCCATATGTTCCAGGACCATCTCCTTAATGTGGGACTACCCCAATACACTTGCATGGTAAAAAGAAGGCCATAAATCTGTGTCCATTACATATCACCAACATATGTTCTTGATGCACTTCATTGAGCAGCCAGACTGCTGGCAACAGCTGAAAATAAGTGTTAGTGTAAAATCTTCATGTGGTCATGGTTGGATTTGTTTAGGGCTGCATCCTTTCATTGATTATGCCAATTTGTAACCAGATTTTTATTAAAAAAATCTTTGAATAGAAACAAGCTGCCTAGAGTTCAGTTTCAGAGGAGTGCTGCAGTTGTTCCATAAAGCCCCACACAGCTATCTTACATAGAAAAGATTTTGGAAATCTTCCAGATATTTTATTGAATACTCAGTAAATAAAATAAGACAGAATTTATATATCATCAGATCTCTGGTAACTCAATTATCTTTTCCATTACATGGATTGTGAGGAAGATCTTACACTTTGACCCAAATCACAAAGCTAAACTGGAAGAATATATGTATGGCACAGTTCCAACCGAAAACATCCCAGTGCATTTTAGCAGTCACTAGACACATTGGCAAGCCCTAAATTTATGCTCCTTATCATTTCAAAATTTAAATAAATTTGAAATATTTTCAAATGTGGCCGGTTTGCCTAATCTAAAGGTTTCATCATTTAAGTTTTTGAGTAGGGAAAATACATCCTACACGGCCAGGTAGTTGGCAACAACAAATCCAGAGTTTTGAGTTCCTCTTCAAGTTCATTGGGGTCACTTTTGTAATCCTGCTGTAAAAGCCAGGAATAGTTCTGTTTGTATAATTCAATATTGGGATTTTTTTTTTTTTTTTAATTCCATGGGTGAAAGTAGACATAACACAACTTTCAGATGCAAGCTGCCTTTTTTTTTAATATGAATACATGGCTGTGTATCAATTCAGAGCACTGTGGACCTGAAACTTGCCAGTGACGTGAAAGCAGGAGAATTGCTGGGCCAGTGACAAGTGACACGATGATCCCAGTACAGCAAACAGAGACACTCCTTTCAGGACTCAACACTGGAGCTGAACAGGGACAAAAGTGGTAGAGGCCATTAGGGAAAGAGTACAAAAGAAAAATTCAAGTTGCCTTCAAATGACGACACGTCTCTGTACCAGCACTGTGAAGCCCTCTGACTGCTATTGCCTAAACCTAATTGAGTAACAACTGTTGGACATAAAAGTCAGTGAAAATTGTTAATTTTTCATTTAAAAAACTCAGTCAGCAGGGCTGTTCTTTGTATTCCTGGAGCGCTGTAGCTGACCATCTCCTGTTTGTCCACATAAATTATTCAGTGGGTACCAGAAAAATTTGTAAAGTGATTTATTTATGAAAGCACTTATTTGGTATTCAGCCAACTCTCTGTCACTTGTTTGTTTGTAATGTCTAAATTGGAAAGTGTTCAATATCTGGGAAACAAACTGCTGCCTTATTTTACACCATGTTTCATCCAGATTTTCTGATGACCACAGTTCCCATGGACTCAAATTTCAACCCAACCATAAGAAGTATCTATGAGAATATAGCAGAGGTCAACCTTGTTTTTAAAGAACATAATTCTAAAACAATGAAACTCCTTCAGAATGTTCTCTTCATAAATTCGATTAAGCACTTTGCCAAAAAAGTTGCATTAAAAAGAATTAATTATCATCTGTATATTTTTTTAGTGCCAAATTTGAAGATTAAATTGAATCATTAAAGAGACAGCAAAACCACCCAGTTTTAGTTCTGTATTCAGAGCTAGTTCCTCTTGTTCCCAAACTGTAGGGCTACTATTGAAGCAGAGAATTTACAAACACATATTAATTAAATAGCTCCAGAAAGAGCTCAGGGAAAGAAGCAAATTAATTTGCATATTTCCCTGGTGTTCAAGGGGTTAATTAAAGTGCTTTAAAATATTTTTGGTGACATTCAAACTGCTGGTTTTTCATTTAGTTTTATTAAAATGGGCTTTGATGATATGAATGGAAAAGAATGGCAAAGGATTGTTGCAACAGAGATTTTTATCCCAGAGTAGCTTTCATGCTTAGCTGTATTTTCACAAACTTTGGCTACCTGAGTTTTTAGAAGCTCTGTATCTCTATGAAAAGTGAAATGTCAAAACAATGGGAGGGAAAAAATGGTGTTAAGTTGCTGACTGCATTATAAAAAAATTATTTAACTAGTTCAGTGATACTGCAGATCTTGAAAAAGGTTTGTAAGCACAACATAGTAGCCAGAGGGAAAGTGGTGCATTTTCTTGTTAAATATTATTTATAGATCATTTGTAAGCTCTGATTTTGTAATAATTACACAGAAGTGCAGGATTATTTTTCCACTAGTTCAGGTTGGACGTACTGGTGCATAAATAACCAGGCAGAAGTGAAAATGTATCTTGTAGGGTACAAAAAATTAAACAAATTATAAATCTGCATCCAAATACCAATTATATGAGGAGTGTTTCTAGCTGCACATGAATGAAAATAGAATTAATAATTTGAGTTCTGACCAGCCTATTCTAGTGAAAGGTGTCCCTGCCCACAGCAGTGGGGTTGAAACAAGTTCCTCTCTAAGGTCCCTTCCAACCCAAACCATTCCATGGTTTCAGTACTGTGATTCTATTATTCTATAATTATGAAGTGGGGGCAGAAGATAACAGGCCAAGGACTACAGGACTCTTAAGCCTCTGCATGAAATGAAACCTGAAAAGGGTTTTGGAAAGAGTGCAGAATGTTAAGGTGGGTGTATAAAACTGGACTGTGGCAGCTGTAGGAGTGAAATTTAAATACAGACTTCCTCATCTGTATTTACTTCAGGCACATGCTTTAATATTTTGATATAAAAGCATATTGAAGTTTTTCTGTAGAAAAGAACAAGTTGTTTCTGTGAGAATACAGTTCACTTTGTCAGCTGAGGTAGAACAGCATAATCTTCATTCAGTCACTCAGAGCTGGGCTAATTTACAGTGAATAAATTCTCAGATGCAAATTCAGCTCTGTTCATAAAAACTGTGTATTTCAGACAAGAAAACAGAAAGAGTTAAATGAAAGATTATGCTATTTCCAGAAAGGAAAACTCTAGGAAAGTAAGGGAGAAAGTCAGCACTTGGTATTATGTGTTGAGTAGAAACTTCATCCACAAATGAGTTACGAATGAGTGTTCAAATCAAATCTAAAAACTTGCTGATTCTGACTTTACAACAGCTAAAATTTACATTTTGGGGGGCCTGTAGCATGGAAAAGCCATAATAAAGAAGACAACCTCGAGGAAACAATTGGAAAAGAGGCAGTCTTAGTCTAGATTACCCTTGAATGAGATTATTTCTTCAGGTATTATTATCTAAGACTTTTAATAAGAAAGAAGAAATAATAGAGTACATATCATGGGGTTTTTTCAAGCAGTGTTTAGAATCAGCCAGATAAATAGAAAAGTCATTTTTGCCTACATTCAAACTACATGAATAGTCAGTTCTCAGTAGCATTTCCCAGCAATCCCCAGTCTCCCAGAGACCTATCAGGTATTGTCAGTACTAATAGTAGCAAGTGTTATAAAACCAATATATATGAGTGACAATGAATAAGCAAACTAAAAATTTAACTATAAAGATTCAAAATCAGAAACAGCACAGTAGGAGACTGTAGCCTTTGTGGACACAAATCTCAAAAGCTACAAGACATACACATACTTGAAATGAAATTTTAAATTTCTCATAATCATTGGCCATCCTTTACATGGCTCCATCAATCTGATGAGGTGTTCTGACCTACTGTTCAGAGATATTGTGTGCTTATGCAGTGAGAGTTCCAAATTTGATGGTTATTTACCAAAAAAGAGTAAATGTCTCTTCAGTTAAGCCCCTTTGATACTTTTACTATTGTACATCCTCATTCTACATTAAGATTATATTACAGGTTAATATTCAAAATTAGTTTACCTAATGCTGCAAGGATTTCCTGTTTATACAATACCACCATATTGTAAAAAGAAAAACAACCCAAACAAACAACAAAACCAAAACAAACAAAATCAAACAAAAAGCCAAAACAAGAGGAAAAAAAAACAAACCCAACCAACCAAACAAAAAAAAGCTGTGTTCTATGTGGGTCAAACTTGCTGCAGTTTTAGGCCCACAAATCAGTAAAAGAATTTCACCTTTCCACCCTCTAAACCAACTTGCTTTGTTTACAGTCCATCGTTGCTTTCCAGAGTAATTAAAGCATTATCTGCAAGCCTCATGTCCAGGTTCTTGCATGACATTGTTCAATACCAGGTCAAAACTCTTCAGGGTGGACCTACTTTGAGAGCAGATTGCCCTTAGGAACATGGAAGTAGGGCATGCACACCAGTAGCAGTGATGTTACTGCAAGGAAAAAATCACAACACAAGTAAACAAATATTTCAGTCTCAAGACAATATAATGCATACAGCTGAATAGTATGTTATCTTGAATATTTTAAGACATTTCACAGCTGCTGACTGCCCAGAAGAGGAAGTTGGCAGGCTCATTGCATGAAATCCACCTTCTTTTTTAACTATTCCTAGGTGAGTCTTGTACTCAACAACGTTTAAGGGGCACAGTGCTACACTGCACCAATGTGCCAAAGGATAGCACCCAGTCTCCTTTATTATTTTTTACTATAGCACTTTGTGTCATCTGTGAGTTTAAAAGACAGAATTGCATCTGCTTTTACTAAATACCCTTGCATCAAAAATTAATTTTTTAGGAAGTCCAGTACAGACAACATTGCTACCAGCCTTACTAACTAGCTCCTTTTTTAGCACACTCAATGAGCTGGTTTTTGTATGAGATATTCCCTAAAATTCTCTATTCCCTGAAATTCTGATCAAAATATTAGGAAATTTCGATAGAGAAGTCAAAAGTCATTTCATTACAAGGGTTTCACAACTGAAAATTTAATTTAACTTCAGTACCACTTTATTAACAACACATATATTTTTTAAATCAAATCAGGGCTTTCCCCTGTGACTAAACATTTTAAGATCCTTGCATTCTTCCATTATCTTTATTTGTTTAGTTATTGTCTTTATTCTTCTACTATCTTTATCTACTTCCTTATTTGACCTGGTTTTTTTTCCTTTATCAGCTTTCACCATCTGTTCATTTAGTTGTGGTGTTCTTTGAAGCAGTTTTCTTCCCCCTAAAGGGAGCAAAATATTTCTGTTTCACTCACACACTGACTTCATAGGAAAGCTGGAGTAGGTTACAGAATTCACAGCATTTATCATTCTGTTGAAATAGAATAATCAATCTCTTGGAGCAGAGGAAATCCCCTTAAAAATTTTTGAAACTTCCTTTAAAAAAAATTTTTAAAAAAATTATTTTTACTAAGTCTTGTCCCCAACATTTCTTTCAAGGATTAGGTTTTAAAAAATTTACATTTTAAAACACGAAGAAGTCAAGCTTTATAACTGCCCATTATGGTGGTTAACATAGTATTTTTATTAGACCTTTAACATTCTTGCTTTCTTCATGAAAAGATAAAGTTTAGGACTTCTGTAATGTCACTGAGGTTCAAAAAGTTATCAAATCTGCTTTGCATAAGGCATTTCTCACACATGAATTTCGGGCATTTCAGAATCACAAAAAAATTCAGTGCAACATACAACACAGAGGACAACTCTCATCTCATATTTCTTTCTAGTTGGACATGCTTTACTTGTTCTATTATGCAAGAAAATCCCATTGGCGACAAAAGGAGTTCAAAGCAAAATGAGGAGAGAATATGAAGTGAAAATCTCCAGTACAGATAGTAGAGACAACTCTTTTCTTAGGCTTGTAAGGGTAAATCAACAGCTGTACATCACACAGAAAATATATAAAGAATATATATATATATAAAGAGAGAATATATATATATAGAGAGAGAGAGAGAGAGAGAGAGAGAGAGAGAGAGAATATATACATAGAAAATTTCCTCCCAGGAACAGCAGAGAGGGATTAACAGTCAGTCAATCTGTACAACCTCTCTGACATCAGGAGCTTTACAGGATGTGAGTGTTTCTCCTGTATCTGTAGGTCACTTATTGGAAGGTTGAGCATGGGGTCTGTCTACAGAAGAGCCATTATATCTGAAATAGTGAATGAAACATGAAATAGCCTTCTGTGATACTGTTTTATCTAATGTTCCCCCGAACTTGCTCTCTCTGTGTATAAAAGCCTTGATACTCAGTAAATAAACTTAAAAAAAAAAAAATTCTCCTCTCTGTAAGGCATAAGCATTTTTTAATTTATTTTTTTTAATTTTTCACCTTAGATTGCAGGCTATTTTGTTTCAAGTGGCACTGGTAAAATGCATTTAAAAAAAAAAAGAAAACATAAAAAATATTATAGGAAACATGAAAATCTGTAAGTTTTGGTTTAGAGGTACAATAAAAAATATCCAAGTAAAATGTCATTTTGGTTATTTCAGAGACTGCTCATTGGAAGTCAGGATTTAAACATCTGAAAGTATATGAGCATATGGCAAGACTACCCAGCATTCACCTTCAAGTCCTCATGGAGTCTCTCAGGATATTAAGTAGATGTCTTTGCATTTCACCACTAAGATTTATTAAATGCTGTATGAAGCTTTGAGAATACAAAGAATTTTAAATCTGTTTTTTAACATTTAGAATTATAACTTTTATTTATTCTAGTAGTCAAACTGCTCTTAGTGAGGTACTGAACTGTCAGCATGTTTTCATATTGCAAGTCTACAACACATATTGCATTGTGTTTGTAACACAATGGAATTTTTCTTCAGATAAATGATATATTAAACTAGCAACATACCTTTCTATTATTTCTGATTACAGCTAAGTGTTAGATAGCTTCCTATGCAATTCATTCATTTAGAAAACAACTTACTAAGAACATACTTTGAAACAACATCTATAGTGCCAAACCTTTAGCTCACCTCATGTCATGGAATTCTATTGTATAATGGACAGACAGTGCTTAAAATGGAAAAAGTCACTTCATATAAAGATATTCAGATCATGAATAATAATTTCATGCTAACAGATTATTTCTGGTAATCAAGTAGGAGATGACATTACAATAATTAGTAACTGAAACAAAAGCAGAGCAAATGAAAATCTTATTTTTGCCGAGTCAGTTTCTAATTGCAAACTGAGAGACGAATTAAGATAATTGTTTCTGAGGTGCAGGTGTTCACAAGAGCTCTGCTTAGCCACTGAAACAAAACTTCAAAATACAAGTTGCATATACCTGTGCTACCCCTCAGTGACCAAGTAAAGGCCAGCTTATTCCTGGGAGGGCCTCCCTGGTAAGATTGGTGCTGGATTAAAATCACCAGCCAACAGCCTCGTGTCTCTGTGCATTTCAGTCACATCAGAAGCTCTAGATCAGTGTCAGGTACTTGAGACAAAAAAAATAATCACAGAGCTACTGTAAATTGAGAGCCAAGTTTTTAGCTCTACCTACTTAAACCAGAATGTGGTTCATGAAATCATACCTCACTGCTTGTACACTTTGAAAATAAAGCTCTGTTAGAGTCACGCTACTCAATGTCACTCAACAAAACATTCTTGCTTGAGCTTTTGTGTTTACTTCTTAAATGCCCAAAAACATTTTTTCACCGACAGCCTCCCCACGGTGGTACTAATGGAAGGTTCAAAAAGACAGAATCCAGAGCTGCAATGTTTCATAAATGAAAAGTTCAGAAAGGGCTGAAAAATTCCTGCTTTAATCTCCTGTGCATCACAAGACGTTGAATTTCACTCCGTTCCACCCATATTAGACTTAATCAGTCTAGGAAGATGAAACCATTCCTCAGAAAATAACCTATTATCAGAATTTCTATTCTCAGCAACTGGTGAGGTCAGAGGAGCTGCTGTGTGTGCATTTGGCACTGCAAAAGGCCTTAGAAAAAAAAAAAAAAAAAAAAAAACGTTTTCCCGTGTCAGTCTGGTCAAAAACATTTTTTTTCCGAACATAAAATTTCCACATAATTTGGACACTCAACACTGGAAAAGATCTACTAAGAGGACTCTTAGAAGACTGTCCTTACCACCTCAGTGTATGAGTCCCTATCCTTTGGTTTCTTGTTTCACATATTGGCAAATCCCAATGTGTTTCAGGGCACATATTGAACAGAGAGAGAGAGAGAATGATAAAGAAGAAAAGAGAAGAAGTACTAAATGATGTGTTTAGCTTCCTACATCATGTTTTAAACTAGTTTCCACATGACCTTCCCATGGAATGTTTGATTTTTGCAGATACTTAACTAGAGTTTCTTGGAAACTGTGTTTTGCCTAGGATACGGAACAAGGCACAAGACCAGAGGGTCAAGTCTGATCAAGCATAAGAATTTCAATAGCTATAAGCAGAAAAAAATGGTGATATTTCTTCTCCATGTAAAACAAGGATGATAGTGTGATGGCATATAGTCCCAATACAGAACTTTGACCTGTGCTATCTTTTCCATGTATTTACCTGTCTGTTTCCTCATACATTCCTTTGCTATTATATATTATGCCTTAAATTAAGTCTCTAGTTCTGGATTCATTTTCAGAAGAGTTAATAAATAAACAACTGTGTTTTATATGGATTATATATGCATTTAGAGAATTTTATTTCATCTAAAAATGCTCATAATTCAACGTGTAATATAAAAATCCAAATAACAGTTTTCATCATAACACATTGCTAACGCACAGACATTAAAAACCAAACATGCTTCAATGCATAATAAGATCAAACACATAATTTAACTTCAAATACAACTGCCAATGGGAAAAACAAAATTGACAATGCAAGACAAACATGCGTTATATATCTTATGCATTTATCCATAGTCATTATCATCATTGTAAATAAGAGCAAAATAATCTGCTAAGAACAGACTCAATGGATGCCTGAATAAGCCCTAAGTTAAAATAACAAAATTGCAGTTTTCTGTCCCAAACATCATTTAGTAATGAAAATTTCTGTATGCATCAGTAAGGAAAACAGTAGCAGAAGCTGCATTTCACATATTGATTATTCTGCATCTGAGGTCAAATCATGCATTTCTTGTTTGGTTGTTTTTTAGTCTAGACTTACATTGACTTGCAAATAATCCTATCTCAGCTCCTACCCTTAAACCAGCACTCCATTTTTTGGCCTTCAAAGTACAATATTTAAAGGCAGAGTCAGAGGATTCCACAGTGTTTCATCTATGTTATTACCTGAAATAAAGACTTTACTCAACAAACTTTCCAGTTTTCTTCTTAATGAAGCAAAACTATGAGCCCAAAGGTCAACACTGGCTCATGATGATCATGCAGAGCCAAATCCATCTGGGTTTTTGGTTTCAAAGGTTTTGTCAACTTGAGCAACAAGACCAAAAAGATGAAGTAAAAGAATATACCTAGAAACCACAGTTTCTAATATATTATCATGAATAATCCCAAGTGAAAGAAAATCATTGAAAAAAGAAAATAAAATAACTGTTGATATATTTAGACTGTATAACTTCAGGATCTCATTGGTGATGTTCTTGATTGATGATCTTGATTTTTTTATCTTTTGGGTATTCAACAAGGGTAAAGAGAAAAGTAAGGATTTTAAATAGGTACAAAACAATATAAAAGTATGGAGAAATTATTGTCTGCTTCTCTGGGTAACCCAAAATGATGTTATGTCTCTGTTTTAATGAAATCACAACACCTGTGAAGTCATAAAAGTCTGCATTGCAATATAGTACAAAATATTTTATCATAATACCTACACAGTCACCTGTCATGTCTTCAGGGATAACACATCAAACACATCACAATAAAAGTGTGTTCATAGCACATTTTAATTCAAGGTATCAAGACAGCACTTGCATTTCACCGTGGAATCCATAATTCAAATACCATAGCAAAGAGTTCTTGTATTTAATCAACAAAGACCAAGACGTAATTAGATGCTTACCATGCCTTCATTCTAACTGTGTTGATGTTCAAGAACAGCAACCACAAAACACCATTGAAATGCATTAAAAGAAATATAAGAAAGAAAAAAAAAAGATTTAAGATTCACAGAAATTTTTTTGCAGTGCATGAAACCCAATTATTTATATAAAGGCGTGGCAGAATGACTATTTAATTGTAGTTGCTGGACTTGTCACTACTTAACCAAAAGCCAATGTTGAAGTAAGGGAGACATATCTGAAGAAAGACAGCTTTTATTCCTTTGTGTGCATAGACAGGGCACTTGCTAGGATCCTAGGAGAACAGATCATACTTTTATCTTCTGTGCACTCTTTCCACAGGCTGCCATTTCAATGACATTTAACACTTCACACCACAGGGCACTTACAAAAAGCTACAACAGATGTTTGATGGCATGAGGGGAAACAGAGTCCATCCAGACAAATGTTTTGATCTGGAGAAAGGAAATCCTTTTCTCACCAGAAACAATTATGAAATGAATGAAATTGTTTTAGAAGGCATCCAACTATCAAAAGACGGGGGAAAAATAAATATATAAAGCCTTTAAAAAAAACCCCACCAAACTGCAGAATAAGCTATGTAGTTTATGCCTCACAGCTAGAGAAAAAAAATCCAGCATTTGGCCAGCTCTGCTCTTTACATGGGATATGAGGCTGACATGCTAACAAATCTGGGGTTGCAATTAGAGAGGTTGGGGGTTTTTTTAAAGCAACAGAATAACAGCACAAAACAGAAAATAAATGAGGGGGAAAAAAATGAGAACAGTAGAAAATAAAATTGTCAGAAACTGGTGGTCAGACTTGCAAGCCCAGGCTTGCAAATGCTGGAGTAAAAGGATATTCTTCCCCAAGAGCCATACATAAGCTGTGGTTGTGATCATTCAACTCTTTTGTGTTACTGGGCTCATAACTAGATGGAAAAGTGAAGCTTTTCTTCTATTCTTCATAACAGAAGCATCTGTTATGAAAACAGGTGAAAAAGGTTAACGAGATTTGAGGAAGGTAGCCTGATTTAAACTATGTTGACTATTTACAGCAGCTACACTTAATAAACTGAGTAATTCTGAGTTGCTAAACTATGAGATACAATTCCTTTAAGGACTTCAGGTCATCTTAACCATTTAAACTTTGTTAACAGGAGAGCTGGTAGGCGTTTATAAAATGCTTGGTTTGTGGATTCTTTAAAGATAAACTAAACATCTGAAACTCTTACTGACTAAAAATAAAAAAAAATCTGACCTTGAAGTCCTTAAAGCAACTCAGATACTCTTGAAAATAATAACAAAAACACCCAAAGCTGTATTTTGTGCTCTTTATTCAAAATACTTCACTGTAGAGCCCCCAGCTGTGGATAAACTGAACCCATTCTAGGTACGTGTCCTATCCCAAATAGTAATGATAATGGAAGTAACTCTTTTCTTCCACTCTTTTACAGTTTTGAAGCTTTGTTTATTGACCAAATGAGAGCAACATTAAATTTAATTGACATATTGAAAAAATAATAATTGCAAAGCCTAATTGTTTACATGTTCCAGATACACATGCTCCTGCATTCTGAAATTAAATTCACAGGAAAAAGAAAAATCACAAAAAGACAATACACTACTGTGGATTTCTATAGCAGTTAGTCCTACCAAGCAGGCTGAACTATCCCCATGAAGTGATCAAACAGTCTGCTAGGATTTAGGTATTAGGGACTTGAAACAATCAGAAAGGGGTAGGGTGGGAATATTTGAATAGACTGGTTTAATATTCTTTGCGTTGCTTCTCACTGTCTTGTTACATCAGGCCAGGCATGTGATGTGCTCTAACAGAGTTTGGCAGTGTATGGCTAACATGCTGCAAGAAAGGGAGAGATGAAAAAGAAACCTCCCATAGTCTCCCTGCCCATTTCCCTCTCAAGTGTTTCCCACGTAAATCCAAAGCTTGCCAACTAAAAACACCCACCCCAAATGCAAACCACAGTTTCAGCCACAGTGATTCTCACAATAGGCATTGGAAACAAATAAAAATGCACTTATTCTTCTTGAAAATTCAAAGAAATCTTCATAGGGACTCTTTGACATACAGTAACTGTTGGACATATAAAGTTGATTCAAACACATTTTGAGTATATGTTATGCTGCACCATTAAACTGGCTGAGTCATATTTTTCCCTCTTCATCAAAGCTTTCATCATTTACTATACAAAATGGATGGTTCTCATTTAGTGATCAGTTATTTGATATGCTGTTTTCTCTTCATCATTAATTGGATTGCCCTGGGCCTTAGATATCACATATTATTCCAGTGCTTTCCTGGTGACAAAGCTATTAATTTCCTCATGTGATTTTCTATGCCACTTATTATTAGAGTATCAACTAGAATTTCTATTGAATTTGGTTGCAACTGAATATTAGTCCTGAAAGCATTGACAGGCTGGCACACAGGAATCAAGGAAACGTGAATGAAACTGAGGGTTTGCTGGTTTGGGGTTTTTCTGTGAGCGAAAAAAAATGGGATGGAAAATAGGCCAAAAAAAAAAAAAAAAAAAAAAGGAAAGAAAGAAAAAAAAAAGGTTGGCTTAAGTAGCATCACAGAGGAATTGCCTAGGAAAATCTGTTCTATCCTGGCTTCTGCCACAACTCCCTGTGAGATAGTTTCTACTTTTGCTTTAATCCTCACCTACCATGACTGGGCAGCTACTGGCAAGAGGAAGGAGAAGGATTCATGAGCACAATTTCTTAAGATGAATTGGTAGCAGAGAAAAATTTCCTTTTTTTATATAACTGATTCACATTGTTTTGCAACTTCTCACCACAAAAAAAAAAGAGTCCTCATTTTTCAGTGATTCCATTAAAAAGCCCAAAATTTATGCACTGTGAGACAATACATTCTTAACAAGCCTGAGTTATTTTATCTTTACTTTCTTCTTGCCCAGTGGGATAGAATAACAAGATGTTAAATATTACTTTTAGTCATAAATATGAATACCAGGAAAAGGATAAAAGGAGCATAGCCAGTAATACCAGCTTTTCTTACAAAACTTGCATCCAGTACATAGAGAGACAGATGAGATTTGAAGGAGTCTTAAGAGAGTTCTGGTAAGTAAACAATAAAATCTGTAAAAAATGTAACCAGTAGGAGCTTTTTATCCACATTTCTTAGAGATCTTCCTGTATAAGCCCTGAGAGCTCTGAAACTATGAAGCAGACAAAAAATAGTGAAGAATACTTGAATTTGGTTCTTGATTGTCAAAATTAAGAATCTGGCATAAATTATATCTAAAGAATGTTAGAAATTACAGACTATGGTGCTGTACCTGCCAGTGTTTCCCTTGTTCTATCCCTTGTTTTTTGTTGGTTGTTTCTAAAAGTCATTGGTATCATTTCATTGGTATCACTTCTGGGTAACTGGATTCTGCTTAGCTCTGACAGCTGATATGAGGTTATGCAGGAAACCTTGAAAAACTCAAAGGATATGCAGGTTTTATAAAAAGAAGGGTTTTAACAATATGGGAAATAGTCTTAACATTATTTAAGGAACTATTTTGCCCTCTCACATATACAGGCTCCAGTAAAGGGCATTAATGAGAAATGTTTCCTCTATTCAACTTATAAATGTCATCTTATTTCTGTCGACAATTATTTTATTTGCAAATGAAATTAATTGCATCCATTTTTATTTTACCATGAGGCAGCATGATACAAATTGGTTTATAATGTGAAATCGATATTTAATGAGAGCTGTATTATTACAAGTGTGGCAACATTTTTGCTGGAGTTATTATGTCATGTTCATAGTTTCCTCCCCCATTGACAGCTATCTTTCCAGTTCAAATAAAGCACTTCAGTGCAATTCCAATTTCCAGGATCCGAACCACCAATTTCAAAATAAATGTTGCCTGTTTCTAAGGGAAACTCAGGTTTCTTTCATTGTCTGGAGGCAGTAGAAGAAGATAGATTTAGTTATAACTCAGCATTCTGATTTTTTTAGCGTGTTATTTAGTCTATTGGAAAAACAGCCCTCAGAGTGCATCAGAGCTTCATCCCGTGCTGTTTGCCAAGGTTATAAGAAAGCTGTGCCATTATCCTGGTTTAGCTGTTGCCTTGCTCCTGTTTGTGGCCGTGGTTCCTGGACTCTGTGGCTGCAGCCATGCAGCACAGTGTTGCAGGCTGGTTCTGAACACCACAGTTCTCTTATTTAACCAAAAGAGTCTGGCAGGCCTAACTGGCAGCTCTATTTATTTCTCTGCAGACTTGATGCTCCATGAAATAGAGAAAGCAAGCTTTACTAAACATGTAAAATTTCATCTTGCAAAACGAGAGATGAAAAAGGTCGGTAGGCTGAGACTTTAGAAATTGCCAGAGCACAGGAACTAAGAGCTTTTCAGTCCCTTAATTTTTTAAATTAATTCCACTAGACATATACTGAGGATATGTATTATTTAAATTCCTTTGCTTGGTTTCATTCTATAGATCCTTTCCAGAAAAAAAAGCAACATTATTTAAAGAATGAGGGGTTCTGAAGAATGAAGGGTTGTCACTATTATGCTGTCTTTTAAGAAGGAAATTGCAATTATCTTTATCTGTTTCAACATACTGTAATTGAAGACTGACTTGCTGGAGCTTGTAAGACTAGCTGGGACCTTGTTTCCTGCATTAACTTTAAATGCTATTCTCTGGAATTGCTATTCCCTCCTCTACAAGGATTTCAAGAGAGCCAGGCCATGGAGTCTCCACTCTCCTCCACCCTTTTTTTTCATCTGCACTTAACCTGTACTGTATGTGGGAAGACAGGCATGCTGACTGCACTTCATCCAGGTAATAGCAACCTCATTCTTCTCCTTAGCATAGATTGGGTGAGGGCAATGACCACAGTCTCTGTTTAAATGCAATTTTACCCCCACCCCTTTTCCCACAAAAACGCATCACAATAAGATGCATTCAAAGGCTCCAAGATGCTGATCCCATATTTTTTGCTGTATGGAAATAGTAAACAAGGACCCCACTGTGGAATCCCAGAAAATCAGAGGCCAATGTGTGTGTCTCAAACACCAACAGCTGGATGGTTGTGGAACCAGTCATGGATTGTTGGCAATAACAAAGATTGTTGGTGCTAACCAAGGAGTTTTGGTAAAACAAGGACTGTTAGTAATGACAGTGCAGGGAAGAACAGGGTGAGGCTGGAGAAGGGGGCCCTGCAGAACCAGGGCAACACTTTCCTGGGGCAAACCCCTTTGCTCTAGTTCCTGGAGATAAGCACAACAGCACAAGCCCAGGAATGAGGTCAAGAAGTTGGCATGGACTGTAGGGAGCGATCAAGACCCCCAAAGTCCTCCAACCCATTTCCAGAAAGGTCTGAAAGAATGCACTGAGCATGATGACCAATTTTATTAGAAAGTGAGAAACCTGTCTTCAGGATGGGGAAAACCTATCTATAAGAAGGTACCCCCACCTGGTCTGGGTGGTCCCCCCAGGGCACTGGACACCTCGCTGACTGGATCAACATTAAAACTAGGACTGGTGATTTCTTTCTTTCCTTCTTTCTCTCTTTCTCTTTTCCTTCTCTTTTCTTTCTCTTTTCCTTCTCTTTTCCTTACTTCCTTCCTTCTCCCTTTCTCTCTCTTTTATTCATTTTTCATTCTCACTTGCTTTTCGTCCTATCCCTTCACCCAAAACTCTCTGTCACGTGCTTAAATAGAAGGTCAGGGACCAACATACCAATTTCCATGTCAAGTGTGATATTTACTAATAAAACTTTGTGAGTTTTTGCAGACCCTCTGTCTTTTGTTGTTCCTTTTGAACACAGGCATCTACCAATCTCGGCTGCTCTCTTTCCCTTAAGGGTGGGACCTGTTATTCTTTGTTTTTCCAGTTGCTCTTTCTTGAGAAATATCACATATATGTCGCATGCAAGACACTGCTCAAAGATTGTATTAGAAAATCGTCATGTTCTTCCATTTACTGACCATCCTTAATGGTCAAAATAGAATACAATCCCTATACACATTACAAGAGATAGAAATAGCTTTTCCACCACATTATCCTATTTCTCAGAGGGCTGATATTTCTGATCATCATTAGTTCAATACTATTCTCATCAGAAATATCTTTGTTAAATATAATGTCTGCTTGAGGGCTGCCACAGGAAGTCACTAAAATATTACATTGGTCCTACTCTAGAAAGAGCACTGTAACAAAACAGGAAATATTTAAAGGTGGTTAAAGCTGCTGGCACAGGTCTCTTTCAGAATTTTCTCACGAAGTTTAGAATCAGCTTAAATTGTTAGCAGGCATGCTACCCAGCACTGACAGTTCCTGCTGCCTTGAATGACTGAACAACAAAATAGAAAGAAAAAGAGAAAAAAAGAGAGATAGACACAGTTGCACCCAAGGTCAGGAGGAACAGCAAAACTAAATTAAAATAATAAAACTATTTTAAAGGTAAAACGGTTTCTCACATTAAACGTGTAGTAGCCAGCTAGCAATGCTCTATCTGTGCAAAGTAGACTAAATTAAGAAAATTGAAAATGTGTTTGGCAATCCCAGTAGAAATTCCATTTATCTGCAGCAAAAAAACCTCAATATTGTACGATTTAGCATGTGTAGCAAGCATTTTGGCTCAGAAGCAGCTTAGAAATAAACTAGACAGTTGACATTACAGAACAGGACTGAAGAGCATTGGCAGAGCTGTGCAGGAGTTGTGTATAAATTATCTCCTTCCATTTTGATTTGCCCAAACCAATGCCATTTACCTTGGCCGCTAAATTCCTGCATAACATTTGGAGCAAAGGAAGTAGAAGCAGGAAATCAGAAGTGCCTGGTATATGAACTTCCAAGTACAGGACAGTTTGCAATGAGCAAATGTTAGAGGGATACTTTTTGTCCACTCTGAGCAAACCCAGTCCAGCAGATCAACAAAAAATAGACCCATCCTGAATTTATACTCAATTCCAGGTGAAAACAGCATCATTAGAAGTAAAACCAAAGTTGCTCTGAGGAGGTAACTTTTTTCACTTACAAATTCAGTGAACACTGATTGAATGTTTTATTATTTTAAAAAATCAATATTGTTATTGGAGAAGAGAGAAAGACAAAATAGTTGCCCATTTGAACAAGTCAATAAAAGTAGAAATGCTTAAAAAATTCCTCAAGAGGAATAATTACATTGAGAGGATTTCATTAGTGTGGAGATTATCTTGAAGTAAATTTCAGCATCAGAAGTCAATAACTACCCTGAGTGTTTTGTCATTATTTTGCCAGTTTTCCACTAGAGACATACTTCTGTGGTAAAGACAAGATAAGGCAAATAACTAAAATCTGCCACAGTATTCTGAATAGCAAACTATTTCTGTTTCTAAATGGCCTTTTGTTTTCTGTTGGTGTTTGCTTGTATTATGTCTTGCCTTGACAGTCAACAGAAGGGATGAATTGTCATGTCAACAAAAAGTTCTACTTCTGTCCTGTATTCAACAGTTCAATATGTTGTTTAATATCATCTATTAAATCTTGGGCACATGCTTATAGCTGTTCAAACAGTTTCAAAGCCTGAAAAGGTTCAGTCCTACAACAAAACATAATCAAGAGAATTGGTCTCCTACTCGATTTTTGGTCTGATAGAAGCCCGTTAGGTTAACTTTCATATTTAATAATTGGCTTTATTTCAATTGGTTTTTTTCATATCAGGAAGGATTAGAATATTTCATCACTTTTGTTTTATTTCTTATTAAATATAATGAGTTGGGATGGACAAGAACAATTAAGGAATTATGCCTAAAGAAAAGCAAGATTGTTTGTTTTCTAATTAACAAACTGGAAATATTGATGGTTCATGAGTACTGTACATATCTACACGCTATTTTTTGTTCAGTCCTGGTTTTTGGTCTCCAATGCTTTGGTTGCTTGCATCACAATATATATTCTTAGTAAAGGCAGAAAGAATATACATGAAAAAATAACTGTGAGATACTCTTAAATTTTAATATTGCATTTCCTTATGAACACAGTTAACATGCATGCATGTTTATACCATCACTCCAAACAGTATTTTTAAGCTACGTGTAAAAATATCTCGTCCTTCGATTTGGAGACCACTATATGTTCCTGAAAAGCTGAAAAGTTGTTTCTTTACCTAGGGCTGTAATTGCTTTTAAATGCAAAAACAAAACTAGAATTTTTAAGAACTAGAAATTTATACATCCCATAGAAACAGATTAGAATTATGAACTTATTTGTCCATAAAAAAACATTAGTGTACTTAAGTGGCTTCATATACTAGGATGAGTTTTTTGACACAAGTTAGCCAGACTAACAGTGAGGTGTATCTACTTTTGTAAACGTTGACCAAAATAATAATTATTTTTGAGACAACTGCACTTAAAATTAAATGCATCCCCTGCTGCATAAGAAAATAGTGTCTGTACAGGTATTTAATATAATTTCACTAATCTATTTGAATTCAATCTTTTAGTTAATCTGTAGAAGTTTTCGTACTTTTCAAGATGGTCTGAGGTTCAAAGTACTCCACAAAGTCACAGGAATAATAAGAGGTACTGTAGAATGAAGCCAGCCAGTAAGAGGATGTTTAGTCTGCCTGCACCCATTGGTGTTATGTTTAGTAACATGATGTTACTAAAAGCCTTTAAGTTTCAGAGAATTAATGTTAAATGTTCATTTATTTCCACAGAAGCTTTATTTTATTCCAAATTCAGATGTACACGTCCCAAATTCTTATTTTTAAAGCCAGATTTGTATTGAAACATAAATTGTTTTGGGCTAAATGCTCAGTAATCATTA
>JAWWLV010000100.1:32674566-32688510 GCA_035041135.1 Platyrinchus mystaceus | reverse complement strand
TTTTTTTAATTTTATTTTTTTTTTTTTTTTTTTTTTAGTGCTGTGGTAACATCCAATGTCCCTTGTGACCAAAATAACAACAGAAGTTTATGATACCAAATGAATGGGATTTTAAAGAATTTTTCTGACATATAAAATTATACCAGTACCAGAAATAATTTCTTCTTACCTTTTTGACTGACAATGAAATTTTGTGGTGTTTTTAAAATTTTAAGTTTTGGAAAAAACAATATTTCAAACCTCAAAAGTGTTTTCACCATCACAGTTGTCTTTATTTCTCGATGTGTCTTTATTCCACTGTTTCCAACAAGAGTTTGCACCAAGAGTTTTCAATAGTTAGATATCTATCCTACTTGCTCATGGCTCCTATAAACACACTGGGATGCCCCTTACAAGCTACCTTCAACACAGTGACATATTAATTCATAAGAATTTCTCCAATTCCAGTGCTTACCCTAAATTATTACTTATTTTATTACTTCTGTGGGATTGATAGAATTATAAAATGGCTTGTGTTGAAAAGGACCTTAAAGATCTTGTAGTTCCAACCCCACTGACATGTACAGGGACACCTTCCACTAGACTCAGAGCTCCATCCAACCTAGCCTTGAACACTTCCAGGGATAGGGCATCCACAAATCCTCTGTATGACCTGTTCTAATCCCTCACCACCCTCACAGTAATGAATTTCTTCCTAATATCTAATCTAAACCTACTCTCTCTCAGTCTGAAACCATTCCCCGTTTTCCTGTCACTACAAAGCTCTTGTAAAAAGCCTCTCTCTGTCTTTCTTGTGGGTTCCCTTCAGGTGCTGGAAGGCCACAATTAGCTCACCCTGAAACCAGGGTGAAGCTCTTTTCCAGGCTGAACAACCCCAATTCTGTCAGCCTTTGCTCACAGGAGAGGTGCTCTATCCCTCTAATCACCCTGCTGGCCTCCCCTGGCCTTGCTCCAACAGGTTGATGTCTTTTCAGTGCTGGGAACCCCAGAGCTGGATGCTGCTGGATTATTCATATGCTAAAACTTATATGTACGCCTTATGAATACAGATCCAGTTATTTGGTCTACTTTCCATACACAAAATGAACATTTTCTGCTTTGACTGGGACTTGGTTGGCTCTTCCTGAAGAGCAATAATTTTCCTTCTCACTTTCATGTGAAATCCGTTGCCTTCAATCTACTTAAAGTTGCCCTGAAGTTCCCAACCTGTTAGTGTCAAGAAGCACAGGTTACATCTATGTCATTATAGTGATTCATCCTTGTTGTACAGCTTCCTGCTGGTAACAAAGCAGTTTTTAGGCTTGCCAGAAATATAACATTTTCAACTGTACTTATAAAGTAAACATTTTGGGGATAATCTGGGACTCTTCAATATGTGACCATCTGGTTGCAAAATTAGAGAAAGAAAGCTTCAGTGTTGCTTACTATAATCTGTTTTTCGAAACTCTTAGTCTCTATATTGGCATTTAAAGCTAGGGATGGTGAAGTTGACACAATTATTCTAGTGTACATTTTAAATAACCAGGAAAAAATATGTTTTTTTCTATAAACACAAATATCTTCTTTAAATAAGTGTTAATTTCTGCATACTTCACAGAAGCCACAAACCAGCCAATTAACATGTTTTTTGCCTCTACTTATCCACCAATTATTGACAAGTGCAATCACTATACAAGTGATTAAATAGACCATTAAAACATGGAACAGATTATTTTATTCACAAGGTCAATTCATACTTCAAACTGTATTGAAGATCTGAATACAAGATTTAATTTCTTTGTCTTTTTTTTCCCCTGTATATTGCACGATACTTGTTTTAGAGACTATATAATGATTTACATTAATAATATATGTGTAATATTTATGAATGTGTGTATAATTCCTTTGAAATAAATATCTATTAAAGTACAAAATCTTTATGAAGGCTTACTGACTGTCAGTTTCTTAGGAAACATAGTTCAGAAACTTTGCTTTCCAAAACTCTAGCAACACATTTCCCTACTGTTAGATTATTGACCAATACTAGAAGATAAGTTACTGCAAAGCAACCTTTTTCCTGGACAATGGTTTTGCCAAGTTAGAATGGTCAGCAGCAAAGTCCATTTAGTCTTGACAAAAGATATAATTCCTTTCAAAGACAGAAAGGCCATTTAAGTTAGTCTAACCTGTAACATTTTCCTCTGTCCATTACAAGTCAGTTCAATATATATAGATTCACATTTTCCATGAAAACTGCCCTGTTCTCAAATGGCAGAGAACTTGTGTGATGTCAAAGGAGTTACCTTACAGCTCATACATCACAAGATTTTTATTTCCTCCATCAAGTACAGCACACAGGAGTCAAAACCAGTTTCAGATCCTCTGTAATTCAGTCAAGCAAATCAACATCCTGCAAAAAATGCAATTCACATACAACCAACTTGAAATCAATTATGTTAATCAATTGAAAACTAAATTTTAGATTAGAAACAAAGGTCTGAATGAAAAAATTGCTGCAAGTTTTGTCCTCAGAAAAACGATTTCATATTTTTATATTAATTAAGATAAGTGTACAATGTGAAAGTATTTTCATTTCCTGAAAGAATATAAACTTTGAATTTATTTCAGCTCAAACAGATGCCTGAAAATCTTAAGGAGTAATAATATTACTAGTTATAACTTCATGGCCCCTGGAGAGTTTCTTTGGAAAAGGAAATACATATTTTATGTTACGGAATGTGTTGTAAAGGGCATGAGAAAGGAATAAGTGCTATTGCAAGTGTTTTGTCATGCATACTGTAATCCAGTAACATGTTTGCCATTCTGTCTTACACATGTTACTTCCTTCAGTTAGAGGTTTTCCTGCACACAAACACAACGATCTGTCATTTATTTCTCCATGCAGAGGAAAACATCACACAGAGAGAAGGCACACAGAGTAACTGCAGTGTGAAAACTGAGCAGCACAGAGAGGGGTAAACAAGACCCAGTCCCACATACATGCAGAGGAGCCACAAACACACAAAAAATATCTCAGAGACACCCAAGAGCTGAAACATCTCCTTGAAAAATGTTGCTCGGCTGACTAAAACCTGTCCCTTAAAAGGCTGCCATAACCACAGGAACTTTATTGTTCTGTGTATCTATTTTAATGTAGTTTCACAACCTGTGAAGTAGATTTTAAGAGCAAATGTATAATATTCTGCTAAGTGACTTTTAACCTTAGTCTTTTCCATCTACATCTTTGTTTTTCATATTATCCAAATTTCAGCTACCTCTGTACAAAGATTTTGAAAATACGTGCTTCATCTTTATCCCTTGAAAAATAGAAATTTGGAAAAAGGTTTTATAAGGCCTCTTTGGATTTTCTAACCCACAATAGCTTTTTTTCTTTAATATCTTTTTCAAATTTTCCAGTTCTCACATGGAGTTCTCACAACTACAGTTGCCTCGTGAACACCTTGGGAAAAAAGCACTGGGGGAGGAACTGTGCACCACATAACATCATTTCACATTAATATGATGAGTTTTGTGGGCTCTCTGCATTACCTCACTTTAAAAAGGCATGACCATCACATTTATGCAGCTTGAGGGGGTTCTAGAATCTTAGAAACACGAACTGTGAAATCAGACAAGCCAAGGGTTGAGGAAGAAGGTGTTTTTTTTTTTTGCTACCATCTTCAGCAGGCCCAGGATTTTCCTTTATTAATGTCATAAAACACAACACAGACCTCCTATACAGCACAGCACTGACCACTACATTGGTTTTCAGCATATGAGCTATTATTTCCTGTACATCTCACAGCTTTGGCAGGGAGAAAAGAACCTCAGTAAAAAGAAAAGACAAAATACAAGCTGTGGCTGAAAGACTTTACTTGGAATGGGCGATTGTTTGCCTGGAGCACAGGTTATCAACAACCATTTCCATTCCCCAACCCAAGAGTATGTGTACCATACTGTGGTTTGGTTGCCATGAGAGGGTTAATTCAAACCAAAACCAGTTACAAAGGCAGACATATAAAAAAATCCCACAAGTGTTGGACTTCAGTAGCACATCCCAAGAGAAAGAAAAGCAACAAACAGCGTAACCAGTGCAAGTTCAGTTGGCTGAACAGTGTTTGAATTGCACTGAACCTGACAGCAGCAAATGCAGGTAGAAAAGTCTTCTCCCTCCCCCCTGAAAACCTTCTTTTAAAAGTCTACAATGAATGTGATACAGCCTGAGGCTAAATACCAGCACATACAGAAATGGATGACAGCTCTGTTCATTTCAGTTTTTCAAACTTCATCTCAAAGCTATCATTCAGAGTGCGTTGAAAGCAGAAAAGAAAAATACTGCAACTATAATTGTAAGACCTGCAGGAAAACATGATGTGCAGGAAAGAATGCATAAAGCACAAGCCTTCAGCACTTTCTGTGTGCTGTTCTGGTTTGATGCGCTTACAGAGTTTGAATCGAGGGGGAAAGCATGTGTACATTTCAGCCCATAAACAGACACAAGAAGGAGTGTCACGCAGCTCATATGAAGATTTAAGGCAGAATAGCCTTTTTCAATCACTGTTGGCAGATATGTGTATGTGTGCATGAACGCTCATACTGTCAGCGAAATTAAAACTAACAAATGACGACCTCGCACTGCACGGAGTTTTGCAAATTTGATGAACCCACAGCAGGAACTAGCAACTCTTAATCTTTGTTATTTAACTTTAAATAAATAATTGCTTCTTATTAAGCCGTGAGCAACAGGGACTTCAATTTCAGCTCGTACCTTGAATTTTTGTGTTGATCCTTGTTCCAAACTATCAATGTAAAAACCCAATGGCAGTGTCAGTCACAAAGATATGCAATTCAGAGAAGAACCTGGGAATCTCCTGCAGATACAGTTTATGGAATACTTACTGGATTGGTCCACAGTTCAGAATACACATACCTTCAAAAACTCAGTTAACATTGAATTTAAATCTAAACTTAAGGTTCAGAAACAGTGCTTTTATAAATGTTTGCAATGACAATATCCTTCAGGTTTCTTTAAAAAAAAAAATTGACTGTTCACAGAGCATATATGATTCATGCTTCTGTTCTCAGGCAGATTTAGAAAAAAGGACACATTCTTTTATTGACAGCCATTTCTGCAGGAATCAAGAAAAGGCCTTTTAGTCAATAAACTAAGAAACAAGGGCATTTATTGCCCCTTTGAGAATTTTTTTTTCCAGTACTTGTAATTCCCAAGTCCAATTAAAGAAGAGGTGACTGCTGTCTCATGGATTAGAACAGTAACAACAGCTTCCTTTACTAGGAAATAAACTACTGTCTAACTCTAAGTTTGGGATTTTGAGACCAATATCAGGCAATGCTTAAGAGCTGTTAAAGAAATTGTGTATTATTTATTCCCTTTGGACCATATTGGCAGTACTTTTATGGTTACTAATACAATATAGGGAACATATTTCACCACTTGTGCAGCAGTGAGAACTTCTAAAGTCTCAAAGAGAAGCATAAGAAAACATTTCAAACTCTTAGGCCACATCTGGAGGCTGAGATTATAATGGCTTTGACATCTCCTCTTGTGTTCATCACATGCCAACTTTGTACATGGTATTTCTTTCAACTTCATTTGATGCTTCTTAGCATTCACAGATATTCTGCATTCTTGTGTTTGCACCTGCTTTCCACCATACTGAAAGTGAGTTGTCAAGGTGAACAGGCCAGCACAAAGCACTGCATTGTGGTTTTTTTGATCTGTGTTGATTTTTTTTCTTAACAGTGTGCACTTTCAGCTGCCCTGTGTACTATTTTTTTTTTATGCAACTGAATGACTCTCTGAGAACTCGTCATTATCCACCCTGGTCATCAAAGGTTTTAAGGGTGCAGCAATTCGTGTTTTCCACTTAATAATTCACCTGATGCATAAGAGGTCAGTGTAAATTACCAAAGGCCTGTAATTTAAACATTTGCTGGCTTTCTGCTTCACAAGTTTGATGGACATCTTAATGGCATGACTAAGATTATTGAGGAACATAAAGATCACCCTTTATAAAGAGCTCACAGCTGCAAATACTTGCACAATGAGCTTCAAATTACGGTTGTATTTTCTGAAACTAGATTTGTATTTTCTGTCAGATATACTTAATACCTGCAGAATGCTCATGCCATATGTGCCATTAACTTCACCTGAAATACAGTGATCGATCCCTTGTAAAATTACATGGAATGGGCTGACACTTTTCTGCAATGGACTCCTGATTTTGAAGAGTCTGTGCTTCACTAAAGCTTTTCTTCAGGATTTCTACTAAAAGAACTGGGAGAAACTCTTGATAGTTTCGTATGAAATGATTTGCACAAACAATGACAAATTCTTGATTAAACAATCTGGCAGCCAATTTTCATTAAATCGAAAAGCTATTAAATTATATAGACTTACTTTGCTTTAGCACTCAGGCTGCAATCTACATTTAATAGTTTCTAAGCATTTGTCTGATGCCTAAACTATTTCTAGACAGAAACAAAATTGATTTTGTAATAAAAGTAGAATTAAAGAAAATAAACTAATAGGAATCTGTTAATTTTTATTCACTTTATTTTGTACCATCTGTATACTAAGGACTCTGTGTGGTATAGTAAACAAGTGCACATATGGACAGGAATATGAGCCAAAAAATTCTCCAACAAACTGAAATGTTAAAGTAAAATGATAAGTAGGTAGGCATCTTTCTGTGCTTAACAGGGGACAGAAATTCCATTACTGATGCATTTACTACTTCTTCTGGGTTTGGGGGTTTCTTTTTAAATTAATGTCATCCGTTATTTTATCCACTAAGTAAGACTTTACTCTATCCCAAGACTGCCAAGGGAGCAGAAAGCAATACAAAAAAGCCCTGTCACCTCTGGAAAGGACTCACAAAGACTGTTAGCTGCATTAGTAATTCTATTTTACCATGCTTTGTGAATTACAGTGATAGGCACTGTACTCTGCTAGCACTGCTCTCTGTGGTGTCTAACTGATGCTAGTATTGTTTAGCATACATATCATGGGAGGCTTTTCCTTAATCTTAATGCACAATGCAGCCAGGTTTATAAAGCACAGCAGGTTTTTTCCCCCCTCAGTTAAGAACTAAAGACAGCAAGGCACTAGGAATTTCAGGGTGCTGTTGGGCTAACAATCCGCATGGAGGAGGAGACAAATTTACCTTTCCTTCTAGCATCACCCTGTGGTGAAGTTTCTGTCAAAGGATGAAAGGACTTCAGTGAAAAGGGTTTGGCCATGAGGGAGATGAGAGTGATAAAATGTCCAGTGGCAAAAGTAGAAAACTCATTCTGTCACTACTGCTGTCAAAGCAGCTGTGCCCTAGTGGCTTACTAACCTCATGATCTTGTATCAGTACTATCAAATACTCAAATTAATATTCAAAACGTGTCCACTTCTTGTGAGGGGCGTATCAGTCTGACCTCTGATATCTGGCTTGGGAAATAATAAGCCCTCAGGTAGCATTTTACCTAAACCTGTCGGAAGCCACTTTCAATTGGGCAAAGACACGTGTAGAGTCCCTGCCTACCTCAGAGCACAGGAGATCCAAGGCAATATAAAGCTTTCCCTCTTTGATTTTGCTGAGAGCTCTATGGAGCCTGTTCAGCCACCCCTGAAATCTTCAACTCCCACAGGTAGAAACATACTTTTGCCTGGGTATGGACCTTAGATGGGGGGTGCACACTGGTAGCAAGAGAAATTAAAAGTCAAATAAAAAAATCCCTCGTTTTTTCACTGTTTGATATGACTAACCAGTAAAACATGGAGTGGAGAATCTGGACTGCATGAGTGAGAGCCCTGTCCCTGCTCCTTCCTGTGTCAATACTTCTTGTGCCAGAGCATAGGTTCAGTCTCCTGGACAATCATTCACAGCTGTGAAAGACACTTGTACCTGACATCAAAACACTCCCAGCAATTCCGAGGAGCTATAAATAAGTTCAAGGGCCATCTACAGAGTGATAACCGTGTGTTTAGGCTCAAGGAAATATCAATAGCTGCAGACTATTTTCAAGTCCCATGAGACGGTACTCAGGCCCTCAATCCACTCCAGAAAGCTATCACAATAGCATTAAGCACTGTTGCTGTGAGGGCAGTGAGCCATAAAATCAATGTTTTCTACTACCAGAAAAAAATCCTCCCCATCTTTCGCTTGTGCAGCTGCTCCTTCCCCTCCTGATTTCTAAGCAGGGAACAGGCATGTTGAAGCAAGTACTAGCAAACCTTGACCCAATCTTCAGCTTGTTAGACAGAGGCACTAAGGCAGAAGAACTAGGGGACTATTTTTCAGCTGGTGAAAGACAGACACATGCATTTTCTCTTTCTCCCTCTCTTACACGCCAGAAAAAAAAAAAATGGGAAACCCACAAGTCTGCTGCATCTCCTTTGTGATTTAGTAACTCTCCAGGTTGCTCCTGAGGCAATACAATGATGTACTGCTTTTCCTTCAGGGGAAAGGGAAACTCATACCACAGCCCCTGCTTAAATGACATTTCACAAACACTTTTTTTTCTGTTGGCGTAGCTACTAGCAGAAAATACCACCTTCCTATAAGAGAAAGTACCCTAATGAAGAGTTCAGTCCAAGAAACACATTTTAAACAGTTTAAGTCAAGCCCCAGAGAAATAAAGAGGGGAAAACACATAGCCTGGTCAGTAAGTTTCTGTTCTAGGATAAGCACAAACTACAGCCTCCTTTCAGTGCTGCTGGCACCATCAGTACAGCCACCACTAGACAGGTTGCAGCATCTCTGCTAGTAAAGCTGTGTCAGGTCTGTTTGTGTATGTATTACTCAAGAATTTATTTGCTTCAGGACAGCAAAGCAAAACATAATCCAGAAATTATGAGGGCGAAGGACGGCTTTTAAAGAGCAAATATCAAATTATATTGGGACAGATATATTGCTGTGTATATTGGAAAGGGGAAACTCACTGATTTTTCTCACAACTATCAGCTGGTTGCAAAGAAAACAATAAAGATAGAAGAAACTCATATACTGTTGGCTTTGTTTTCCTTTAGAAGATGAGAGAAAAATGACTGTATATTTGGGTTTTCAATAGAACCCAGGTGAATGGCTGGCAAAGGAAAAGTTACAAAGAAAGGAGTGATGAAACAGCTTGACTCTATTACCTTTATTATTAGGTGTCCCTCACCCTGAATTGTTAAATGCTTTGTCTTTGCCTCCTAATATGTCATTTGGCAGCATTTCTTTTCCCAGCTGTTAGCAGACACAGCTTTCCTGTAACACTCCAAACAGGCTGTCTGATTATATATAGTTATTTTTCTAAGCAGAAAACTCCTGTGTGCTAACACACCATGTCCTAGAGTTGAGACAAAACTCCTAGGAGAGGTTAGTAAGATAGATTCTGTTTGTTGAGGTTAAATTCCAGTATATTTAAAGTTCCCAGTAAAGGACATCAGAAAATTCTGTTTTCAGATGACACTCAGTACATTTTACAAAAAAAATTACATTTGAGAAATATCATTCAGCTGCCCTATACCCAGTATTTCTCATTCTATTAATTTTCAGTGTTATTCTCTCCATCAGAGCAATTATAAATATCACATAGCACCAAAGTGTCCCATATTCCTATTTGCTCTGACCTGTTCATTGACCACATGATGTTAAGCTCTCACTCACCCAGACAGCTTTTCTGCCTAAAGCTCTTGAGCTGCTAACCCAGGAAACAGCCTTGCTCTACAAAAGCAGTTACAAATGGTTTCAGGAACAGTAACATGAAAATCCAATAGCTGAGGTATACTTTATACAGTGACATACCATTTTTTAACAGTCAGCAGGATCAAGACGCTGAGAAAAGTTTTGTATGAAGTTTAGCTTTTGGACATTTTAAAATATTGTTGAATTTATCAGCAAATCTCAGTGCAAATCAGAATACAGCCTTTCTTATATCACCATGAAAAAAAAAATTCAATTGTTACAAAAGAGGATAAGGTCTTGGCCTTCCTGTCAACCTGTGTCTTGATTACAGTGAATTTTATCATTCTCAATTTCTTTTTAATGCCAAAGTTGAGCTTTAATTACCCAAATAAAAAGGTGAAAGAGAGAAGAAAGGACAAGAACATGAGAGGCAAATAAAACAACTTGGATAAAAAAGGTGTGGCTTAATTAGGGATTTAACTTTTCACGAGCCAAAAAGCACTGCTTTAAGACTCACATGAAGAGCCCAATCTACACCTCACTGAAGTCTACAGAGGGAAAAATCCTCTGCAGCTTTAAAGGACTTTGGATCGGCCCCATAAAAGTTAATTTTGTTTTGTACAGGTCTGTAGACTGAGGTTTTCCTTCCTTTTCAGGGGAAAGCTGACCCACTAACGGTGTCTGGCAGCTTTGAGATAGGGAGGGTTTCAGCACGCGCCTCCTCGCCCCAGGCCAGCTCTGTGTTTGTGTGCTCCTGTGTTTGTGTGCCTTCTCCTGAAATGCCTCACTGTCTCATGGGAATTACTAAGAGGATGCACAGCATGCCTCCACCCTCAATTATGAAAAGCTCCTTTTTCTAAATGGCACCAATCACCATTTATAGCAGTCTCCCGTCTGGCCAAGCACGTGTAGTGCATTACAGGAGGCAAATTCCAGTCAGTAGTGAGGGCACATGGGAGATATCAGAGCAGGAGAAATCTGAATATCTCTCTGAGAAGGTCACTGTAGTACTCCCAGTCCAAACCATTTCCTAAAGACATAGCACAGCAGTGATCTGATACAGAAGGAATTTGCTTAATCAAAAAGCCTGAGAGAATAAAATATGATAATCAAATTCTCTCTTAGTAAACAAGGATTTCCAGTACATTATCCTCATCCTCCTGCAATCCTTACTTCTCTTGTGGCTCATAAGGCTTTTCCAAGAGAGAAAAACCAGGGAAGGGAGCACAAATTTGATTAAATGTGATTCACATGTATTCAAGCAGCTCTGGGATTATTTTTCACTTTATTTAAATTTGTCCCCCTCTTCCACAAAATATCAAAACCACAAAACATGGAACACTGCCCCTATTTTAAGGTATACAGACAGACAAACGCACATATATATCTTTTCTTACAGATGTTTTCTTACAGCCCTGTTTTTACCCAATTCTGCCAAATTCTTCCCATAGTCTTTACTTTAATTTCCTTCTGTACTTGTACTCCTGCACAGGATTCAGTCCTTGGGTGTAACAGAAAAAATAAACAAGTTTTCAGCCTCAGCTTGACTTTCTTTTGCTAAAGTTTACATTATAAAATTTACATCATAAAATCCTCCTGGAGTAGTTAAGCAGCCTCAGATTGTCACAGTTCAATTTTCAAGAGAAAATAAATATTTTTCCCAGATCTCATATTCTACAGAAGCGTTCAATAATTTAACTTGTGCTCTAATCAGTGAATCAGCTCTAGATCTAAACAGCCTGTTCCTCTTCTTCTGACCTCAAAAAAAAAAAAAAAAAAAAAGCTTTCTCCAGAATTATTTTTCTCCTTAACAAAAGTGTAGTGACTTTCCCATCAATTTTCCTCTACTTTTGACTTCTCCAGCAGAGACCTAAAATCCTAAGTAGGCTGACAACTGCAGGGGAGTCACTTTTACAAACGCCTTTAGATCTGAGCCAAAGAGGGGTTTATCTTTACAGTTTGACTTGTTTTCCACGCTTCAGAACAACCTTTTTCATAACTATAGATAGTCTTTAGGTAATAGCCATTCAAATACACCATGGCAGCAAGCAAGCTTTGCTTTTGAGTTTGTGCTTCACTGCAATTATACCATATATATTTGTCCTCAAAGACTAACACTTTCTGAGAGTTGGTGCAAGGTTTGCATATCCGCTTCCAAAAAGCTTTTAACTTGCATTGTCAGCTGGAATATGGAGATTAAAATGTTCAAAACCACACATCAACGAGCTTCTAAAAAAAAAAAAAAAAAAGAAAATTTTCAGTACCTTTATTTTGGATACATACACTGATCTTTTTAATGTTGCATCTTACTAAGGAAGATCTCACCTCTGGCCTTACTGTGCTTTCCTTTTTTAAAGTACCAGTAGTAACCCAAATGAACACAGTTCCTTGCCCCTAACAAACCCCTTTCCATTTCCAAAGAAGTCAATAATCACAAGTTTCCGATTTCATTCCGTGTTGCTCAGCACAGCTGCCTGGGTATGTATCACAGACCAATTTGCATCTCCAAGTGTGGTGAGGCACTGACCAGAGCAGACTCCCTTTCAGTTGCATATGACAAAAATTCTTTGAGCCTCCTGAATTCCTTTCTAGCATAACCAAGGGAACCCAGGCAGAGTTGGAATTATTTCAGATTTAAATGTACCTTATACCTTTTTAAACTACATGAAAATGTGACACAAAGGGACTTGTAATCAGATTCAGGGGAAAGTGGTGAAGTCAAACTCATGATTCATACATTAGAATTTCTCAAAATAGGTAATAAATGAGGCATTTCTGGAGCAACTGAATAATTTGTACATTTTCACAGTAGATCAGACTTATATAGCAGAAGTTGGTTTTGTAATTGTGACACATTGAGGGAAATTCAGTGACTCAGTGTTCAGAGGTTTTCATTTCCAACTTGATGATATCTTGTTGGAATACAGGCAGACAAATCTTATAAAATAAGCCATGTAGAAACACTTGTTACCTAGAGGATTTAATTTTCTCACACTATCAGTGATTCTTTAGCTATATTTCCTGTGCAAACCTGACTCTTATAATAAAATACACAGGAATTTTAATTAGTTTTAAAAACTCAGATTAACTTTTTTAGCCAAAGTCACTTTGATCATTGATATATCCTTATGCCACTAAAGCAGTGTAAGGAAGAATTTAACACTATCATTTCTTAAGGAGAGCTCCACAACCTTTGAATTAGAATAATAAATATCAGTATTAATTTATACAGACTGTTACACAAGGAAGGGTAATGCAAATACATTGATAATGTAATAAAAGAGGTTAATTGCCTTGCTCCCTTCTGCACACAAAAGCAAAGGGAGATGTGACTGAATGAATTACTCACATCTTAAAAAACAGAGAAAAAGCCCCTCCTTTATATGTTCCAATTAAAAAGAATTAAATAAGAAAAAAAAAAGTGTGCTTTAAAAATAAACACAGAGAACACAAACTTTTTTTTTCCTTGACTGGAACTTTAGGAGGAGATTGCTGAGTAACAAAGTCACTCAAAGGATTTGCATGATTTGAAACGAGCCGTCGTGAAGATCCTGCATATTTCAAGAGGGACCAAAATGATAAAAGTTCATAACATGGCTGACTGAAAAAAATCTCTTCATTTCTGTACGAAGGCAAGTTCAAATATAATGCCCTTAGGAGGAAAACTCTTCCCTGTGTGCCCTGTTTCACAGAATGGTATCAGAATGTAGTTAATTCACTCTGAAGAGTAGGTATTAATCTACCTTAGGAAACAAAATCAGCAGCTGAAAGATAGCATAGAATAGTCAAGTTGATTTCCTGCTTTTTATTTGGTTTTCATTTTTTGAAATTTTTATGTTTTACCATAGCAATCATTCTTCACCAGTTCCAAATCCGAGGTGTAGAAAATTAACCATTACATAAACATTTGTCTTTGTCACTTGCCTTAGACAGGACCAGCTGCTCTAAGGGTGCTCCCCAGGCACTGGCAAACTGGACTGCATAACGGCATGAGGTCAAATAGGAACATATCCATACCAGTGAATGTTAATGACACACCCAAAACCATTTGAAAGGACCATTTCCCCAAAGCTTGTCAATCGAAGTAGGAAGAGTCAACAACCACATTAGACCGTCATGGAAAAATCATAAAGAGAATTTTGCAGAAAAAAAGTCAATCCCAAAATGAGCCTGGGAGCAGCATGAGAGGCTGCAGTGGTGGAAGAGACCTTGCTGCAGGAGCAGATGCCGTGAAAGCTCAGTTGGATGCTCCGTTGGTCACCCAAGGGTCTCCTGGCCTCCGCCT
>JAWWLV010000100.1:32658274-32674480 GCA_035041135.1 Platyrinchus mystaceus | reverse complement strand
GTTTGCAGCCAGGGATCTCAGGAGGGCTGAGCCCCCACCACCTCCTCTGGGGAGGGTTGTAGCGGATTGTGCTTCTCTGGATGAGTTACAGAGGGGTGCTCACAGATTTGGGGGTGCTTCTCAGCATTATCTAAATGGTTCCTGATGTGTGATTCATCAGTTGCATCACTGACACTGATCTCCATGTAGCTCACTGATTGCCACTTAATTACATGTCATTAATAAATCAATAAACCACTTAGATCACAATTTAGTTCAACAACATGAAATCACAATCTTTCCCCTGTGACTCCTCATCATTAAAACAAGAAATGGATTCCCTGATGTTTTATAACATATTACACTTTTAGATGTATTGTAGTTATTTATTCCAGAAGAAAAATTATTTACAGCCAACAAAGTTATGCTCGGTTTATATCACTACAGTTAAGAAACTGGTGCCATATGCCTGTGGCTTTTAAACTTCTAATAAATGTTACTTTCAATATTTTGCAAAGGACTCAAATAACTCTATAATGAGAGTGTCAGAGCTAAAGCCACAGGTATGACACTACAGAGATTTCGCTTGCTGGGTTTTTTTTCATTCACTTTTGGCCAGATCTTTTGTCAATTTCTTTCCCTTTTGTCTTTTACTGTGTCCATCTAATTTTAGAAACAGAAAGTGATGCACACTTTTAAGCAGACTGTGTTTGCCCTTTCCGGAAATTTTTTCCTTTATTTCTGTGAACTCCTCAGATTCTATAGCTCTTGATCTTTTGCAGTCACTTGAACAGCAGGTGGGAAAGCCAGCTAATTTTAGAGGCATATTTTAGAAACTACACACAGATAAATATGTTCTTTAGACATGTTTATTTTATACAATTAAAGCAATGCTAATACAAGGTCTTAATAAAAAACAGTCATAAAAAGACCCACATGCATATACATTTAGAGGGAGGGATTTAGTTAAAAAATGCAACAGAAAAAAATACTTTAATGAAGGCACAAAAGTTTATGAATTAAACCTGACATATTCTCAAGATTTCTATAACAAAATTACTGCCTCACTTGTCACATAACAAACTGTATAATGAAATCTCATTTAGGAGACATCCCCAGGTGGCTCTGTCCTGCTGCATAAGAGTCTTTTACTGCTTTCTATATTAAAACATTGGAATCATACTTGGATTTGAGCCTAGGGGTCTATTATGAAATAATTTTTCCAGGAAATGAAGTGGGTCTGATTCCGAATATTTAAGACCATTTAAAAAAAATCTGGCTTACAAATAACTGTTTTTCAGTCCCCTAGGTTTTTGTTTGTGAAGGAATGCAGTAGATATTCTATGTATTGTGAGTCTGATAGCTCCTGAAGCACAGAAAATGCAGATATCATAGGAGGTGACTGAAAGCAGTTTGAAAAAAGTGATTGGCCAGAACCAGTTAGGCTGAAAGATTCCGGGGGGATAGTCATATCCCTGGTCCGAGGGCTCATGTAAATCTGAGGGGCTGCTTTTTAGATTAAAAAAAAAAAAAAAGAAAAAGAAAAGAAAAGAAAAAGAAGCATCCCATTCTACCCTTGTGCTGCAGAATTAATGGAACAAGGAGAATACAAGTTTCCTGCACCTAAACGAAATTCATGTGTACTGAATACATAACCAATGAGCATCAATAACCTACACCAATGACTCTCAACAGAGTCAGAATTTCAAGATACAGGTCTGCCTGGAAAATCAGATATAAAATTTAATAGCCAGAGTTTCCTTAGAAATCTTATATTGATACTAAGTATAGGGAATCTGAAATATTCTGTTAAATTGTGGTGTTTGACCAGAAACGTGAATATGGCAATTGACCCTGACAAGCTGTATTTGCCTAAGCATCCCACTTTAGCTCCATGCCAATGCACCACTTCTGTGAGAGTCTGAGAGAAGAAATTATAGGGGAAGCAAAGAATCATCAGCTGAAAAAAAAAAGTAATAAAAAGAATAAGACTTTTATCAAGTTATCTACACATTCTTAAATTCTTACAGAGATAAAATCTTAAATTCAATCTTGGTTTAGTGCATTTTCATGTAATTATGCTATAAAATACTCTCTTCACTACTGCTACATCATATTGCTGTTTTAGAAGATGAGGTCCTGGTTTGATAGTTTTTCAAGGGCTGAAAAATGCAGAAAAACCCTTGGCTAAATAAAGACTACAGTGCTGTTATACATCAAACATCACACTATTTTTTACTTTCTTCCCTGCTGTATCATTGGTATCAGAGATGCTGTTTCATATGTCCCATCCACCTGAAACTGTACAGAACCTGGTTAACCTGCACTCCTTCTGTTGAAGTTGGATATTTCTTCTTTTTGGGTACCATTAGAACACTGAAGTGTAAATAAGTGACCCCCGTCACAGAGAGCATTCTGGGACTTTTTTCAGAGATGTTTTCATGGAAATGATAAATCTCTTTGCTCCCCAGACTATGAGAATATGTACTTTTCAGAACCAGAACAAATCAGACACCTCTGAAGAGCTGGGACTCATTTCAGAAACCTGGTGAGGGCTTCTGGCATTTCAAAAAGCTTTCCTCCAGATAAACAATTTTTGCTATTCAGAAAACCCAAAATAATCCATTTACAAAGCTGCAGAATTACTGGTTTTGATAAAACACATTACTTTGAGAGATTTTCTAGACTTAACATAAATAATGATCATAATTTATTTTAAACACTGCTATTATATCAGTCACAGCCAGTTCAGTTGAACTTGACTTTGCTTTCACTTTGCAAATGGCACTTACATCATCATTATTTGTACACTGAGCAATGACTAGAGTCACAGGAGTATCCTGGAAAATGTTTCCAAGAATATTTTTTGTAATTAGAATCCTTCAAATGACTTGCAAATACGGTTCTTAGCCAATCTTGACTAATCATCAGAGTTTAGCCTCCTTTTCTTTGCCTCAGTTTGGGGGTCTTTTCCTTTACTTATTAATCTTTTTCAAAACTGAAGGTATACCCAAATTCCTCTTTCTTATTTGTATCCATATGGTTTCAGTATAAGAAGAAAAAAGCAAGGAAGCCCTGCTGATTGTAAAGGAGGGTCACATAGGAGGTTATTAACTATATTATAATAAAAATAATTTTTTACATTATGCTCCAATCGGAACCAAAATTATCTTCTCTTTAAGACGCAGAATTGTTAGACAGTTAGTCAATATACACACATTACAGACACTCCTTAAAATGTAGTATTTTGAGCTAATCTAATTCTTTAGTTTCTTACACTTCTCAATAAGCCTCTTTTTCTAATGCTGTCTCCAAAAAAAGACCCTTCTCTCCAATAATCAACCAGTGAAACAAGCTGGAGAATGTGTCCCTTGCCTGTTGTTTCTGAGTCTCTGAAAACCCAAGTGGGCACTCAATCATTTAAATTCTCCTAAGAAACGAGCAAAATTAAAGGACACTTTCAGAAGTACGCAATATTTTGTTTAATACCTCAGTAAGCTTGGGGAATTTATGAATTCTGAGAATGTCTGAGAATACTACAAGATTGTACACAAGAACCTAAAAGAATTATACTCCCGATACATTCCTGAAAGTGTTTGTTAAGTATCTGTCAGTTCAGCAAACCTACAATAATGACCTGGTATACCTTTTTTTCTTCTTTTTTTTTTTTTCTCCCTTTTTTATTTTAATGTTTCAAGAAGTCTGCAATTTTTCCTACAAGAGCTCTTTTTCATCGTTATGCAGGAATTCTACTTATCTCACATTACAGTGTGACTGTAATTACATTCCTGCAGTATTGAGACCAATGGGCACAAATGTACATACTTTTTTTTCCTTTTTTTTTTTTTTTTGCTATTTCTACCAAAGTCAGGTTTCTAACACTCTGTTTGAGGTCAGGTTTCAGTACAAGGGCTCTACCATCCTAATGTCCATCAGAGTTGATATTAAAGCAGATAAACAAGTCAAAATGCTTGCAGTGTAATTGTACAAACGTTGAATTACATTTTCACAATTACCTTTATGTGATTTTTTGCTTCACTTTTTCATTGCACATGTTCTGTCATAACAACCTCATGGCCAGCAACCCACCAAAAATCCAAAGTTTCCAGCTAATCAGTCATTTATTCCACGTAATTATAATCTCTCTATTATAAAATATAATTTTTAGTGTAAACTGTACACTAATATTTGCAATCATTCAGGCTGAAAATCTTCTCTTTGAGAAAGTATTTTAGACTAAGTGATTTTTCTCTACCTAAACATGCTTAATACCATATATATTACTCACCCTAGGATGAAAGAATAATCAGACTGCAGGCATTTCATTTTCTGACTTATTTTACCATGTTTCCTTTTGTAGCTGTCTAAATACTGTTGTAAAGATTATGCATAGCATTGTTAATGGGCAAACTCTCCTGGCCTTGCTTACTTAGAGTGTCAAATAAGAAAAAATACATGTACTACCTACACTGAGGAAGGTCAGAATTCAACTTATGATGGCACAGAAACAGATGTGCAACTATTTTTGTTTGTGCAAACACACAGAAGCTTTCCTAAGTCCTGTGATATTACATACTGAAGAATTTGATTCTGAATTTTGAAATCCTATCGCACACTTTGTCAGCTTGTCCAAAAGATAAGAAAAGGCACATATATCAGCTCCTTCTTTTTGTTGAAATTCCATTCTCAGAAATGTCGTGTCTCTACATATTTCAAAAAAATGCTGAGATAGTTAAAGGGACTTGTGCCATCTGAATTTTTAAATAACTAGAGTAGCACACACCTACCCTGTTAGATCATGCTCAAGTAAAGTGGTAATTCTTGGTGTATAAAACTAAGGTATATCTCTTATTCTAGGCAGCAAAGCTGTTTGTCAGAGAGGCTGACATTCAGAAGTGATAAGTAATTTACACACACCATGGACATCCAGTGTCTAGCAGGCATTAAGGAGGCTAAATGATATATGAGTGTCATGCAAACAACTACTGAATTTCAAAATCAGGGACAATAAATTGAGAAAAAAAATAAACAAGCAGACTAATAACCCTCCAAAAGTCCCACCAGCTAACATTTCCAGTGTGTTTGTAATAAAACTTCAGAGCCAGTCTTTCCTACAATGTTTCAACATTTCCCTTTTAATCAGCCAAAGTATTTTTTACAAGACTTTCCTGAAATGAAAAGGAATCGAGCTACTAACCCTGGAGCTCCATAAATGTTCTAATTGAATTCTGGAACAGCCTAACCCAAAATAAAGACCACTATGATGGGGTCTAGGAAGAAGGAGGTCGTTTACTTAAACGTATTTTATCCCCGGTAGTAATTCTGTCACCTGCTTAATAATGACCTACAGACTCTTAATTAATTAATTAACTAATATGTGGACTATTCAAGACAATGGAGGTGAGCAGAACTAACATTTTTAAACATTACAAAGACAAGCCTATGATTTTTTTCTCACTTACTTCTGCAAATCCAAGTCTTTCAGAGACCTAAGCATTATATGTAGACTGACTTGACCTTTGGAACAATGAGCATCTTGGGTTCTTCAGCTGTAACAGGCATCTCAGTATGAGGGATAAAAATGACACAGTTGTTTGCAACTCTACTAAGAACTAAAAGGATGCAATTATGGAATTTACTGACCCGGTATGCAGATTTTACTTGATGCCAGCCAAACCTAGATCCAGCTGAAGTCCTAATAGTGTTCAGGAGACATGACTGAACACCTGATTTTCCTTTCTCAGGCACCTCAGAAATGTTGGTTTCTATGAAGACTATAAAATTTATAATACTGCTTAAAACAGAACAATGCTGGTTCTGCTGCCCTTGAGGGACTGTCACTCATTAAGGGACTGTCACTCATTAATCTAGGCTGTTTAAGACACAGTTTATTAGAAAAAAAATCAATATTACAGTATAATAAAGTCTGCATAGTAGGAATACCCACTTGCACTCTAATTTTACAAGACCACTAGACAGCTTCTCTCCAACAATAACCAAGACTTTCATCAAGTATCAGCTGTTCACTTCCAAGGTAGTTCTGATCCATGGATGAAGTCTACGGGTCTTAAAAGATAAGTCATTGTGTGACAAGTAGGAGACATTTGCTTTAGAAGATAATGTTGTAATTTGAGGGAGAAAGCATTCCTGTAAATCAGTTCAAGACTATCTTACTTTGTCAGAATTAAAGGTTTTTGAACAAGCATTTGGATTTCTTCACACAAGTGAAGAAAATATTATATTGAAAGCTTAGTTTGTTTTCTCCTACAGCTTGTTTCATGCATTTCCAGGAAAACAGAAGTCTTCCCCCTTCCCTTTGACATTCCATATTTATCTTCTCTTTGGGGAAAAAAAAAAAAAAAAAAGCCATTGGTTTAAAAAAATTACTTCAAAATATGAAAAGAGGCAGCATAGGTAGAACAGTATTAGTCAGAAAGGATAACATCTTTTATGTGGATGCATCAGGCCATTAATTTTTAACAAATCAAGAACAACCTAAACTTCCACCTGTGGTTGTTGGCAAGGTGTATTCTGACTGATTTTGTACCGCTTCAGGACATGAGCAATATTATGTTGTTATGCTTGTTTTGCTTGTATGGCAGTCCATACACTGTAATAACAAATGAAACATTGAAAAAGAGGAAACACAAACTCCTTGAGGGTGTACAATTTGATGGTTTCATGTATTAGTGTGTTTTCTCTGTCTTGATTCCTTTTCATCAAAATGTTGTTAACTTCACCTCAGATAATCTAAACCAAATTTCTTTTGACTCAGTGTACACAAGGAAAAATGGTGTTTTGGTTTTATTACTTAGAATCTGTTTGATTTTTAGTGCTGTTTTGAGATGCCCTTGAGTTCCCTAAGACCTTGTTACAAATAAAATATTTCAATATAACTGTATATTAAAAGCAGAAAAAATAAGGAAGGGAACCTAAAAATTTTCTGGTTTAGGAGACAGCAATTGCTGCTGAAGTCAACAACTTACTGATCTTTGAATGAAAGTGAAGATTGCTGGAAAACAACACCTATTAGTAAGATGTTTGCTTACTCACATTTTTATTGCCATCACAGAAATAAAATGAGTGGTACAAAAAGCCATGACTGTACTGCTTCAAAGTTCATCCTGTATGCTTTCAGCTACACGTAGGACTTAAGCAAAAGAACATGAGGAAATAGTATCGAAAGCCTAAATTGCCTGAATGGAATTGATTTTGAAGTTTGCTACAGTTGAGCCCGTTATCAGAGATCACAGAATTACTGAAGCAATTAGGTTGCAAAGGACCTCTGAGATCATCAAGTCCACTCTTTGACCAAACACCTCCATGGCAATTAGACCATGGCACCAAATGCCACATCCAGTCTTCTCCAAACTCCTTGGACAGCGACTCCACCACCTCCCTGACCAGCCCGTTCCAGTGTTATCCACCCTTTCTGTAAAGAAATTATTCCTGATGTCTAATCTAAACCTCCCCTGGTGCAGCATGAGATTATGTTCTCTTGTCCTACTGCTTGTTGCCTGGGAGAGGAGCTTTCCTACCTCCCAGCAGACCAAGACTCCTGCCCAACATGATATCAGAAGGGGCACTTGTACCCCTCTGAATACTATTCAAATGGAACAAATAAAATACCCAATTTTTGTTATCCTGTTTAGTGATAAGGTTATGTATAACAACATTCTGAGTCTATTTTTCTTGTGATTCCATTTTTTTTATTGTTGCATATAGTGCAAAAGAAATTAATATTATAAAGGGTACCACACTAACTGATGCCACAGTAAATGCAAATGTACCTGGGTAGCAGCCAATACCAGCAAGCATCATTGAGGGCAAGACTATCAGCTGAACACAAGGTGAAGGTTTTCAATATATTTCAAAATCAATTACAGTGAGCTAATTATCAGACAGTGCTTTGTGGTTTTCTCTTGAAAAATGTGAATTCCTCATAGGATCTAATAAGTAATAAATAGTACAATACCTACTTTATATACACAGTATCAAAGCGCTAGCAAGGCAGATTGCAATAAAATCTGAGATCTTGAATTTTATTAGCTATTTTAATGCAAGTAAAGTGTAGAGAGTATTTAAGGTTCAGCTAATGCAGTAACACTTTGTCATTACTGATGATGATGATGATGACATTAACATGATGACCTCTTTATCCATTGGGGATGTATTGTTGTTACTGTCACTAAAATAAATAAATCATTGTCCAAACCCAAGAACCAATCTTGAAAACAAATTTATCTGCCAATTCTAATGTCTTGATAAGCACATATGCATGTTAACTGAAAGCTTTAAAAGAATAGTGTTTTAATCATAGATGTACACATATTCATGTTCTTTGGGGTTTTTTGTCATTCATTATCTAAGGGAAAATATCCATCAGGTAGCTGAGAATTTAAAGAACAATTTTAGCAGCAATTAAACACCTAGAAGCAAGATAATCCTAACAGTTTTGCTGAGCTGTGTACTTTTCCAACCCAAGTCAAACACTGTCTTAGTTTTCAACTTCAAAATCTCCACAGTGTATGTAACCAATCCATAAGTCTGCCTAGAAGCATATCTCGCAGGTGTGGACAGCTCTGAATTTATTTCACACTGAAGAATGGTCCTTATTCATAATTGCTGCTCAAATCTGTATTTGCTGGACCCTTGGCATGCCAGGGACAAATCTCTTACCAGCCAGCTATCTTCCTTTAGAAACAAGTCAGTAGCAATGGAAAACATTAATGCTGCTCAGCTTCTAATAGTGAAGAGCACAACATTTAAAGGCAATATAAAATTGATTGCAAAACAGTCACAGGTTACAAACACATAAATTTCATCTCTTGCTGAAAGCCAACCTTCCCCTTATAGAAAAAGTCCCCCTTTTGCACCTCAAACCCAGTTGCATATCTTCAGCAGGGGATGTGGACAGCATCCAGGGCTATGGCATTCTCTCTAGAGAGGCTTTAAACCCATCATCTGGAAAATAACTTATTTCCTGAGCTCTGTAAATCAAGACTATCGTATAACAGAAAAGAAGGTGTCCACTCTCTTCAGCCTGCGGGTTTTTTGAAAGAAAGTTTGCACATGGATAGGATTTCAGGCCCTTGATGTGGAGCAGACAAAGGTCCATAGGTCCTTGCTTCTTATTTTCCTGTTGGTTGTCTCCAGGCAGATATGTGCCAATATCTCTAGATTTGCTTAGGGTGTTATTTCAAAATCTGCTAGAGGGTACCTAACGTACTTGGTGTTACTCTACAGAGAGATTTAGCACTTCATTCCAGACTTTCACAATGGGAACAGGATACCTCAAAGTTCAGGACTTCTACATCTGCTGTTTCTGCAACTTACTGTGCAACTTGCTCAAGATTACATGGAAATTATGAGGCTGAATTTGATATCCAAATCCTGATTCTCAGTCCAGTGTTTTAAGCATAAACACTGTGTAAAGATACAGACTGAAAAATACAAAGAACTACTGCCTACAACTGTCAGTTTTTGCTTTGAGCACAGGTTAAAAAAATTATTTGGTTTTCATGTAGCTACCATTCATATACTTTAAAATAACATCATGCAGAAGAAAAGCCTTAAAGCACTACAATCATTCTTTTAAATGAAGAGTAAATAAAAATATCTCTAGAGCCATAGATTAATACCAGGGACCAGGAGTTAGTATGTAGAGCTCCCAGATGCCAGCTGGAGTTGTACAGACAAAAGAGAAAAAAAGAAGAATTACAGTGAAGCCTCCTGACTGGTGAGCTAGAACTACACTTCCCACACTGTCTAGTGTAGCGCAATCAGCAGTCTGGATAGTCAGTTCTGTCATGCCAAGGAGGCATCTGTCAATCTCCAAGCAGAGGTGTGTTCCATAGGTACAGCCAACCCACAGTTCCTTCATGAAACCCAGAGGATTTTTGCCACCTGAGGAAAAGTCTGCCTGCCCTAAGTCTTACCACACATTGTTTGACTCGCAGGTTAGCGTAGCACCCACACAGACATACCAGTGTGTTTCAAAGCTCCATCCCTCAACCCTGCCCTTTTCTGGCAAGAAGAATGGAAACCCCCTCTTCGCCTTGCCATGGCATTACATTACATACTTCATCACGCTTATTTTCTGATGCAGGCTTTGTTCAAGTGTTTGCAAAGGATTCTCCTGCTGCAGTTCACCACTGAAGTCACACAGAAACTGAGAGCAAGCTTGCTGAGATGACAACATGAATGCAGTTGGAGATTTACCATTACTCCAAGGATACAAAACAAGATCCCAATCCTCAATACACCAGGAATTTTACAATGTTTGGATCTATGGTTACGTAACAGCAAGAAGATGATGTCTTTTCTCCAGTGGGAGTTCACTTCATCTGTGAAAAGCTACAAAAAAAAAAATTAAAGAGAATCTAATAGCCCACTTCACCTTAAATTTAGGCCTGAACTTTGCAACTGATATTTAAAGATTTGCACCTAGGCTCATTTAATTGAGTGCTGCTTTTCCTGTAAAACAAGTGCTAAACACATAGCACATATGTGTCTCTCTCCAGAATGTGCACAAACACCAACATACAGTGGAAGAGTCACTGAATGTGTGTAATGAGCCCAGGGGCACTCGTGCATTTGTGGAAGGCCCATGTTTGAGGCCCCAGGTTGGCAACAAATGATGGGATGCAAAAGGGTCTTTATCTGACTGTTCCACCAGAGCGCACCACCAGTCTTCAGAGACCTCATTCCTGTTGGGTATTTAATCCGTTTTTCTCCTGGCCACACAGTAAATCTCTCACTGTTTCTCATCATTACCTCTAATCTTTGGATTTTACCAGTTACCTTGTTGGTTCACAGAAAGCCGTGGCAGCCCAGACTTCACAGGTTCCTTGGTCACTCTTGAAGTCCCACCCTGCAGATAGGATGTCTGGAAGATTTTTTCTTTGAAAAGACATCCAAAGAAGCTCAGTCTACTGGAGAACATTATTTAAGATGAAAACAATCTTAAATGCATTTCCCTGTGCTGCAGTACTCTTCACTGGATAAGTGGCCAAAGCAAAAGATCATCTTTTCTTCGCTGCTGTTTGAATTTTGCAGAGGAAGAAAGTAGACAGAAAAAGGTAATCTCCAGCTTTCAGGGAAAAGAGAAAGAAAAAAAAAGCTTTTAAGAAGTGTTTTTTTAAGAAAAGGTATTTAATTTTTTTCATTATTCTGTGTTGATATGTGCTCTTTGGTCAAATCCGTTTTAAAATTCATACTTTTATGTTATGACTCTATCTGGGTCAAAGATTCATAACTTTCAGGATCTTGCTCTTAGATCACTTAGGACTCCATATGTATGTATAAAGTGAGAAAGTTCATTTCTTAAGCTGATGTTTTCTTCCTAGCACAAGGATTGCAGAGCCTCTCATCTGTATGGGCACAGCATTCCCCCTATTAACTAGCATAGTTAAGGATGACTTGTCAAGGTGGCTACAAACACCCTATCTCATTATTTAGGAGCCCTATTCTCTAAAGAACAGCAATTATGTCCTATTTACTGTACACTTCACAATTATTGAACATGGCTTTCAAAGAAGACATTTAAAAAAAGGCATTATTTTCAGCTTATATCTTGTAAACAAGTGATCAAAAATTCTGAAGCTGCTTAACATGTCAAAGTTAAAAATAAAAAACCAAAGTTTTTTTGGTCTCCAATCTGAAATGGAATAACTTAGCTTGTCAGCAGCAAATCATGTGGGATTGGTTATATCCGTTAAGAATTATGCTCCTGCCAAGATCAAAATAAGCTTTATATTTTCCTCTTCTACAAGGCAACCACCCTTCTTATTAGCTCCTGATATTTTATTCCCTGCAGCCTGCCTTTGAGAGTACTATGTAAACAATCCTTTCTTTTTTCTTTTTTTGTTCCCAGTAAGTCAAATCCAAACTCATTCTCCTCTGCTGACATACAGCATTTGAGTAGGAAAATATGGAAATGGGGCAAATGGCACCCAACAACTGATTGACACATTTAGCCCCACAGATTTTCTTGTGGCTGCAAATGGCAGTGAAGTTGAAAGGATTTTTGTCAGCTGAGACATTTAATAAATAACATATTTTTGAAGAAAACTCTGAGTTAAGGGGAGTTTAGCACTCTTCCTTTCTCACAGAGTTTATATTTAATATATCTGGATTGTAGAAAGATCTCATTTCTGCCCTCTACATTTTAGCAAACTACACAAAACCTCTCATTAAAACAGATATTAGAATGGCAGGAGAACATAAAAATAGGCAAAACCACAGTGAATCAATATAAAATGCCAAGCATTGAATGCACATTTCTTTCCTTAAATATGACTAATTAGTTTCATGTATGATTTTTATTCGTACAATTTTAACAGGTCAGAGGCAAGGCTCTACCTGGGTTAGCCCTCCTGCAGGGGGAAAATGATGCTAAATTAGCACTTTCTCATGTGAGTTTGCAAACTGTATAAGCAGGCATCGATCACGTTCATCAAGATGCCAGCTAGTTTCCTCAAAGTAATTTTCTGAATTTCAAATTTCAGCCCCAAGTTTTTCTGGACTTGAAGACAGTTTTGGTCTCTTTAGGTTTGTTTGTGATTTTTTTTTTTTTCAAATTTTGAATTAATATTTAGTCCAATGTAACTTCTGTTAAAACACATATGCCCACAAATAAGCCTAAGGTGAAGACTGGAAAGCTGTTAACAACAGACCAGGAGAAGGCTGAGGTGCTCAATGACTTTTTGCCTCAGTCTTCACTGGCAATCTCTCTTCCCACATCCTGCAGAGCGGAGTAACATCCAGAGGGTAGTGGTCAATGGCTCAAAGTCCAGACGGAGATCAGTGAGTCTCTCAGGGGTCTCCAGTGGGTCTCAGACTGTTTAATATCTTGAGAGATGACCCGGCCAGCAGAACTGAGTACACAGTCAGAACGTTTTCAGAAGGTACCAAGATGAATGGTGTGGTTGACGTGCCTGAGGTGTGGGGTGCCACCCAGAGGGACCTGGGAAAGCTTGAGAATTAGGTCCATGGGTGTCAGGGACAAATAGTCAGTGGCTTAAACTTTGCTAAGATCACCAAAAGACTTCTGTCAAACTGTAAAGAATCTTACAGGTCCTTCCAGTACCTAAAACGGTTGGACAAAAAAAGAGTAAGAAGTAAAAGATCAGTGGATTCAGCCTAAACATAAGGAAGACGTTTTTCATTATGTGTGTGGTAAAACACTAAAACAGGCTGCTGAGAGAGGTGGTAGATTCCCTTCCTTGGGAAGATCAGATTGGGTGGGGCTCTGAGCAACCTGATCTAATAGAAAACCTCCCTGCACATTGCAGGGGAGGTTCGATTAGATGAACTTAAAGGTCCTTCCAACACAAAGTATTCTATGATTCTGACATTCTATCCTTCTATGACAGCACCTGAAAAATTCAGTTTCTGATATTAACTCTATTCTCATGTACTTTCTTGGCACCCAGACATGACCAACAACCAACACTTTCTACTCAAAAACATATTTAAGCATTCACTTTAGTCAGAACTCATGCAAGTCTTCCTCAGATCACACCAACTCACTGAAATTGGATAAGTCCTACACTTAAAGGTATAGCACACATTACATTAGCTGACATAACATGATAACATTCCTTTTGCCACAAGAGCAAGCAAGTTCTTGGCACACATTCCCATTACAAATTTCACATTTACGCCATTTGACTCTCCAAATAAAAGTTACAGCAAAAATCATTTCCCTTGATCTTCCTGGAAATGTTTTGCTTCCAAAACATCAAAGTTTAACAAGGTCATAGTTGTCTGAAAAAAAAAAAAGAAAAAAAACAAACACACAGCATAAGAATAAAAGCAATTGTGTAATTCTAACTCAAACTTCTAAAGACCACCGTTTTGCTCTAAAACTGCACATCTGTATAGCACTAGTCAGAAAATGGAGAAGAAACTCAGTTATCAAAAATTACTTTCACAAAGAAGGATGCATCAGGTAAAATCAACAACGCCTCATTTCGATGGTTTTACGCTCTCATCCATGATTAGGAGTCTGGAATGAACTTTCTGACTCTTAAAAAACTCCTGGCACTTTGGCAAGGAAGTTCTTCCTGTGTGCAGCAGTCTGCTTGCATTCTCCACTGCTTCACCCAAACTGAATGCCAAGCCTCCAAAAGACCTTCATCCATCAATGCCCTTGCTTTCCAGGTTTTACAAGCTCTCTGAAGTTAGGGAAAAGTATTCTCTGCAGGTACTGGGAATAGTTCTCTAGCACTACCAGACCAAGAATGTATACTGCAATGGGTTTCTCTGCTGGAAAAGAGTCTGCAGGAGTGATGTTTCATTCTTTTACTCAGGAAAACACATTTCCCTCACGTGTGAGGATTTTTGATACTTTTTTTTAGTAAAATCTTTCCTAGAGGTCACTTCACATGCCAAGATGCAGCAGTAGAAAATACTTAAAATGAATACAGAAAAAGGTTCTGATTTGTAGCATAGTAACTCCAGGTTAGTAACGCTTTTCTCTGCTTGTGACACCTTTGAATTGGGAGTTGCTTGCTACAGGCATCCCTTTAATATCCTAGGGGCTACTTTCAGAAGCAATTTGCAGTTTCATAGAAGTCATTAAGTCAATCAGCATTGTTCATATCATTGGTGAATACGGGTCAGTCCTTCCACAAAATACTGGTTACTCAAGAGGCCATATCTGTGTATACACACGTACACATTTTAATGTCAGTCCAACTTAAAGTAACATGTTTTCAGGCTATATTCTCATTGATGACAATTATTTCCTTACTGATATTTCATCACTGAATGATACAAAGTCAGATTTATCATTTCTTTGTGTGGGGGGGTGTTTTTTATTTTGTTTTATTGTTTTACCATAATAAGAGGAATTGAACAAAACCTTTACAAGTACCCTGAGACAGCTTTCTCTCTGTGGGACCTAATTCTTCTGAGGAAATTTTAACAATCCTGGACCTACCTGGATTCATAAACACGGTAGAACCAGCTGGGGATCATGAATGCTGACTGTAGTCTTGGCTGCACTGACCAAAAAGTATGAGGACAACATGCAGAAAAATTATGACCTTGGATTTTTGAAGAGCAGCCTGCTCAGGTAGATGAGATGCTGTGAGAGGCTGCTCTGAAGGGTAATTTGTGAAGGGACCGAGGACAGGTGGTTTATTTTAAAGACAAATTCTCCAAAACAAAAGGAACACAGTAGTGTTCCTTTTTTTGATGACCTGTGTTTCTCGTGTTTCCTACAGTTCACCTTTATTTTAAGGAAGTAGTGGTTTCATGTGTCTAACTCCAAATGAAAGCTTATTACATGAGATATACATTACCATTCTAAAACAAGTTTAAAATACCATTTACTGTGATTACATGGTGACCATTAAAAGAAAATATAAGTACAAACTTTTTTTTGTTTCATCAAGATTCTGTGTTATTCTTCATTAGAACTTAAATTTATGCATTTGCTTTTTTTCCCAGGTTTGCTAAGTGTGAGTTCCAGAAAACTCAGAGATGGGATTCTTGCTGAATTCAAAACAAATCCCACCTGCAGGATGTTCATGTGGTTCACCTCAGCACTGCTGAGTAAATAGGCCCACTCCTTTTATCTCTTCAAATATGTTAATAGTCTAAGAATTATTTGAACTGAAATGGAGAACTTTTTAACTTGAGAAGACCATCAACAGCGTTTATAAACAAATACTTCAACCTGTCAAAATCTGTATGAGGGACACAATGCTAGACAAAGACCAATAAGAGCAACTCAAAGAAATTACATTTGCAGAATACTGAGAAGGGGACAAAAATTCCTTATGTCATAAGCAACTTGCATGCTACACTCTTCTTAATAAATTTGTGTACTAGAGATACTTAATGGGATTTATAATCCCACTTGTGCACAAAATGAAGGACAAGAATACTAGAAATAGGGACAAATGTCTACTTAAAAAACATTTTGTTTAGAAAAATCTGGCCAAAGCAGTTCTACTTTCAATGTTTGTGCCATCTAGCTGCCCCTTCTCTTTTTTTTTTCCCTTTCATGGACTTGCTGTTATTGATGCATTATTATTCATTATCTAAAAATCGAAATAGTTCAAGCACAGAAATCTAAAGCTTCGTGAAACATGACTGTTTCCAATCCCTGAGGTTATAATGTGATGAGAGATTCACTTGAAAACAAAGATCAGCAAATATTAGAACTTGCTCCAGGATAAAGTAACATTTGCTAACAATTAGTAGATTTTATTT
>JAWWLV010000100.1:32616553-32657901 GCA_035041135.1 Platyrinchus mystaceus | reverse complement strand
TGGAGGGACAGCACTTTTGATTGGGTGGTTCCCCATGTCTAAGAGGGAGGGAATGACATTTTGGGGCTGTACAGTCTTACCTTCTGTTGCCATTCTGGTCACTTACAGTACTGTAATCTTATTAAGTCAAATAAATACAGAATTATACAGAAGAAATGAAGGGCAAGTTGCCATCCTTCTCACATGTAAATACAGATATTGGTATAATTGCTTGGCTCCCTGCAAAGAATGAAACTGGAAAAGCACCAGGTCACATTTCCAGACCCAAAAGTGGCGTTATGACTGAGTCAAAGGACAAAACTACAGAAAATCAAGCACCTGCAAAAAAAATAATAAATAAAAAAAAAAAAAAATTAGATAACACAGACATCAGAGAATGAGCTGGAATAACCAGAATCAAAATCATAGACTTGTTTAGGTTAGAAAAGACCTTTAAGCTCATCTGTTAACCGAGCACTGCCAAGTCCACCACTGAACCACGTCCCTGGATGCTGCACCTACACATCATTTAAATACCTCCAGAGATGGTGACTGAAACACTCTCCTGGGCAGCATGTTCCAAAGTTAGATACATTCAGATGTTTAACATGAAAATGGTAAGCTTATGCATCCCTTTATGGGGTTTTGCCTTTCTTATGGCACAAAGTGACAAATGCAAATGAGAGAAAACAAAGTGAAACTGTGTATAAAGGTAGAAAAAGTAGTATAAGAATTTTATCACACAGATATTTCTTTAAGCAAACCCTTTAGCATCTCATACAAAATGATTTGTATTGTCTCAGGTCCCAAGTGTTGTAGAACCAACAGCAATTACTCTTTCCTGATTTGCTTTGCTCTTTCTGCCACTACAGCTCTTCTTTCTTTTTTTTTTTCATTCTTATTAACCATTAGATATAGAAAAAAGCCTCACTCTGATGACCACTAGGCATCTCCTTCATATTTCCTGACATTAAACTCTGAGTTTGTCAGGCTGAGCCAGAATTAGCTACACACTATACACTTCAATGCTTTTTTGACATAAGAGACATTATTGCAATCTCTTCAAATTGTCAAGATGGATTGTGATAGCCCTTCATATTATGCCATTACATTTAGCCATGTCATTATTCTAATCAGAATATTAAAATAAGCCACCACAAATGAAATTCCAAACAAAACTGTAGTGGTTTTACTTTTTCCTGAAGTTTCTGTCCATCCCATACATTCATACACCAAAATATCTCCTTTGCAGAAGACAGCAGGTTTGATTTTATCCAGACCCAATTTCACGTGAAATGCTGCTAAGATAAAAGCAGTTTTTATTCTCATCCTCCCCTGATGAAACACCAGTGACAAGATTTGCTCCTGCCTGAGGTCTGTGCCTGAACTAACCTCCTGACTCCCAGAAATTAAAATAGCAGTAAGGAACAGATCTGGTAAACACAGAATTTACCAGGGGTTGTGATGTACCCCCAGAGAGTGGCCTGAGGAGGAAGGTTGAAGGAGTCAGGGTTATTCCTGACATGAGTGCTCTAAAAGGCTGGGAATGGTGGCTGTACTGTGCCCTGGCCAGCTGTGCAGTCAAGCCAGGGGTGCTGAATGAGAGATGACACTTTTCCCTGAGCAAGGGGCCACAACAGTGTTTTAAGAAAGCAGTGACTCATATCACAGTGTCCTGTGATTCCCCCTAAAGTCATCCACAGGCCTTGCAGGCACAACTAATTCCATCCCAGGAGGCCAGTGATATAATTTACCAAAAGGGGTGTCAGAGGATAGAGAGCTACTTGCTTTCAGCACCATCATACTTCATCAAGGGCTAGTCATATTTACTACTTCAAAGCTACTGAAATGCACATTAAAAGGAATGTATACCCTAAACGTTGCTGTGTTGCCAAAAACAGCAAATAAATACGATACTGAAGTCTTTCTTCAAACAGCATACAGTGTATTTTGCCTAAAGGAAAAAAAAGGAATTAACCCCAGCATTTAAATATAGTGACTAGCAGCTGCCACAACCAGATATGTATCTAATTTTGCCACTGCAGATTGTGCATCTACTGGCATTTTTGCATCCTAACAGTCTAATTTTATACAATGACAGCTAAGGATAGATTTTCAGAGTGGTGAATACACAACTGCATGTCTAATTTGCATGCAAAGAATTCATGGCACCGTGTGCAAGTGCAGTAAATAAGCATACAAATTTGAGTATAACTATACACTTGTGGAAGACCGAGTATAACACTTATGGACGTGTATAGTATAACTACACACAAAGCAGAGTGTCATAATTACACAAATATTTTTGTAACAATGACTGTCGTTGCAAGAAGTAAAACATGAGGTAAATAATAAATCAGCTGCTTTATTTTTTTTTCCCCAGATCAAGATGCTGTTTTGGTACTCTCACCTGTTGGGATGAAAACATCCTATCTGCTCAAAACAGGTTGCCTATTCAATGTATTCAGTTTTCTGCATATGTTGTGTGCATATACAATTCAAAGGTTCATTTTTCTGGAAAGTGAGTTATGAATTCCAAACTTACTAGGAGCAGTCAGGAAATAATTTGCATAGTCCATGATAATTCTTACAGATTTTGAAACACACAGATGTTATTTGGGAAAAATACTGCTTTATTTGAACCAAAATGTTTTGCCAATAGTGAGGTTCATATACATGTTAGTATAAGCTTTCGAATTTCAAGATGAAAAAGAATCTAAAAGCACATTTTGTTCATTGCTTCTTTTCAGAATTTTCTTGTCCTAATAATGAATTTTAAAAATTCTATCATTTTAATGTCTCTATTTATGAAATAAATTCAACTGCACCATTAAAAGTGTTTGCATCTAGTTTCCATTTTCCATCCCTCACATTTCACTCCTCTACCAAAATCTTCATTTGTTTCAGTATAAACAGAATTTATCCAGCTTTTAATCAAACACATTTATTGGCTAGGTTAGAATTGATACAGATGCTAAGAAGAGTAGACAACCAACTATAGAGAGCTTTCACTCCCACTTTCAGGTAGCATTTTAAAGCAGTTCATTCTCATATTTTATTTTTTTTTTTTTTAAATCTGAATGAAGCAGTCAATTTGGCTTAGAAAATATCCAAAACACCTGAATAGAAAGCACTTGAAGGATGCTGATTTTAAATCTTTAACAATACAAAAGAAAAGGGGGGCTGTTGGGTTTTTAGATTCATCAGATTCTTTGCCGTGACTGAGCCTGATCTGTCAAATTCTATACCCCATCACCATTATTAGCTGTGCAAGATAAAGTTGAACCCTGTGTGTGGAGTGACCTACTGTGGGTCACAGTTTCAAGTCTCTACACTGGGTCTGGCTGGAACAAACTAACAGAATTAACTTCGTTCATAGCTGTCCACATAGTGTTGTGGTTTCCATTTGTGGCTTAAACAGTGCTGATAACACAACAGTGTTTTGCCTGTCCCTGAAAAGGGCTATCAAATTGTCAAACCTTTCACTTCACTTTCCCACAAAATTCAACAGGCTGGGCGTATAGCTATTCCAGGCATGTCAGGAAGCAGGAATGTGGATGCCTTTGGTTAAGGTTAAGTATGGATTCAATGACCTTGGAATTCAGCAGCTGGATAAAGGTTTCAAAGTTCTTCGTTTTGGGCTTAAGATACGACTTAAACACCGATTTATGAGAGCTGCTGCTCACATTTCTTTCAGGAATTAATTTTAACAGCGTGACTCTTGCACATTTGTCCTACAAGGTTCAAGCCTCAGGGTATTTAACAGTGAAAGACAAGGTGGCACCACAGTGAGTGTGGTAAGGCACTGGAGCAGGTTGTCCAGGGAGGTGGTGGATGCCCCATGCCTGGAAACATTCAAGGTCAGATTGAATGTGGCTCTGAGCAACCTGACCCAGTTGAAGTCGTCCCTAATCATTGCAGGAGGGTTGGTCTGGAAGGCATTTAAAGGTCCCTTTCAACCCAAACCGTTCTGTGATTCCATAAGGTCAGCCTTATGTTGCTGGAGGACTAATCAGGGCCTACAGAGAAGGATAAAATGTTTGAGCTTTTTGCTTTCCTCAGCCTTCCTTCAGGAGAGGTGGAATTATTCTGTTCTTGTTTATATTTGAACAAAATCTAATGGCCAGTGGTTCGAAACGTTGATGGAGGGGTGGAAACTTGGTAGAGTCAGTTGTTCAAGCTGATGAAGGAGAAAATAGATATGACAAAAAGATGGAAGTTAAAGGTGACAGAGAATCAGAAGCATGGTAAATAGAAAGGTAGCTTGTTTTATTTTTTCCCAGTTTCTCTCTTTTCTCACCTCCTGTAAGTCCTCTTTTTGTGCTCTTAACTTTGTGTGAATTTTCCCAAAAAATCATTTTTTTTCAGTTTTGTTTCTTTTTTTTTTTTTTTTTTTTAACTAGCAATTCCACCCACTGGTTTTTGGCTGCATTCCACCATCAGAATCTGTATGAGTTACCACTCTGTGGGCTTTCTTATGGTCTCTATTTTGCCGATTTTTAAAAGATCCATTCCTTTCCTTTTATGTGACGCAGTTGTATCTTGCAAAGAATTTTATCACCCCTGTGATGAAGATCAAGCACACTGGAAGAGGTCTATGTCTCTTTTACACATGATTTTTATTTGTCTGTTTCCTTGGTGAGGAAATCTACCACCATTCCCCATTGAGTACTGCAAGAACACAGTCTGTTTCCCTGGATGGGAGCCCAACATATTTTTTATCAATTATTGGCATAAAAGGGCTGTATCATGATACCATTTATAGGTATGCAATTTGTAGCTCTCATAAGTAATTAGATAATGAAGAATCATACATGTCTACCCTAGTACATGTCCAAAGGTTAAATATCTTTCATGATGTAAGTATGCCATCATTTTCCTTTATTTTTATTACTAACTCTCTCCATGTTCCACCTCAGTAACATACAGCCTTTTCATTAGGAAGAATGTACTGATCATTACAAATATGTGTATGGGGATTAGAAGTTCCTTTAATTATTTTATTAAAAATTAAAAGCTTTTTAATATTCTCTCTCTTTCTGTTGTTAGCAATTAGTCTGGTTCATGCCTCTCTATGGCTAATTAATTTAGCATCATAATGGTTTTCAATCTGCTGCTTTTTCAGTTTTTAATCAAAAGTGATAGAAAAATAAAGCTTAAGATATATATTTTAATAAGCTCTGTTTATCTTAACATATGCTCGAGTTTTTTCCTTTAATGTTTGCTAAACCATATCCTATAATAAAAGACTGCAGTCCATGAAAAGATTCAAGTGCAGTATTGTAAAAATCACTGAAAGGTCAAGTGGAACTTCATCTTCAGTAAACTGCAGTCTGCAAAGTTTATGTCACAAAGCTTGTAAGATTTACTGGTTTACAGGATTATTATTGGAGGTCATTATGCTGTGAAAACAGACCTGTGTACCCTGTGAAGTGACAGTTGCTGTATAAATTGCAAGGGTTATTTTTCAGCAACTGGGGTTTATTTTCCGCCCTCCAGCACTCCTTAAAACTCACTCATATCAAACCTAATGTAATTTCAGATTTTTAAGAAATGTAAATTTAGGAGGCCTTTTGAAACAATAAATTTGGATCATTTTCCCCCCCTCAGTGTAAAGAGCTAAAATTTCCAACTACCAGAAACAAAAACAGTGATTTTTTTTCTTCATTGTTAAGCTTTCCCTCTAAATACTCTGCATTTAATTTTTTCCCTCATAAATTATACTTCTATAAATTTATGGGGAAAGTTAAAGTTTCACATAATTTTAGCTCAAACCTCTTTTTGGTTTTACCTACATATTTGCAAGTTTAATTCCTTTATATTTCTTTTGGCAATAGTGTTTCCTATTTGTAAGTGGGAAGCTGTATGCTCTTAGACTTTATTTTCTCAGAGATTTATAACTGATATTTGAAATAAATATTTCCTTTTGAATTTAATGTAAACTAGCTGTCAGAAAAAGAATAGAGGAAATATGCCATATCCCAGTTCTGATCTGAGAATTAAGCCCAAATAGAAGGTGGTTATGAAGAGTTGTCTAATGGCAGGAAAACTCAGCTATGTCAAAAAGCTGATGTGTTGTTTTTGTGGGAAAATTATTCCTAGATAAGGGTTAACTAACTTTACAGACATATCCTAGTCATTTAGGTGGAAAAATGAACTTGTATGGAATCCTTATATCCTCCTGTTAATATCCAAATGCTTGCAGGTCTGCTGCTCATCCAACATTAACTCTTGTATACCGGGAACAGAATGTTCTGCATACATGTCAATAAATGAGTTTGTATCCACACTGAGCTAAGAAATACTCAGTGAAAACTAAATTAAGTAAATAAGTGTGAAACTACCTAAATTAAAATTAGATTTTATGAATACCAAGCACTAAGACAATGTTTACATTGAAAATATTGTGCAATATAATCATGTACTTTTGTAACATATGCATGCAATATCTAGGGCAACATCTTTGACTTGTTCTGCCTGTCATACTTTCCTTTGATAGGATTATTTGTCAACATCTGTATGTTGAAGTAAAAATACATTTATGAATGTATAACTTCATATCAGCACATGCCAGCTTTAGACTAGCTCCAAGAACATACTACAGACACGTTGGAGTTACTTGATTTCAAAGCTAGTTATCAAGACAATGAATTATTTAAATTCTAATACAGAAAATTCTTCTTATCTGCCTTATGCTATCTAATTCTTTTGCTTTCACAGCCCTAGTACTAAATTTTCTTCCCTTCCTTTCCATCCTACCACACTTGCTACTACACTGTCCTTGCATGTCACATACTCACAGCATGCTCACATAAACTGAAGAACATGTAAATATGCAGAGGATTAAAGCTATCTCAGATTTTAAGTCAGCTTTATATTTCCAGGGAATAAAAGTTTTGTACATCTGTATTTAGAACAGAAGGACAGTTACCACCATCTTGGATAACACTCTGAGAATTTAGCTGAAAAGTTGTAGAGCTAAAATGACAATCTGTTAACAGCTGATAGTCTTCACTACTTAAGATGTCTTATACTATCCATCAACAAGCCAAAGATAAGATGGAATGTGCAAAAGAAAAGGAAATACTGAGTCTGAGCATATTAATGAAGCAATTGCAGCAAGTACTCCACAGCACAATCCAAACCATCTAGTTTTGTAATGGGTTAAACAATTTCTAGTACTTAGACATCAAAAAAATTTCAGCAACAGTCTGGCAACATATTCTGTGTAGTATGCTTGTCCAAGAGTCATTTAAAAAAACATTTTCAGCACTGTGGTTATGTACTGTTTCTCTTTATTCCCTGTGTTCTTTGAGAATGTAAACTTTTTAGCTCTTTCCAGAAAGTGCCTGAACAACGAAGAACGCTTCAGTGTAATTATGTTTGTGACTTGTTCTCAGTGGAAAATCAGTTATAATGGCTTTTAAAGAAAAAAAAAAAAAACAACTTCTAAAACTGGGAAAGGATATGCATGTGGGAGCAAATGAGCTACCAAGTTCCTAATGGAAATGAAAACAGCAAGTCAGTTTATTTCTGTATTTAAGTTCTCTGGTACTGTACTGATAGGCAGAGCCAAGAAGAGAGCTCAAGCTATTTTTGATTGGATTATGCTGGCAGCCTGAAAAATGTATAAACGGTAAAACTGAAGAAAAAGGAAAGCCCAAGGTACCTTCTCACAGAATATCTCTTGCTAAACAGAAATACACCCTATCAACCTCTAACCAAAGGACCACAGAGAAAGTTCACACTTCTGAGAGGTAAAGAAGTTGAACAGCAGATAAGAGGAAGGCAGGACTACAGGCCTTCAGTTTCCTTACAAACTCTAGCAGTTTCTTCACTGACTAAGATAAATTACTAGAAACAGAAGATAAAGCAGGCTACCCTAGAGGGCACTGATACTGAAGAAACAAGTGCTGCACTGGGAACTCAAGACCAGGTGAACTGATTGCTGCTTCTAGGATAAAATTATCCTAAACTAGAAAGGGGTAAATTCTCATATGAGGACAGTTTATCTCAGTTCAAAGAGGGGATACTGATATTTGCTTATCAATTACTTTCTGGACCCGGAAGATGATATATTCTGTTCACGTATCTGAGATCTGATGCAGCCTGCAGTCTCTCTTGGCCCAATCCCTCTGCATCATGTTTCAGAGCATGTCTCCAGTGTGGTGTCCTCAGTTCATGCTGATACACCTCCCCTAGCTGTGGTGCACACTGCTCAGCACAGAACACAGAAAATCTGCCCAAAAGCATGGGTAAAAATCCCAGCTATGAGGTTGGCCAGAGCCACAGGGAAACACTGCATGTAGCAGTAACCAAACTAGTTCAGAGTTCTCTTGGGGGGGGACCTGCAGTCACTGCAACATAAATGTACCTGAGATTCATCATTAACAAATAGGCCAACTATATTGATAGAGAAATGGTATATCCTCGGGGTGTTGTAAAGTTATCCTGCACTTTGAACACACTTGTAAATGCTAAACATTGCTACGATTCTCCCACAGGCATAATGAGGTCTGAGGAATGATCATCTTCCTCTGACAAAGAGAAGTCTTGCATTGCCCTCATTGTAAGTCAGAGCGTACATTACAAAGACAGACTTTGGGGGCTGATGTTCAAAGATACAGCAAAATGCCTTTGAAATTACCCCTCTTTCATCCAAACAGCACTTTTTATCTATTTTTATTTTGTAACATAAGCTCACCTTTCAAAAAATTTCCTTTGTTCATCCCTCTTCAACTCTGTTGTCAAAAAATGTCCCTGAATTTGTTTCCAGCTGAAGGTTTGCCTTTCTAATGTAGCTTGCACCAACTGTCACCACACTCTAGGACTGTAACACATTAAAAAAAAAAAAAAAGAAAGCAAAAAAATCTATGCCAAGCACAGCTAGCTCCCATGTCTTTAATATCTGATGACGTTTCCATGAGAGAACGAAACTTCCTGCTGGGAAATCAAAAGTAGAGATGTACATTCCACATGTTCACACAGGCACCAGGATCCAGAGACACTGCCAATAGCACATCACAGCAAGGCTGATGGTCTCCAGAATATTTTTTCCGTCAGACATTAAAACAAACCAAAAAAAAAAAACCAAATCCAAAACCAAACCACCGAAACACCGAAACAAAACACCCAATGCAAGAGTATCTTAGAACTCATCTTTTCCTCTGCATTGAACTAATCTTTGTGGTTCTCCCATGCTCACAGAAAACAGATGGTCTGAATTTTAAAGTCCACTGTCTTTAACCTCTTCCCTCATTTATCCTGAATAACCTGAGGGTCTCTAAATGAGTGTGGCAACGTTGCATGCAGTTAAGTAGGAGTCTGGGGAATAAATTTTCCTATTTGTACAAGAATCAAATCAAACAAATGGAACTGTTTGTGCTGCACTTTTCTTTAAGCTTTAACAGATGCATAACATGAGTCCTAACACAGCATCCATAATTAACAAGACTATAGTTGTCTTTTAATAGCGCCCTTTTGACATAAAAACATTTTAATTGGAAACCAGCACAGGAAAGACCAGAATCACCTAGTTAGTGAAGCTGTACAGGGAACAAATTGGCTAACTCCTAATTTTCTATTGAACAGGCATAATTTATATCCAGCTTAATTTGGGGTTTAATGCACATTTTTGACTCTACTAAGCCATACAGGGAACACTTTGTAAACTATGGAAGAAACACTCTTTTCCTTAAATGTACAGTGATTATAAACACTGCATTCTCTCCCAGTATATCAATTACTTTTAAACCTACCTTGTCTAAGAATGTGGTTAAATGCAGAAGGAAAATAATGGTCTGAACCACTACTGACAACAACAGAACAGAGAAAAGACATTCTGGAAGTTCTTTTTCAGTGTGAGAAAGTTAAAGAGCTGCAGGTTTATGTCATTATATGTAATGATTAGCCCAGAGTTGAAACATGCCTTTTAGAATGAATTAATGTTCTGTGAACATAAAAGTATTATTTTACTGTCTCCAAAAGCCTTTAATGGATCCTCCACCTACAGTTTTCAAAGCCTACAACCAGGGTAAAAGATCCAAAACTGCTCTGCACAGAAAAGCTCACAGGTACAAAAATTATGCTGCTTCCCTTGAAATGAAGCAACATGACAGTTACATTCAAGGTAATCTTTAAGGAAAGTTGGGGTGGGTTATCCTAGAGATGCTTTGAGATTGAAAATAACATGCTTTTCTTACATACAGTGCCTTTGTGGACAAATCCATACTTGAAAATTTAAATGTCTTGTATTTTAAAATGAGGCTGCTCAGGTTGCTCATGACTGAAAAACAAAAGAAGACCTGATTCTTTGGGCAGAATTATATGCTTTTCTAAACATGCTATTTCCAATGGCATTTAAAAAAAAAAAAAGTTTTAAAAGTTATCACGTGAGTAAAGGTCATATTTTATAATTTGATTTAAATATATATATATATCCTAGCAGAACCCGGACCTGCAGCTTAAAATCACACAGACAACTGTGAAGTAAGCAGTTATTTAAGATTCTGGCAATGCAACTAATCCACAACCTAAAATTGCAGTTTGACTTAAAATAAATCCACCCCTAAGTACCTCCTATGTATTAACACATCCCTATCCTACATCTCAGATAGTTTACATTCCTAACCTTTCTTCCACTGGCTTATCAGATTCTCCTTGCCCTGTTTCATATTAACCAATTTTAAATAAGAAGCACCACAATTTTACAGGAAAACAATTTTCTTTTCTTGCAAGACACTTTATACTTACCATAACATGGACTGACATTGTTTAAGATACTCTTGAATTTCCACGACGTAGCAGTTAAAAGATTTAGGCAACATACTGGTGAAGAATATTTAGCTATGGCAGGATGTGGTAGGAATTTGCCAAGGAAAGAAATGTCTACTTTTGCCTGTTCAATGTTTATAATCTTTACTGCTAAGTACAAAAAAAATAGTATTTTTACTGTAATGATAATGAAGAGAAGTGTCACAGCAACACTGTGACTCCAACATTCAGCAAAGGCTTGTTTACTAGTCAAGGAAAGCTTTTAATATAATATTTAAGGTCAGATGAGGAATACAAGTGACTTAACACACTCTTTCCCTGACTTGGAAGACGTTATTAATGACACACGACTTGCAATTCTTTATTGTAAGGCACTCAGCAAAGTGATACTAATTAGTAAGCAAATCTAAGTTAAATAATGCCACATACCCTATCTGAAATAGGTGGAGTAAAGGTCTTGAACCAAAATTCGTTCATCTGGATGAAGGCAGTGGGCAGAGACAACACCTCTAGGCATTATCAAGGCATTATCAAGCATATATCCACTAGGAATGTCACACCAGGCATTCCTGCCTCTTAAACTTCTTACAGTTCATGACAGGCTCACCAAAATGTAAAAGTCCAGATCGTTTTTCATTGAGTTACATGCCCTGCATTGTTAATGCAAATGTACTGCTCATGGAGCCTCACAGAATTCCACACCATAAAGAGGAGATGAAAACATGCACGAGGCAAACCCTCCCCATGCACATAAACAAATTGGAGGCCACAACTTCAAAGCCTTCGCACCAGTTCGAAGAGGGGTTCACAAGCTCAGTCTCTGGTGAAATTTCAGAAGTAACAAAAAGTATTTGGACTAAGTATTCTAAATATATAAATTCTAAAAGTGATGTAAAACAAAGTGATGAATGCTTTCTGTTCAAAGTTGCAAATAAGATTTTATACTCAAACTGAAACCAAAGCCAAGGTGTGATTCCATATGAGTCTGAGCACTTTGCAAGGAACCTTTGAGCACAAATCAGGAGGAACTGCCACTCAGTCTTAGTCCTAGAACACAGTGATTGTCTTTAAATTTGCTTCCTTTCCTCTTGTATTCTTTGCTCAGATGGCCCAAAACTCCCCCTGTTCCACTGACTTCTACAAATATTGCATTCAGCTTCCATTCCCTCCTTTATTAAGTTGAAGTAGTTTTCAGGCCGTTCAGGAAGTTGTCTCTCCAATAGTTCTGCTGATATTCTCTATTTCTCTTGCATAGTCTACCCTAGATTAAATATCTTCATTTATACAGATGAAAATCCTGGTTTCTAGACCTCCCCCTGCCCTCTGTTTAGAATCAAGGTTAGCCCAGCACGGTACATGGAGTTGTAAACTGAGTTTGTTCCTCACTGCTTTTAGTTTTAGTATCTGAAGCTATGGTTTTTTGAAGGAAGGCTTCAACAAAGAGGATTTAAAAATGTAAATTACATTATTTTGGCAATGGGTTATATTCACTCAATAATGATCATATAGCTTTAGAAAAAATTACAAGATCTAGGCTAGTTCAAGGGTAAGTTGTTATTTGTTTTGTGAAAGCATATATAAAGTGAAAAATTTTACATTTATCATCCTGTGTATTTTTTGCTTGCTCAACTCTGATCAGTATCCATAAATAATGTACATACAATAATAAACGCCTCTTAAAATCTCCATTTTTCAATATTTCTTAATGATTGTCACATTCTGCTGCTCAATCAGACCTGTCATGATCACAAACTATGTCTCCTTAATGTGCTCTGCATCGTTTTATGAATCATTTTTGTTCTCCATCTACTCCAAAAGCCACTCCTTCCCAAATTATTTTCTCTTTGACTTCATGAATCTATTACCCTGCTCTTTATTCTCTTTGCTTCTGCCCTGGACTGTGAGCTTTTATGGCCAAAGTCTTTGTAAAAAAAAAAAATAATAATATACTGTATATTTTTGCATGTAGTTTTCAGTATTCTAACTAAAAAAGATTATTGATTTTGATCTCTCTGAAAGACAAGTCTGACCCAGACAAGGAAACGGTATTTCCTAGAATGAGTACACACAATTTGAATGTTTAAATGTTGCAGCAGAGACGAAATTGCATTATTTATGCACAGGAAACTGTCAGGAGAAAAATTCCCCAAAAGATCACAATTATCTCTACTTACTAAACCTGAAAGATTAATCTGAAAAGCTAAACAACAGGAAAAATGTCCTGCGACGACAGATGTGAAATTATAATCAGCATTTTCTAAAATGCTAAATAAATTTATAAAAAAAAAAAACAAACCACCATGCTCTTTCTTAGGCTGAGATTAATTGTTTTTAGACTGACAACATCAACAACTGAAAGAGACTGGATAAAATGCTATCTTTTGAACATAATGTTGTCTTTTTCAAACACACTCTGTATAATGCAAAAAACATGTTGTGTTGTGCATCATTTGCCTTTCTTGAGTTTTACTTCTCTCTGTCTTTCTGCTGACTCTCTTTTCATCACAATATTACTATTGTTGTTGTTGTCACTGTTACTATTTAATTTTAGTTTAATTTAATTTTATCTCAGCCCATGGGTTTTATTTTGTTGTTGTTGTTGTTTGTTTGTTTCTCCTCCTGATAGCACTGTGGGGTTGGGGGGCAGTGAGAGAGCATTTGTGCAGTTCTCAGTTGCTGGCTGTGGTTAAACCACAGCAGCATTTTTTAAGCTGGAAGGGGAAAAAAAATCAACAGCTTCTTCCCAATCAGAGCAGTGCCCTGCTTTGGATACTAAATACTGTGTCACTCTCTAACTGTTTGCATACACTTGGGTGCTATGTAGTATTTGTGAGGCCCGGTTCTCAGAGTCTTTGCTTCCACTATAGTCAAGTAAAAACCCACTGTCTTTTTTAAAATATGTAAATATATATCATCTAATTCTTTTGCAGCATTTATGCCACAGAGTCCATATTTTATCCCATTTTAATGTGCCTTTATCCAGGCAGAAACAAGAATAAGTGTCTTTAAAAGAAGGACATCTCATGCCATAGTATATCCTAACTCCTTCTGACAACTCAGGGTCAGCATTCCGCACTAGGTTATAGAGAAATTCTGATTGATAAGCCTTTGCAAGACTGCTTTAGGTACCTCAGGACAATGACAAATGCCCAGGTTCTAGAACAAATGGTTTAAGACCTTCACAGCAGCTACAAACTGCATCTTCAAAAGCTGTATAAAATTTCCAAATAAATAAAAGCCCTTATTGTCTTTTGCATTTCAGACTTCTATACAGCACCCAAGGGTCTTCAGTTCACTGGATTTATTCTGCTAAAGGGACTGGAAAGAGTTAGTTTCACAGTCACATAAAAAAAAATGTTTGCATGTGATGTATTTAACACATAGAAGGGTAGATGGAATATGTAAAATTAAAAGTCTTCATAAACTATATGCAGGGAAACTAATGTAGTTAAATAGGCTTTGCAGTACAGTTCTATATGAAATACATTACATCTATAAAAAGTAAAAATATATTAATAATATGGAATTCAATATACTAATTTTCATGCAATGAGAATTCCAATTAAACTTACAGGAGATTTTTCAAAATCTTTACACAAGAAATCTAAAGTCATTCCCCAATTCTTATGTTTCTGCTGGCAAAGGCAGGCCCCACGAAATGTGGTCATCAAAATGAAATCAGCTGCCTTGTGTCATTATGCAAGCACAACAGCACCATTCTGAAGTGAAGCACCCTTAAGGGAAAGGCCTTGTTTAAAGCAATCATCTTGGAGAGGATCATTATTCCTGGGAACAAAAATATCATCTCAAGAGACACAAAAAAAAATCAGTCTCTAAAATGCTAAGTGTTAGATTACGTTTATTTACCTGTGTGCTTAGTAAACCATATCACAGATCTCAGTTCAAGTACCACGTACTTAACAGGTTTCTGCTTCCACAGTGATACCATATGAATTCCAGATTTGACCAACTAAACTGCTCCCTTTGTGTTTCTCCAGTACAAATGTGCTTGTTGTTTATTTCAGTTGAAAGGAACACAATGGGCTTATTCCAGGCAAAGTGTGAGATTACTTATTGTCTTAAAATAAATGCATTAAAAAAACCCTTTTTTTAATGAAATATATATTGATATGAAATTGAAAAATATGTATGCTTTGATGGCAAATCAAATCATTGTCTTAATAATTAATGTCTTCTTGAACATGAAGGAAGCATGTTAAAGTCAAATCAAAATGTTTCATTTCATCTAAGTGGCTAAGAGGGTATTTATTATTTCAAAATAAAAATGAGACAAATTTCTCAATGTTAACATATTTTTATTAATAAAAGCAAAAATTTTTCAGCTGGAAATTTTCTAAATAAAATTTTCTAACAGGTCAGAATTTGGGGAAAGGGTAAGCATTCAGATGAGACTTTCTTATGAATCTTATATGTGGTTGTAAAATATTCTATCTAACCAGCATCTACATTTTTCAGGCTGTCAAAAAAACCCTAATTTGTACTGTAGGACAGCAAAACTAAGATACCAGTCTTTAACTTCTGCCACTGTCAGTCTAGTCTTAAGCATTTATTTCCTGCTATTTCCTTCTCTCCTGGTTGCACAGCTGAGTTTTTTTACTTCCATATCTTTATCTGTGACCTGCTAGTCATTCCCACAGGGATGACATCAGGCTTGGAGATCTGCACATATAAAGCTGTTGCTTCTGTCTGCTGATAGTGAGAGAATCTCTGTCTCCTCCTCTTGTAACACACCTAGCCAGGCTGGTGAGCTGGGAAAAGGACGTTGTTGAGATCTCTGCTTGCCCAAAGAAATCCAAGAATAAAGAAACGGCTCAAAAATTAGTGTAGTGATGCATCAGATGTTGACCAGTCTTAACAGGGCCTGGGATCACGGTTTTCTTTCCTCCATCGCACAATCCTGGTGTCAACCAGCTCCATCCACATTCCTGAAAGATCTGCCATATCAGAGTGCTCTTTAAACTTTTTGCTGTCATTGTTTTTTGTTCTGGGTTGTACCTAAATGTCTCAATCAAGCCCATGAACCAGAAAATGTGTTTCTGTACATTCCACTAGATTTCTCAATAGTTCTATTCCTTCCTATTATGTTTTCTTTGAGGACACAGAAATCCATTGGGACTAAACAGTGTATGTAATAAATTTCTCGCAGCTACAAGAAATAAACAGTGTTTCTCCTGATTTCCTCTCTCACATGAAAGCACTGGAAATAGAATTTTGTTCACTGAATGTCTGCTTTTCCGTGATGTACTGAGGAACAGAGCTTTCATTTCCTAATAGCACAGAAGATTTTGTAACAGTGTTTTCCATGTGATTCTCCCATCTTGGCAGGTGCTACCGTTTGCTTCACGATATGTCTGCAAGTCTTTAACACTGGCCCTTTATTGTCCTAGTGATCAGTCACCCATCTTAACATTTTTGGAGTTCCAGGGTCAAAAAATATGCACACTCTGCAGAATTTCATTCTGAGTCAACCTGCTCACTACAAAAAGCTGGAAAGACTGAGTGTGGCATACTTGGGTTTGCTCATGGGTTAGAAAACTGTCCCTTCTTCAGGTCATTCACAATCTTCCCGATGTATAAGATAGAGCTGAAGGAAAAAGACAAAACCTAAAACTATTCCAGAGCCCTTTTTCAGCATCCTGCAAACACAGTATGTCCCTACAGACATTCAGGATTTGTCCTTACACCCAACACCATCAATGCAAAAACAGAGCCAGAAATGCCATGTGATGATGCACTCTAGATTTGAAGGAGGTACTTTAACAGTTATACAAACAAGGAAAGGACTCACACTCTTTCTCTTCTTTTTTTCCTAATGAACAGTCCTGCTCAAAACTGGTTTTCTTATAAATAAAGACATTACTACTCAGTGCTGCAGAGGGACCTCTGCAGTGGCACTTGCCAACTCAGTTTGTGCAGAGACAAACAAATCAATACCCTTGCAAACTCCTCCAAAAAATGTTTAATGTAAGGATTCAGTATAATTGCATTCACTTCCTTATGACCATTTCCAGGAGCCCAAATTACCCTAAAATAGGAGCAGTTTGCCATCTTAACTAGTGATCTGGACAGCCAGTTTCATCTGGCAGCTGAGTCTGTGAAAAAGTAGTTCAGAGACTATGATTCAAAAGAGAGCTGCTGGCACTTGGTTCCCATTTAGTTAGACCTGTTCTCATTAGCTTTCTCAAGCTGTACTTTTGGAAGCATTGTCAATCATTTTGTCATCTGCCTATTCACTTCTATACTTAAAAGAACAAAGTTGTTATACCCATCTACAGTAATTTTTTATGCTTTTATATGCAGGGAAAATCAATCCTGTTGACTTGCAGAAGCCGTGTGGAAAGAAAAATCTATTACATCCAATGAAGAAAAATTGTTGTGATAAATTAATTTTCTTTAGATTCCAAATTGATTTCCATATTGCACACAGTATAACACAAGCACTGTAAGACCAATTCTGTTGTTAAAAACTACAAAACCAAATAAATTGTCAAAATTATAGAACAGCAATTTGCGGCCTGCTTCTAAAGGCAAATGAAACATTTTCTCTTGGCCTTATCCTTATGATGGACCATCTATGACTGGTGATTTTGGCTTGATAGACTAATGATAACTTTTACAATATATTGCAGATATCAATATGGGAGACCAAAAGGAAAATATTGACTTGCATTGCTTGGGAGTTACAGAACCAACTTGGAGTTGAACGTTTTAAGCATATTAAAATAAATCCATCATCTAAACCAGACTAATAGGTAAACCCCTCTTATTTTCCCTTTCCATAGTGGACTTAATATTAACCTAGATTATTTAGGTTGTATGGACCTTTTTGGGAGTCTGCTACTTAAATTTCTTGTGAGTCCTGAGCACTTCCTAAGAAGTATCTCACTGACACTTTTTTTTATCAAAGATGAAGTCAAACAACACAGTCCATGTACCATGTATTGTTTTTACTTCTTCAGAGTTTCTGAGTTTCATAAGCTAATGCCTTTTGTCCTTGCAATTGACTTCAAAAAGAGTAAAGACTGTCCCACATATCAATCAAGTCAGTAAATAGTGAGGGAACGAGAAGAAGCACTTCTTCAGACTTCCATTCTAGACCCATTTACATTCTAGGATGAAAAATGGGAAAGTCACAAACTAACACTTCAGGAATATGTGATGATAGGCCAGCCACAGAATACACCCTCTTTTGTAAGTAAGTATCTATATTTGACTGAAAATGTAAAGACTTTAAAAAGTCCTTGACTTCAAGAAATATGTTAATTTTTCTTATGCCTACATCTTGTTTTTGACGCAATTTCCTTGCATAAAATATAAATGGTTTTTACAATCTTTTCCTCATTTGCTTTAAGTGAAGGAAAACAAAATAAAACAGGCTTTGCTGGCCAGACAATGCTATAATTTCTTCATATGAGTTTTCTTTCAACAAGGTAGCTGAAAAAAAACTACTGTTGTGGTTTAATTCATGGTTTGAAATAAAGACAGTTTATTGAGGAAAGCAAAAGCTGTGCACACAAGCAAATCCACTGCTCCCCGTGGGCAGGCAGTGTTCAGCCATCCCTAGGGAGGGAATGGTCCCATGACATGTAATGGTTACTCATAAAATCCAACGACATCACCCCAAATATCCCCCCTTCCTCCTTCTTTCCCCCCCTTCATATACTAAAGCAGGATGTCACACGGTCTGGAATATCCCTTGGGTCAGTTTGGGTCTCCTGTCCTGGCTGTGTCTCCTCCCAGCCTCCCGTGTACACCCGGGCTCCTCCCCAGCGTGGCGGTACAAAAAGCACAAAAGGCCTTGGCTCTGTGTAAGCCCTGCCCAGCAGTATCAAAAACATCTCTGTATTGTCAGCCCTGTGTTCAGCACCAACCCAAAACACAGCCCCATACTAGACCCTGTGAAGGAAATTAGCTCTACCCCAGCCAAAACCAGTGCAGTGCCCCATGTCCTATGCAAGCAGTTTAAACAAAAAATAAGGCATATTAGAAGAAAAAAATATAATTAGGAGGTGTCATTACAATCACATTTCACTGTTTTTAAATTACAGCTATGATCTAGATGCTGATTCTGTTTGGAGATTAAGTGAAAGCATTTTTTTTAAGATGGTGCTGACAGTTATAAAAAAGAATGAGCATTGATGACATCAAATTCATTATTGAAATGGAAGACAAAAAGCTACAGTGATCTGTGCTGTCAGCCTTTTCATCAGGACATGATGTCCCCGTGAATATGTGATTTCCAGGTTGCCTAATGAAAGACATCAGGTGACTACTTGCTGAAAAATATAATTAGATTTACAATGGCCAAGGAACAATACTGGAACTTAGTAACAATAGCAGAATTACAATTTTCTCCTGGAAAGCATCTGCAACAGGCTGAATAGCAAGATGTATAAAGCAGCTGAACAGTAAAATATGAGCTACATTTAAAACATAAGAGTGCAATGTATGGACACTAATTTGATTCTGGTAATTATCCCTGATAAGTCCAATATTGGACTTATTGTTGACTTCCTTTGAGTCCTCATACAATGCATTTTAGTAAAACTAATATCTGACCAGATGTAAGGATCTTTGCTTTAATATGCCCTCTGCACAAGAGGCCTTTTATGCCTCTTCTAAAGACACAGAGGACATACAAGGAAAATTTGTTACGGCAGAGAAAAAAACCCCAAACTGAAACAGTGGTTTGGGGCATTTAATAAGCTTTTATACTATTTATAAGCAGAAATCTCATTTATTAAAGAGCTCTAGGAGCAAGGAAAGAGCTAAAGAACAAACAGAAAATTACTATGTTTCCTATATATGGGCTGTTGGATGCTTATTTAACATCCTTTAGGTATTTTAAGACCTCAAACCAACATCTCCAAGCCAAATGTTTGGATTTTACACTTAGATTCTTAAGCTTCTGGATAAAGACATTTTTTTCTTTGCCAACTCCTAAAATTTTTTGTTCTTTTCATCCAACCAGGCACACATATAGGCTTATCCCTGTGGTTCTGCCCCTCAGTAACACACGAAGTAACACTCCAGATTTATGTGCAGAGCATTGAACACGTCACAGGCACTGAGTCTTCTTTGCATCATACAGGCTGCAGCTTGTGAGTGAGGCCTAAAGGACTGCTCAAAGCAGAATGTGCTGTGTTTCTTGATGGAGGAGGGACTCTCAAACATCATATAACATTCCCCCCCACGCACAGCCCCGTTCACTGCAGCGAAGTTCAGCGTCAGGATCTCTCATGCAGCCCCCAAACATCATTGCTAATAACCACAGTAACCCAACAGCTATGGCCTGAAAAGAACAACACAGCAGCTAATTGGGTTAACAGCTAGTGCTCTGACACTTCTCTACTTCTTGGCAGAATTTGCATGAAAATGAAATATGTGGTTCCTTCCCTGTTAACTTGTAACGAATAAGGAAGAAGGAAATTAAGGGAACATCTCCAAAGAAGCTTTCAGTGACGCACAACAGGGATCAGAGCAGGCATTGCTGGAGTACCAGACAGGGTGTGAATGCACATGCTAGTTTTTTCATGCCAGCATGAAAATTCAAAATTCAGTGTTACCATGATACAAGCTGTAGATCATTAGCAGATGGTACACCTAATTAACTCAGCAGAACAAGAAAGAAGTGTTGAAATGGAGCTTTTCAGTGCTGTAAACAAATTTCTAACAGTAATTATTCTCCCTTGTTCCGCAGAAGAAGCTGGGATTCAGTTCTTAAAGCGTTCATTTAAAATTCAGCCAAAAGTGCATATCTTTGTATAGCTATACAGAAAATACAAAAATATACTTTGCAAAGTACATATGATATTAAAAGTCAGTACTCTAAATTGCAAATTACATATTTAAAAAAAAAAAAAAAGGCAGACATCTCAAAAATGAGGGAGACAGGGATAAAAAAACCTTTTTGCTTTCTCCAATTTAAATACTTCCACATGCTGGAACAGGTCAGGTGTTTTCAAGAAAGTGCATTCTACATGCCATGCACAATGTAAATGTCAAACCAGCACCTTGAATTTCATCCAGAAACCCACAAATAAGTTTTGAAGGTTATGAAACTCTAGTATTATGCACTTCAGATTGGGCAATTTTGCTTAAAACTAGAACAGAGCAGTCACTGACTGAGAGGGTCTCAGTTATAACCCAAATGCAGAAGGGGGATCTTCGAGTAGTATGAATATGAACTAGACATGGAATGAATTATAGCAGGGAAAAGGCAGGTAGTACTGATGGGCTGACCGATCCAGTCTGCAAACAAATGTATTCATATCTATGTTTTTAAAAATTGCTGCAATTTGTAAACAGATGGAATGCTTTAACAGCACCACAGGCTGTTTCTGGGAATGCAGGTAACATGAATACATACATAGTCAAAAAGGATATTATTTTTTCCCCTAACATTTTTATAAAGGCCCATGACGCGAATGGAAAGAATTCTGTGTAAAAGAATTCATTTCACATTCTCATGAGAAAATACTGAGCTCTTCTTTATGATGCAGAGCCTGCCAAAGTATTCTGTGCTTTTATAATCATAAAACTATTTCTCTTGTATCTGCTTCACATGGGACTGAGCTATGGAATCGCTCAGGCTAAGCAGGAAATGCTGCGGTGAATGGTTGGAATTGTACAGTGTTGATTTAAGATGGTGAAGAATTGATGAGGTTGGTTGAGAAAAACATGAGCTGAGCCTCTTGCTTATCTTGCATCTGGCTGGAGCAATGCCTAAAAACTGAATGATGTCTGGAGTGAAGCAGAGGTCTCGCAGCGTGATATTGCTTCATTGAGGCACAGAAAAATATCAGCCCCTGTGTCAGACAATTGCCACACTCCCTTCACCATGAAAAGAAAAAACAATCCTTGTTATAAATCTGGCTCATTCACAAAGACTCTCTGATGAAGGTCAGACAGCCTTTACTCTGCCTCAAAATGCGGAGGAGGACAAAAGTGTTTATTCCACCTCTTCTGTCAACTATAAATCCTGACCAAAACTAACCAACACCCTCCTTAAGCCCCATTAACGTATTAACTACACACCCCTCAGGATGCAAATGAAGCAGAACATGTTTTGTGTGATGCATGCGTGACCAAAGTCATCAAATCCCACATGTGACTGTTCCATACCCTCAGGACATGCCAAAATTTATAGTATGAAAGGAGGGCTTCAGGGCAGAAAAGGCTGAAGGAGGAAAACACCTCTCAGTATTGTCAACAGCTTCTTCTCACTTGAAGCTTCAGCTCCCACCAAGTCAGTTCTATTTATGTCTCTTCTCTCTCAGATGTATGGCAAGCATATGGCAAGATGCATGGCTGAGGACAGGTACCCTTTAAGGTGTTACAGCTTTTTGCACTGTACTTTGTATTTTACAGGGTATAACAATAAAAAATGTCCTCATCGAAGGCAGTGACATCAGATGCACCCTCAGAAGATTTGCAGAGGACACCAAGATGAGCAGTGCAGTTGTCACACCTGAAGGTGTGATGCCACCCAGATGCCATCCAGAGAGACCTGAACAAGCTCAGGAAGAGAGCCCATGGGAACCTTTTGAGGTTCAATGAGGCCAAGTGCAAAGTGCTGCACCCAGGGCAGGGGCAATCCCCCATATCGATAAAGACTGGGGGATGAAGGAATTGATAGCAGCCCTGCTCAGAAGGACTTGGGGGTGCTGGTGGATAAGAAGCTAGACATGACCCAGCAATGGGCTCACACAGCCCAGAAAGCCAGTTGTGTCCTGGGCTGCATCCAAAGCAGAGTTGTCAGCCCAGTGAGGGAGGGGATTCTGACCCTCTGCTCAGCTCTGGTGAGACCCCACCTGGAACACTGCATCCAGCACGGGAATAATGTTGACCTGTTGAAGTGAGTCCAGAGGAGGGACATAGAGAGTTGAATCAGAGGGTTGGGACACCTGTCTTACAAGGAAAGGCTGAGAGAACCAGGATAGAAAAGCATAGAAAAGAGAAGGTTCCGAGGTGACCTCATTGAGGGCTCTCAGTACCTGAAGGGGGGCCTATAAGAAAGCTGGAGAGGGACTTTTGACAAGGACAAGGTCCTTTCGACTTAAAACTGAAAGACAGTGGGTTTATGTTAGTCATTACAATGAAATTCTTTGCCACGAGGAAGCTGTGGCTGCCCCATCCCTGGAAGTGTTCAGTGGCACACTGGATGAGGCTCTGAGCAACCTGGTCTAGTGGAAGGTGCCCCTGCCCATGGAGGGCGTGTTGGAACTAGGTGAGCTTTAAGATATAAAGAAAGCAATTAGGAAGTATCATAACATAGGATTTGTTGGCAGTTTTGTGAGAAAACACACACACACAAACACACAAATAGGAGAAAAAATAAAAACACGGGAGTATGTCCGGATGTGCTGCAACAGCAAGATTTGTTCACAGCATGGGCAGCAGGGTTCTAAAGATCAGTGGCAACAGATTTTCTCCACCAACTATGCCTTCCAGAGTTCACTGTGAACAAACTGGAAGTGTACATTCACCACTCAACAAAAGCCACTCGTGTGCTCACGGATAACTTGTTGCTGCCTCAATATCAGCAGGAATTTCAATGCAGAGCATAAAAAACATAGAACTTTTTTTTCCACCTTCTGACAGATGGGTGCACGATGCTGAAGGATGAATACCTCCTTTAGCTATTTTCTTGACAAGGGTTTTTATTTTAATTAAAACGTCCTTTTTTGATAAATCCACTGCAACTCAACATATAGTTAAGAACAATATTAGTATTATATTGACAACCTTTTCTAAGGCAGTGAACTTCAGCCTGGCCAAATGTACTGTTCTATAAGTGAAATTCTTCAGTGATGCATGCAGCACGATGGGGTTTTCCAAAAGAAGGTATGATTATTGAAAAGACCATGACTATCTTTTTCTTCCTCTTCCATAATAACAGCAAGGGGCCGACACTCCTCAATACTCCAGCTTTTTGAGAAGAAACACAACAGATTTGTTAGCCAGCATTTCTGAGGTCAGTGTGAGGAAGGGAAAAAGTCTCTCAAGACATAAATGGCTTTTTATCAACATCAGTGCAATTTTGAAATGCAGTATTGACAAGATTAGGTGATAAAAGTACTTTAAAATAAGTCTAAAAAATCTAAAAACTCAGGATGTGTTTTCAGTCTGTATTCTTATGAATAGGGCAAGCATAAAAATAATGTTGTGCAGTTAAATGCTATTAAAAAAGGATTCCTGCTGGTTGTTAGATAAGTCAATCAATGAAAGCAGAGAATGAGGAAAAGAATATCAACATATTTCTGTGTCCTGTAGCCTAATAGTACCTTTGTACCAGTTTTCTAAGATGCTTTGTTAAGAGTTTCAACAGACAGGAATTTCTAATGAGGTAAGAAGGCTCCACTATTTACAAAAACTGAGCCAGGAAAAGACATAAGGTCAGATGGAGGCAGACAAAGTTCATTAAGAGCCTGGAAACTGTTCCAGAAGGAGTGATACTGTGCCAAGGACCAAGGACCAAGATGAGAAAGATGAAGATAGAAGGGTCTTCGAGACCTCCGACTCAAATTCAGGAGGCACGTCAAGGGTAGGGCAAAGATGGTACTGTAGGAGGGATAGTTTTGGAAGTGGGTGTAACAGTGTTAGGTAATGCTTTGAATTGTGAAAAAGGTAAGTAAATAAAAGTAAGAGGCTTTTGTAACTCAGGTGTGCACGCTTTTGGAGAAATTAGATTCTCACGCATCCGACGTCATCATAATTAAAGGAAAGCTGTCTGCTAAAACTCACAAATTGAGTCTTAGGGGTTTTCTCTTAAGAGCTGATTTTAGGCATTGGTCCAAAGAACAATAACAAAGCTGGAGGGCGTGTGGAGCACAAGTCTTATGGGGAGCAGCTGAGGGAGTTGGGATTGTTTAGCCTGGAGAGGAGGAGGCTCAGGGGAGTCACTGTTGCTCTCTACAACCACCTGAAAGGAAGCTGCGGCGAGGTTGGTCTTTTCTCCCAAGCAACAAGGGACAAGACAAGAGGAAATGGCCTCAGGTTCCACCTCAGGGGAGGTTTAGATCGGATATTAGCAAAAGTTTCTTCACGAACTGGATATCAAACCCTGGGTGGGGCTGCCTGGGGAAGTGGTGGAATCACCATCCCTGGAGGTATTTAAAATAGGTGTCTATGTCACACTTAGGTTAAGGGTCAACTTGGCAGTGCCTGGGCTAATGGTTGGACTGGATAATCTCAAGGGTCTTTTCCAGTCTATATGATGCTAAGAAACTGTGGTACTTCTTACACATAAGGGTCACAGGAAGCTTCAAATTCCTTGTGAAAATGCTTAATTGGATTTGATATAAAAGTCCAAGCAATGTATTTCTTACGTATTTTCCTACTCTCAACCTCTCCAAATCATGATGCAAAACATCTGTAAAGAAAATGGCAGTAAGGAAAACAATCCAAGTCTTTAGAGAAGTAATCTGTTCAAGAGTTATAAGGTTAAATCTTTTAAACAATATGAGACTTCTGTTCTCTTATGGACCCAAGGTGTTTGTGTGTGATTTGATCCTGATCAAATTTATGATCAAATCCTGCATCAACAAGCACCACTAAAATTGTACCAAAGTGTGCAGAGTTGAACATTTTTCTTTTTCTTTTCTCTCACCTTTGTAAACCAGAGATAAGTCAGATGAAGTTGAGCTAAGTTAAATCACTGGGCTTGCATATCGGGTTGAGAACTAGGCCACTGGTATCCAAAGGCAGATAAAGTCAAATTTTGTTAGTGGAACCAGTGTTCCTGCAGGGCCAAATGATGAAGAATCTCATTAACTTCCAAGAAAGAGGAGTCAGTTACCATGGTAACACAGCAAGCACTGGCTTTTATACTTGGAGAAGTAAATTTTTCTCCAAACTATTATAAATACCTCTGCAAATGAAAGAAGAGGATTGGCAAAAGTGGGGTCAAATCTGAAAGCATCAGAGACCAAGCTTTTTAGTAGAAGAAAATTAAGGTTTTGTAAGGTAATGTGACTAGGTTACAAAAAAGGTAGAAAATCCTGGAATACTGTAGGAGAAATAATACATGAGCCAGTAAACAGAAATCACACACAAGATGTTATATCTGATTAAATGTGTCATTGGAGGGTGAGGGGAGAAGCTCATCCAGGGCAACATAAACTCTATTTTTAACTCAACAGAGAGCTGGAGAGTATGCTTGTTAGAAAACCATCATTTCACTTTGTATTTCAGACCTGACAGAAGCCTTCTTATGCGTGACATGACATGTGTTTGAGATCTCTAAATGCATTTCTCTGGGAGCAGTGCCCTGTGCACAGCAAAGAACAGCTGCACTGTCAGGGCATGAAGATTTGGCTCAATATTTTGCCCATAATTGGGATGAATTCCCCAGTGGATTAAAACTTAACCTATAAATTCCTGTCTTGTATTTTGTGTTACTCTTTGGGAGAAGGAAAATTTATCCCACTGAAAAGTAAGGTAGGACATTCTCAAATCCAGAAGAAGAGGGTGCTCTCTGTACTCTCTATAAGTGATGATGTGTCACCATTTCATTCTTTCTTTCTCTTGTTTTGTTTTTTGGAATAAAAGTAGGTTATTTCCTTGTTTAGCCCAGTGAAATGCACCCTGATAGACTTGAATAAAGAATAACTTAGGTTGGAACAAGTGCCAGCAAAAGCTCAGGTATCTGATTTTATGGACAGGAGAAAGGCTTTCCACCTTCTCCACCACCTGAACCTGTTAGTGAAGTGAACCTGTACCACGTGATAAGGTCATTCCCATGCTCAGCTACCTTCTTTGTGCTGCAAAGGTAGACATTTAAATGACACATCAATACACTCAAAAACATTGCTTCCCTATCCTGCTTTTAACTGAAGTCAAGGTCAAATAATGAAATAAATAATTTCTTCTGTTAATACTTAGATTTTATGTCATCTACTCACAATTGGATGAGGAAAAAAAAAAAAAAAACAACAACTCTGCAGGAAATAAATGCAGTATTAAAGTTAATTCATTTTTGAGGGTAAATGCATCTAAACCTCCAGAACATTTTAAAGTTTGGATAGGACTTGAGCTAGTATGATGCTATGCAATTATCAACAAGAGTATTGAAAACCAGCCTTCACTTTTTTCAGATTTCCTGTGGAAGCTTTTTACACAAACAATCCAGGACTTTTTAAACAAGAAACGGTGTAAAATGAACAAGCAAATAAAGAAATGTGAGGAAGGTACACACTGGCCTGCATTTTTTTTCAATAGCAGTTAAGTTGATATGCACCAACAAGTTCTCATAATGTGGATAAATACCTGGCAGACTCCTTTGTGAATTAAAAAGAAACATAACTTAAATGGAGAGCAAGTCAATACAAACATAAAAGTAAGAGAGCCATTAAAAATGTATTTGAGAAACAAGCTCAGCAAATCAATATGTCATCAATAACTCAATAAGTTTGACCGTGAGGAGAAGTAAGTCCATTTCATTGATTAATTAATTCTAGGAAAAGAATATAGGTACTGGATGAACACATATTCCTCGTGAAAATCTAGTGGGTTCATACATGTCTCAGCAAAAGAAAAAATAGATATACAGATTTTCTATAGTTTGCTTTTCAAAAATCCCACAGAGATCACCAAGGCCTTCCTGTGATATTCTTCATTTTGAATTGGTTCCTTCAGTTCTCTTTCTGCCTTTTTTGAAGGCTCAACTTGGAATTCACTAAAAAATAAGAAAAGCAAAACTCCATTTAAATGAGTTTGTCACATGATGCTAATGATGAAAAGTTGCCCAAGTATACCTGTCCCTTTTCATGTCCCATTTCATTTCCCTTTTCATGCCACAGTTTAATAGTTTTGGCTCAAAAATTACTTTTTTGATTGATATAAAATGTCTCATTTGCCTTCCTGCTGAACTGATAATATTTAGGAGGAAATATATGCTACCTTCTGAATTCAAATAGAATTTTAAAATGGTCAACATTTTCTTTGCAATTGTTCTCAATGCGGTTTAAATAATGGGAAAGGCAGAACTCAAATTTCATAAGACGCATGGTTAAACTCGGTAATCAGCTCTTACAAGGCATAAAAATCCTGCTACTCCAGGAATGAAACATTTCCTAATCTCCAAAACATATTGGTCCCCTATTAGTTTCACATGTCATTGCATGAAGGTCTGAGCCAAATAATATTATTCCTGTAAGATATAAAATAAGCCACTATTTACAAATGTGTATAATGCAGATATTAACAACAATACTGTCATTATTTTTCTGCTATCACTTTAGTGCTGCAAAAGCATGGAAAAGCACTGAGCACAGACCCAGAAGTCAGGAAATCTCCACAGAAATGTTTAGTGTTCAGGTTTAGTAATTCCATTCCTTCTTGCTTACCCATTACAGTAGTTTCTAAATACTTGTCCCCTTGGTCTTTTTGGAAAATCTATATTATTTTTGCTCAGCCTGAGAAATTCTAATGCAATATGTACATGAAATAATAGGAGATGCCACAGCTCTCCAGGGGTACCATATCAAGCCCATAAACATTACTTTTATGCATAATACACCCTGGAAGAGGCAAATGCCTTTTGCTCACTCACAAGATTGTTGAAAAGGACTAAGATAAAAGCCATATGTTTCATATTTATGGCAAAAGAAAGAAAATGTTATTGAAAATTTTAGCACGTTTATTTGATGCTGATAGTAATTTTATGTCTGTTTTTTGTTAACTGTAAGATGGATCATTAGCTGATGTGTATCACTTTCACTATTTATATTAAGCTTTCTCATAAATACAAAAGTCCTAGCTTAGCAATGATCCTGTCAATTTGTCTGAGAATGTCACCAAGAAAGAAAACATATGTATGGACACAGAGAGTGAACTTTCATCATCTACATGCTAAGAAATCCTCACACAGGAGTAGAGAGTCTGGTAGGAAACTTACAGCTGCTGAGCAGCAAAACAGTAAACAGAGTTGTGCTCAGGCAGTAGGTTGGACAAATTAAGGCTTCAGGCTAAAAAATAGGTAAAATACTGGAAAATGCTGGAAGCTAACCACACAAAAAGTGCCATGTCCCACTTTGCATGTGGGTCTAAACTGGATTACTGCCACAGTCAGGGATTCAGAGCAACAGACAAATACTTACTGGAGAAACTAACCTATTTACAGTCTCTGAACTCTGTGAGAAAGAACAGTGCCAGCAAAATGGAATGAGGTGTCAACAAAAAATGAAAATGAAATTATCATAAAGTAGATTTTTACACTAAGGGAAAAAAAATCGAAACAAAGAAAATATGGTATCCCTTTCTTCTGCTTTATTCTCTCCTCAGCCCATCATCAGCCTTGTCCTGTTCCTCCTCTGTCAAATTTCCTCTATCTCCCCTTTAAGGAGTTTCTCTAATTTCACTCTGATTCAGATCTAGCTACAAAGGCAGGTTTATGGCATATGCCTGTGCATACGTATAAAATCTGTTAGTTCTTCTGTTCCCCCTGCAGTGAATATTTAATTCACTAAAAAAAAATTCACAAAACTAATATTCCTTTCACTTGATATACAATTTTATTTCAAATGCAATTACAGTACTCTGTCCTATGAATTCATGTAAGGTCTTCTAAAATACTCCATTGAGTCTTCAATACCTTTCTGATATTCTGTGCATACTCTATATGTATAAATTTCTTCACCCACCTGCTTATGTAGTCAGTACTTTACTACAATTAACACACATTTTAAAAAATTGACTGCACTGTTGGAAGAGCACTGAAAACAACATGGAATTATTTTGATATGTTGGGCCTAATACTGCACATCTCAATACACAAATAATTATATTAATTCAGTAGAACTATTTCTGTAACTGATCCAGTGAATCTGAGAGCACTTACAGTCTCTGTGAAGTGTAAGTGAGCTGCTATTGGCATGAAAGGGTAGAACTGCTGCTTGAGCAGAAATGGCAGAGAGTTTGCTTTGGAGGCTGCAGTCACCCCTCCCTTTTTATGCATGTGGGTTTTCTTGACCATACTCCACTGTAAAATGGAATATAATCACAACAGTATTGTTAACAAGAGACTCTCTGCACATGCAGGACAAGTGGTTAGAATTTGCACCATCACAAATGGAAGGATGATCACTGGACTGATTCCGTGCTTAGGCAGCCTGGGCTTTGACACATGGGCTTATACCCAAAAAAGAAGACTGTTTTGCATTTGTAACTCTGCTTGTTCTTGCAAACCATCTGAAAATCAAAATAAACTTTCCTTAATTGTCTCCTGAGGAATCCTAGTTTCTTGTTCCAATAAGTTGGTGCCAGGGTGGGTCTCCAATAATTATCATTATGTGCTTTTAATTTTTTTTAAGTGTTTCTTTCCTTTCATGGATTTATTTTTCTTAGACTGATCTATAGATAAATCAGCAAAATCTCATTGCTAAATGAGACACACCTGGGACACGAAACAGGCTGTTCTACCGAGGTCTTGGATGAATCAGAAGAAAGCCTCCAGCTTTAAAGACACTTCACCATTGTTCTGCCAGTTCCGCCCACAGTTTCACCTCCTTATTTAAAAAGAAAACGTGTTTGTCTTTCATTATTCAATTTTTTTCCCAACAGACATTTTCACTTCAAGCCTTTAACAGACAATATTACATCTTCCTTTACCTTTTTCACCCCTAAAACTCATTTTAGGATAGTTGCAGTAACTGCTGTTATCCGTCTCATTTCTGAGTCTCCTCTAAATTGCCCTCAGCTCTACCATTCCAATGAAATGCTCTCAGCAAATTCACACTTCATTTTAAAGACAGGATCACTTAATCACTGTTAAGTACTACATTTTCCACAGACCAAAGAGAGAGAGATAGCAGCCTGGCACTCTCAGATCATTTTTTCACAATGTCTGAAGTCTAGAAAATCAAGTTCCACTGCAAAAGCCAAATTTAAGACATTTAAGAAAGCACAGCCCACTTTATTTCAGCAAGTATTTTACCAAGCTAGATTTATAGTGATCCATTCCTTAGTTTTAAGTGTTTTATTAAAAAATGAAGGATTATGATTTTTTTCTGTGAATTATTTGCCTCCTCTGTTAATGAGTACCTAATTCATCTCTTGTATAGAATGTAGCACAGAGAGAAAAGAGGGAGACAACTTATCCCACTGTGCAATTTTCCCAGTGACAGGTTGTTAAAATTCAACTTAATCCTACTAGATAATGCATTCAGAGCTCCTCCTACACCCAGGCCCAGATCAGAGTTCAAAGTTTCCCAGGAGCAAGAAATTCCAAGTTAGAGTGAGCTGCAGATACGAACTTGGGGGGGATCTCAGTGTTTTTTAGGGATTTTAAGCACCCCTTTCTGTCGAGTACAACAGAGCAATGAAATGCTGCCACACTGGTCACAGCAGAACTGTTGACTTCGTGTAAGGGAGTTGCTGGGTAGGAGAAGTGTCTCACAATTTCTGTGCCATCTGCAACGTTTTCACAGACCTTTCAAGGGAAGTTATTGTAGCTGCGACAAGTACCTAGAAATCTCTTCACACAAGCGTAAACTGCAAGAAATTGTAAAAGATGGGAAGAGGGAGATGAACAGTCAATGGACCATGCAAGAGCTGCTCTCTATAACATGCAGTTCAACAAGAATATTGCCATATTGAGATGATGAATCTGACAGCAGCATTTGTCTTAGCAAACATTCCTCTTCATACCCCGGATCATCCAGCCATGAAAAAGCACACAGAGACTATAATTTAAAGAATATTGTCCTAATCTGTGTGGCTCACCAGCTGAGAAAAATTCAACCTGCCTTCTGAAGCATAAAAAAAAAGATAGAAAGAAAAACATAGAAGAAGAAAAAAAAAAAAAAAAAAAAAGACTGCATATCTGTGTCCTGCAATCTCCAGTGAAAAGATTACTGAGGTAGGGGATTGAGACCCTGTGCTTTGAACACTCTAGTTCTGCTCTGTTAGAAGCATGACAGCACCTTGGGAACAGGCTCACCAAAACCCACCACAGCAGGCTGTGTGTCTTTGACAGCAATAACTTCAACGAGGCCCAGAACTAGAGGAACTAGTAGACAGATCTGTGTTAGGTATATGGAGAAAAGACAAACTAGCAATAATTCAGTGTCACCTGCAGACTTACCCTGTACCTTTCTGAGAGCAAAATAAGGCTGCTTTACTGCTTTTTTGTGGGAAAAACTGCTAGAGATGCTTTTAGGGGAAAAAAAGAGAATCACAGGAATGCTTAGAATAGTAAATGTTTTCCATCAAATCTCTAGTCGTTCATAAATAAACTGTAATAAATAAACATCAGCAATACTTTGCTCCTTCATGAGCAAAGCCAATAGAAGTTTATTACAATGCCAAAGACAGCAATTGTGCCAATAACAAAGCTTAAAACTATCTCTAGATCTCTCATCCTACCAAATTCTGCTAGACCATTAGGTTATTCATCTGCTAGAGACTATTACTGTCAAAGATGTTGTCCTTGGAAGTTTTTCTATCAGAATCATCGTTTGAAGCTATTTTTCTTTTACCAAAGAAGAAATTTAAAGACAATAAAAATAAAAAAAACATGAATAAACCAAATAGACAACCAAATATATTCTGGACTCTATACCAAAACCCCCAAATAATAGTCTGTTTTTCCTCAGTTCAAAGTTAAGTAAAGCTTTGGTGAATTAAAGTATCTTCCCACTTCAATCCCTACAATGCAGAGGTGAATGAAATACCACATTCATTTGGCAAGCAGACACTAGAAGGAGGAGAAGGGCCTTACCATGGTTCATAATTCACCCTATGTCTGAATATTTTGAGAGCCAATGGTTTATGGCAGCATAAACCAGTAGCAGTTCTTGTGACAACATCCTTAGTTTAAAATCATATCAGAGCAAGTATATAAGAAAACTTAATTTTTTTTCTTTTTTTTTTTTTTGATCGGCTAAAAGGCTTTTTTTCCTTTTTTTTTTTTTGCCTTGTGTCTGAAATAGAACCAGAGACTTGGAAGGTCAGCTGGAATGCAGACACTTTACAGATCCTGTAAAAATTCTGGCAGCACTTAACAGTTGGCCTTAGCACTTTCATCAGTATCAGCGCACTACATGTCTGTATCTGTGAACAGTATCTCTGAGGAACATTCATTAATAATATGCAAATATATCTTGGCAAAATGAAAGATCCATTAAGAAGCACGTAGGATGATAATTATAAACAGGGTGAACTGAACTGCAGATTTAATGGAAAGAAATTTGTATGTGACTGGCTTTGACATCCTACCCTTTTGAGACATACAATTTAGCCAGAACAGGCAATCTTTGGCATGCTCAAATAAAAAAGTTAAACAAGCAGTGTCACTTCATTTACAGTCTCAAACAATTAAAAGTTTATGTGATGCTCATTTTAAGCTTTTCAGTCTTTAAAAATCTTCATAATCTCTCCATTGGTAGCCAGTCAGAGAGCACTGCTCTCAAACAGGTTAGCACTAAGAGCAGGAAAGCTTTCCAAACCTCTCCCATTAGCAGGGGCCAAGACCCAGCATCCACCCCTATCCAGCTCCTGCTGACTTGTTGAGCAGAGTGGAACTCATTCCATCTTTGAAACACAGCACAGGGAAGGGACTTTCAGGGCAAAATGATGTAGTCTGAGACACAGACCAATATGTAGCTCAGAAGGGATGCATGCTACACAGCTATTGTTAAAGCCCAACTCCTCGAGGAAAAGGGGACACATACATGTATTAATCAGACTCACTCTATTCAGAACAGGATGATAGATCACCCAATTTCCAACTCAGCTCTGGCTTGATCACATAATTTTTTATTGATTTGGAAGGTGTGGCTGCTGATGGAGGGCAGAAATATTAATGGAAAGGCTTGTATCTGGGCTGGCTTCATACCCCTGTAAATGCCATCTGCTCTGCAAAACACCATTGCTTTATATTAGACGCTCACCTCTGTTGTATCAGACTGTGTCAGACACTTCAGTATGCTCCAAAACTTCATAAAAACATCCTACAGAAAGAAACGCAACCCAACAAAAACCGTTCTGAACTCTTTATTTGTCACGCAGAGAGAATAAGCCTGTCTGGGGAACCAACAAAGGCTGTGTGAAAGGTCAATACACAGTATTTAGTGATTTCCTTGAGTGATCAGCAGCACTGCTGTGTACAACCTCATCAGATGCAAAGCTCTGCTCTTCTTGTGGCTTCAAACACCCAGTCACTGTTGCATCACAGCACATGATGACTTCCTATTCAAGCAAGCATACATTACTGCCACTGATCACAGAAGCTGCACTTGCTACAAAGCTGCAAGAAGGCTGTACCTGCTTGCCAAACCCTTCTCTCTTTCTAAGCATCCTGCCATCTTGCTTTGAGTTCTGCAGGTATCAGGCAGGTAGGCAAATATCTCTGGAGCAGAACACCAGGTCTGGCCACTCACACGTGAGAAAAGTTTTCCTGAGCACCAAGCCATGCATTCAGTACTTCTAGAGGTCACTGGGACATAGTCTGCCCATTTATCCTCTACACCCTGGCAACCACCTGAGAACTGCAATGCCATTGTCCCACAGCTGAAGCACAGAGCCCAAGGAGAAAAGTTCTGAGAGAAGATGACCTCTGTATTAAACTTTGTTTTATAGTTATCACTCACCGAATCTGAGCTAGCATCACATGAAGAAACTACTGTAACACAGTCAGCTTGTGCTGCTATTTGTTTCTGTAGCTAATTTGCTGGAGGTGAAAGCAGATTGTTTTTTCCTCTCTACTGCCATTTTTGCATCTTAGAGCAGGCTGTCATGGAAATTAAAGCTTTGTCTTCGTGTGCCAAGAAGATGAAATGCAATTTCAGATAAATTAGATGAATAATAAAGAGTGAAGTACTGGTGCAGAAGGCCATCAAACCTTATTAACTCCTTGCCTCAACTTCTTGCTCTGAGGGTGGTTCTTGCTGAGAAAAACTAACTCTGAAACACAATCTGCCGCCTGTTAATACCCGCTAGGCAGAACATAGGGTTGCCTTATTAATCATAAAGTACTTAAAAACAAAGAAACAAACAAACAAAAGTGCACAATAAGCTGGTAGAGGAATCTGAAGGCAGACCAGATGGAGTGTACTTTTAGGTGTTCCAGTGGCTCAGATAGTCCTGCTCAATTTCAGCATCGCATTCTAATGGTTGGCCTTGTTGATCTCAAGGGTCTTTTCCAACACAAATGATTCCATGATTTTCTTCATATTTAAATGTCTCTAAGTGACAACTATTCACTAGCTCATTTTCCTTTCATATTAGTTATTATTTTCTAGAAAACCTGTCCACAGGTCATAGGGGTAAATATTTCCCCTTGCTACAGCTGTAAGGAAAGAAAGCACAGGTGATTTCTCAGCACTGAGGAAATATACTCCAGGGAAATTCAGCAGCTATATTATTCCTAGATCAATTTTGCTATTAACCCAAGACCTTGTCATTGCATACTGTATTGTAGTAATAAACCTTTAAATGATATTCCACTCACCTCAAACGCATTAATACATGAAGGGATTACCTAAAACATGTTACCTAAAACATGTTAATACATGAAGGGATTTGGGCACAGAGGTGCTATAGAGAAATCACTGAGGAAAATTGACTATTGACACCATTTACACAACTTACAGCAGAAGCAGATTGTCGGCCCACAGTATAGCTTGAACTGGTTAGACAAAATAGTCAGTACTTTAAGTAGGAGCCACATAAACCAGACATCATTAAAAAAAACAAAGTCTATTTGGGAATCAAAACACATCTTTTTTTCTTTTTTTTTTTTTTTTAAGGAAAGCTTTTCATTAAATTCATCGTTAACAAGCCTCTTAATTGCATCTGCTGCTGCACACCCATACCTTTTGTTTTCCTTGAAACACAAAGGTCATTCCTTTTCCTCATAGGACTGGCTAAGGAGAGTAAGCTCTACATCTTTTCATCTAATACTGATTACAGTATTTGGAGGAACTATGTTCAGTCTGTAGGTAGTAAAGATATTATAAACCGTGCTGGATCAAAATTCAAAGCTCTATGCCTTTCATGCCTTTCAGAAAGCTTCTTCAAGCAGAATATCCTGAAATGATAGTGTGACAGAATGGATGCCATTTTGAAAGGTTAATTGGTACAATAAATGTTCATGTGTCAATGACCACCTGGGAGCTTTTTTTCCAATCTTTTTGGTATTAAAATAATATTTCACTTAAAGTAACTTACACATGATTGTATGGATTTTTTTAAAGAAACAAAATCTGAAATACAGGAAATGTCACTGATCATAAAATAATAAGACATGAAAAATTAAAGTTGGTTTTTGTTGGCTTTTTTTTTTTTTAAACATGTCAGTGTATATAGCAAGAAATACCTTCCTTTTTATTTCTAATATTCAGGTTTTAGAAGTTAGGGTTTTCATATATCCCAAGGTCTGCACTTCACATACACTTCACAGTGTACATAGAACCCTAAGTAAATCTACCACAATAATTTTATCTTACATATATATATTTAATTATAATCCTGCAGCCTTGGGTAAGAGGTGTTACTTCATACCACCACATGGTCTCTATTAAACTTCAGCTAGGAAATCTATCCTTTTAAACTGAAGACTGTGAAGGCCAGGTTTATATATCATCAGTGTAAAAATCTTGCAGTTCAAGTGGCAGATCAAAGGGGAAAAAATGTTAACCAATAAATAGAGATCTATACAGTCAAAATTAAAAATGGGCAAAAGCTTAAGGTAAGTATCACTCTTAACCCAAAGCCTTCTTTTAAATCAAATCCTTGTTCTGCTATTGATTGTTTTAGCACTGTGTACACTAACACCCCACTATTTCCCTTCTTTTAATTTTTCACCTTTACTCATGCAAGGCTTATAGTCACTAAAGGCAAAACACACTCTTAACCACTAGAAAACAGAGAGGAACACACAAAGAGAGGACACATTTAGCAGAACTGTAATCTTAATGGGAGACTGTACCAAGCAAAGCTACCCTAATAAAGTACAACCAAACCCTGGTTAACATCAGATCTCAAAAATTAAGATGCCAAGATTAACGATTATTCAGCTACATCAATGGGTAATAAGAGGTTTGGGGATTGCTTGGAATTTTTGTTTTCTTTTGGGTTTTGGGGGGTTTTGGGGGGGTTTTTTGTTGTTTTTGTTTGTTTGTTTGTTTGTTTTAATGAGACAATCCTGAGGCTCGGGGACACAATAGTTTGTTTTAGAATTGACTCTTCCTCAGCGTGTGTTCATCTTACAAAGCATGCCAGGCTTGAAGTAGAAATCAAAGTCAGGAACAGCAGTACTTAATCATATCAAAACATGCTGGGGGATTGAAAGAGTAAGGTCCTGGTGTGTTTTCACTTGGCAATCACCATGCTGGGTTAAACAATAGCACAGTAGGAATGCATCTGCAAACAGCTACTACTTATATTGATTGTTATGAGCATTCACTTTACACTCAACAGTTGTCACTTGAATAGTAATGTTGATGCACTAAAACGTTATCCTCACAGAGGAAGGAATACCACAAGGACTCAGATGTCCAGAATATCTTATTTCAGATTTGAGGTCCACAGACCAAGAAAATCATCACCACAACATGAATTCAATAAGACATCAATGCAAGTCAAACACCTCCACATCCACCCTATATAGGTCATTTGCAGAAAGTATCCAGATGATACAAATTGTCATCTAGTTTTGTACAATCACATTCCACAGAATTCCTAGATGGGAAATTAGAAAATGGTTGCCACCACCTAAAGCCTTATAGATCTTTATTCAGTAAGGGAAAGCCATCTTAACAACTTACATTTGCCAGAAAACTCAAAATGAGCAAATGTAGAAGGTTTTCATTTTCTTTCCACAGTTTTTAGTAATATAATGCAGTATCATTAAAAATGGAACTTTGATTTGCAGTTATTAACATTCATGAATAAATTATAACTGTTCTTTAAATTCTATTTCAATTTATTGAGAAATACTTCAGGACATATAAAGTACATGACACAATATCTACCAAAGCAAAACTTGAAGATCTTTGAGAAACCAAATTGCTTTTGACCACATCAAGAGTTGTAGAAGCTTCACAAAAAGTTAGTTTCCTTAAAAGTTTTCTATTAGCAATATTAGCTATTAAAAAAAAAAAGTTTTTCATAAAAATCCTGACACTTGGAAATAAAAACTTTATCTTGTTTTAAATAAAAACCTCAGTGTCCTTCCTTCCATACGGTACTTCTGTATGTATCAAGTTAAATGAACTTAACATTTCCTTTGATTAAACAAGGTATTTGTTACCAGTAGCTTTTCTTTGTTTTAACTTTTTTTTTATTGATTTTTAAACAAAAGAACTATACAATTCTTGATGCATGACAGCATGAAATCCCACAAGAAAACATTTCAAAAGGAATTCAACAATACACACCAGTTCTGTCAAATAAAGTCACACAAAAAGCAATGCCTGCAGGAAAGGTCCTCTTCTGCTGGGTAATAAAGACATCTGTCAAAACTTGTACTGTAATCAGGACTGGGTGTATGTGCATGCACAGAACAATAAACAAAAGCTCACAGAAACCAAGGATGAAAGAAGAAAATATTGTTTAAACAATTTTCTTAGGAATAAGTTATTCAAAGGGGGCAGCAGTGCTAACAAGCCCAAGAAAAAAAGATGCCATTATACTTGGTGCAAGCCTGGCTCAGAGATGCCTTTTTTGTTGTTCCCTCTGTAAGAAGAAAGAGACAAATCTGAAAAATTGTAACTAATCCTGTCTCATATTTTAGCATCATTAATCTCCTTTGCCCTACTAGGTATTTCTTTCCTACTTTCTAGCTAGAGTTGCAGCTTGTATTTTTACCGTGCATATGCCAACTGTAGGTAAATAACCCCAAAAAGACTGGGTTTACTGAGTCTTTCCTGAGCCACCTACGTTGAGAACATGGTTTCTCTACTTCTGACAGCCAACTAGATAGCCTATATTTGTGAAGATAAGTATATTCAGAGAAAAGATCTTCTCTTTGTTGTTCTTTTTTTTCAGACTGCTCCTGTGGCTTACCACTCCTTACATTGGGCTTGCTTCTGCAAAACCTTTTCCTTTTTCCTGTCACCAAGACTGTGCAGGATGTTACAAGAAGAGATTTCCTCAAACTTCACACATCATATTCTTCAGTTGTCATGAGTGTCTGTTACTTTAGCTCTGACTTGTAGTAAACACATCATGCAAACATGGTATTTCTTTCAGATACATTAAGAGGACTTGTGTTCCCAGCACTCAAAGTTTTTCCTGTTCTTACTATTTTGTCTTAAGATTTTCCTTTCTGAGAACGAGCTGTTTCCCCTCACCTCCATTCCTTCTTGTTTTCAACACTTTTTGATGTATGTTCATAATTGCACTCATCTTATGCACATCTCAGAAAATAACAATGATTTGACAGGCAGCTGAAATGCTTCATGGCTCACTCAGGGTTGTGTGATGTATGATTAATACCACATTTCACCCTGCATGCATGCAAATTACTGATGGAAGAAAAATCACACTTAACAGAGTATTAGACACTTGGTGAACCTTATTTTGCCTGTAATTTTTCAAGGAGTTGTAAAAGCTTTGTGTTCTTTGCTAAGTTATTCACATTCAATTCAGACTTTTCAGTAGTTATATTTCCTCCCTCTTCCTTTTTCTGTGTTGCAAGACAGTGGCTTTTCTAGAAGAAATACATGTTCAGTATTAATAAGGGTTATGCATAGTCCCTTTTTTCACACAGTTTCACTCCTTACTTATAAATGTACCACTCAATGTTAACTTTAGGCATCTATCTTCCTTGCCTTCAAGGATCACTAATGCAGTCAGAAGATAAATATAAGTGTATTAACTCAGATATAATCTCCAAGTCTGAATCTTCATCACAAAATGAAAGTCATTAAAAAAATTAAAGCCCTCGATTGGACATTAAACCTCTAGATGTCTAATTATTGTAAGTTTAACAATAACTGAAAGGTGATTATTTTCTCTTTTGAACTTATCACTTAGTTTTAAATCATATTGAATAGTTACAACACATTCCTAAGGAGAACAATTCAGTACATATTTCTTTAAACTGAATATAATTTCATTTCAAATGGCCACTCTTAAAGAAAGTAAATATTAGTTTTTACCTTGTAGCTTCAAAAGGCATAACAACCATTAACTTAATACATGTGAAACAGCTGAGCTTATGACCTACAATAATTTATTAAGTTGGATTCTTAGAGTCTGGAAATGTAACTTCCTTGTTCAGTCATCATGAAATATAATCTTAGTTTAGAGATGCAGGATTAATTCAGTTACCTCTGTGTAAGCTCTTGTACTTTGCCTTAGCTTTGCCTTTATATTTTTTTCAACTTCTTGCTCTGTAAAAGACATCAAGTGTTAATTCATGGGCTTCATGAATTCAAAATGGGGGGTTTTGATTGGATGGAAAGCCTCAAAGAAACATAACATATTATTTATACTGAACATAGGGCAGGGCTGCATAAACAATCTGTGGCCCTTTCTCTTCCATCATTTCTATGGTTGATCAGAGAGCCATGTGGATGCCAAGGCCTGTAAGATTCAGAAAGGACATCTGGCACTATGGCAGGCTTCAGAAGCATCGTTCACAGCAATCCTGCAATCGCCTCTGGCTATATCACCTGCTCAGGTTGTTGTCCCTTCTCAGGGTTTGTAACAGGACCCTCAAAACTGCTCTTGAGGTGTCTGAGTTTACACCACCAGCAGTCAGTACGATGCTTCTTTGGTACCTGTCAGCGTACGAAGATGTTTGACATGTACTGAGTAGAAGATCTCCTCCCCACATGGCGGAATGTTCACTTGTCAAAGAATATTCTCCTTTACATGCAGCTGCCCTTCCCCACTGACCACTCAGTATGATGGAAATGAAGCACCACCACATGCAATGCGCATGGAATCTTCTCAAGAATATATCACAGAACCTTCAAAAATATATACATATATAACTTCATATATATATATGTGTATATATATAAAAATAGATATTTTTGTGTGTGTGTATATATATATAAAACACCTATATAATTTCAAGTTATCATGGTATTCCTCCTCTCTACTATAACTTTGTATATTATCCTAGCCATGAAAGGAGGACTCTCATATTCATACGTGGTGGTTTTGGCTCGGCCTTCCTTGGTGATCGGTTTGTAACCAAGGAAGTGGCCATGTTACCCAGTATTCCATACGATATTTACGTAAACCAGAGTATAAATAAGAGGGGAGGAGCAGCCTTTGCTCTCTTCCCTTCTGGTGAGGTTTGGAGGCGGCAGATCCCTGCGGCCGGTCCCGCTTCTGTGGAGTAGTGAGGCCTAGTGAGGCCTAGTGAGGCCTAGTGAGGCCTAATGAGGCCTTGTAGGCCTTGGGAGGCAGTGGCGTGGCAGTTGGGGTCATTGGGCTATCTCAGGGAAAGTATTAGTAGTTTCCTTTGGCTAGTCCTTTAATGAGTGTGTGGTCTAGCGGTTAAGATGCGGCGCTCTCACTGCCGAGGTCGCAGGTTCGATTCCCGGTCCTGCTTCAGAGTCCCCCGGGTAGATGGAGCTCGTCAGCCCCTAAGGCCATCCATCTAAGAGAAGGTC
>JAWWLV010000100.1:32594200-32616453 GCA_035041135.1 Platyrinchus mystaceus | reverse complement strand
TCACCTAAAAAATCCATTGCGCAGGCTTGAAAGGTAAAAACACCTTTCCCAGATCTTTGTTCGTGAAGATTGGCCACGTTTTATACCTGTTATTGAGTTTGGGTTTTTGTTTTATCCCTTTTCCCCTTTTCTGTTTTCAGGTGTTGGGTTTTGTTTTTGTGTGTTTTTTTTTTTTTTAATTTATATGTATACAGTTTTTTCAAATTGTATATAAATCTAATATAAGTGTAAATATATATATATATTGCTTTAGCGCTCTCTCTCTTTTATTTTGGTGTTCTTTTGTTTTTTTTTTCTTTTTTCCCTTTGGTTTTGGTTTGGGGGAGGGGGCAGAGCTCTACAATGGGGGGTTTGGAGACTTGGCAGGGAGCCAGCTCCAAACCACCACACCGTAACAAACACTAAAAGCTAGTTAGTCACTGTACACTTTCCAGTTTCACTCCACACAAAAATGGTATTTCCAATCAAACTCCTTTGCCCGGGTGAATTTACTGCTTGAAAGAAATTCATAAATAATTCCATATGGTCTATAACCTCATTGACACTCATACAAAATCTATCATATACACCCTTTGTACTGGAACTGTGTGTATTCTCATCAGTCAGTCGAATATTCTGTTACAATACAGAGTAGAATCCATCGTGAAAACTTCTGTTCTAATCTGGAATTGGTAAGTGGTTAAAATGTTTGTCAGTTGTTGAAGTGGGTTAATTTCTGAGTGACATTTGAAACTTCAGTAAGAGGTTTAAAACTCAGTCAAAGGTTACAGCTGATCATGTTCTAAAAATAAACAATCTTATTCTGTCCCCACTGATGTATCTCAAGACCTGAGACAAAACAGTCTACTAAAATAAATGGGGCTTCTTTGCATTCTATTATCTGCTTTTGAAGTTTTGGTAAAAAGTTTCGAGTATGAAGCCTACTCAATTCCTTAAGAATACGTGAGAAGAATTCAGTGAGGTTGTATTTTCTGTCTCTTGTTTGTCCTATTTTCTTTCTAAAAGTTTAAAACCCTCCAATTAAAAGATGCTTTTCTGGAGTGGAAGAAAAGTCAACGGATGGTTTAACACTATTTTCCCTGGAGTTGAAAGAAATATATTTTCCATGCAGTGAACACAGTAAGAAATGGAACTGGTGCAAGATGTTTTGAAGCCAAAACTGACCCATATAGCACCTACAAGAATGATAGCCCTTTTTGATATTCATTTGGCATTCAGCAAAAATTCTTGCAGTCAATATCTTAACACTGAGTGTTACTTTGACCTCATTTTCTGTGGGGTATAGAAAGACAAGCTGATAAAGTGATAGGTTCCATAAAAAAGACACCCTGCATTGTAGGGTGTTGTCTGGTTGGGTCTTTTTCACTCTCTTCTGGTATTGCCCATGACAAAGTCATTTTGACAGACCTATAAGACTTTCTTTCAACTGATTTCTTTTGGCAGACCAAGGCAGTTTTTTAGCATATTGATTGACCTCTTGGTTATCTGGATATTCTCATTTCAAGCTGCTAGTGAAAAGACTTGAATAATTTACACTTCCTGCCATGAACTTGGCAGCTGTTTTCAATAGCTGCTGATTTATTGCACCAAGCTGTGTGACAGTTCTCTAGTCTGTATAAAAGGCAACATGCAGTTATAAAGAGTAGTACATGTAGTGGTGGATTACAAACCTCACTCCATCATGAAGAGCTTTTAAAGGCTTCTCTAAGCTGGTGATAGTGTCAAAGTCTATCAGAAATTACCTTAATACTCAGATCAGAGTTGGTCCCTAGCCAGTCAATTAAGAACCAAAAAAAAAAAAAAAAAGGAAAATAACAAAGAAAAAGGAACTTAGCAGTAAAATTAACCTAAAACTAAAGTTGCAGGTATCCGTGAGCAGTCAGCTGCAATATTTTTCTCCAAGGATGATATCAATTAATATCTAAATTCATTCATTATACCATGAGAAACCTCAAATATTTCAGCCTAGGTTATCCGAGACCTTACTTGGCATGAGCAGTATCTTGGGCATAGCAGCAGCCTGCCTAAATTTTGCAGCCAGTGGTCTAAAAAGTATCTAGCAGTAGGATGGAAAGAAGGAAGAAAGGATGAGCAAATTGGCAGAGCTGGACACAGCTGTCTTTCGCTTAGCTGGTAAAACAGTGTCAAAGAAACACTTGAGTTTAGGGCTTTGTTTTTTTCCCTTAGCTGTCTGTCTCACTCCATAACTATCTTCGCAGCAGCTGCCTTTCACTGCTTGATGTAATCATGCCTGACTCTTATGAGTCTACTGTATGTGTCAAAATTATGTCATGGACACTTTATTGCTATTGGTTCCAATGAACAGTACCACTCAGAGGTATATTGTCCTTCCTTCTCTGTGGAATGTCTTTCCACAGCTCAAGATTACTGATTTTCAAAGAACCAGCCCTTGTTTGACTACGTACACCAGGTGAAGGTTTGTTGGTTTTTTTTCTTTTCTTGAAATATTTCAGGAGTAAAAGAGAAAATTGTTCAGTATCAGTAGCATTATTCTGCTTGTTTTGAATGTGTATGTCCACAAGCTATAAAAAAAAAAAAAATAAGAGTAAAGGCAATCTTTTGGAAGGAAAAAAAAAATTAAAGACAGACAATTGATCTGATTGTTGTATATAGTTAACACATTTTTGATTTAGTCTCCATCATTCCTCTTTACATTTCAGTCTTGGGTTTTCTCCACTAAAGAGTATAATACAACCAGCAAAGTACAATATCATTTGTGCTTTGTACACACACACCAGTAACTCCCCAGTGCTTCAGAGTTAAATGCTCACAAGTTATAACTCACCAAATTCAGAGCACCCAATATGAAGTGAGAAGTTTAATTACTCTTACACAGCAACATCAGAAAAGGAAAGATAAATGACACTCTCTCAACAAAGCTGCTCACACAGATCAGCACCATTCAGTCTCTCAAACTTGTGTACTTACCCACTCCCAACACCCTCCTCCTTCACCTTTATCAGGCAACCAGTTCTCAACCTTTGTGCTCTTTCGTTCTTCATAGCACCTGGTGACTCCAACAGGGGAAAAAAAAAAAAAAATTGCTGTAAAATGTCCAGCTTTTAACTCGTGAGTAATTTGAGTAATTAACAGATTACCTAATTTTCTTCACATGAATGTTATCTTTCATAGTTCAGGCTAACCAGACTACAAAGCTCTCAGAAGCATTAAGGTGATTCTGAAGATGAAGATTTGGCCCCGACACAGAATGCCAAATTCCTCACGGTATGTCATAAGAAAGAAAAATGTAATAATTTTCTAGAGCGTATCAGTCTGAAAGTTCAGACAATATTTCAGAAAGCAGAGGAGAACTAGGCAAATTGTGTGAAAGTCAAGCAGTTACTGAGACCTCATGAGCAAGATGTTTTGATTTTCTGTCTCAGACAGGGTCTGGAGAGCAGAGGTTACTCTTATTGATACAGGTCTCTACTTTCAACAAAAGTCAGGGATTTTAATGATGTGTGAAAGTAAGGAAAAAGTTTAGAATTTTGCCAGATGAAATGTTTGTATTTGGCCCAGAAATTTCACAAGCAGAGAGTTTCCTACTTTAACATCATGCCCAAACTGCCAAATTTGCACAAATAATTTCTTCCCTTTTTGCTATGAGGCTCCTCTGTAGCATTTGGGCACCGTTCTCATATTCCCTGGTGTTTGGAAATGATCCTCACCCACATGTGAAATATGGCTGTACACTTGGTGCTCTGGCTCTGCTGGTAAATATGGCAGTAGTGGGGACCAGAACTTCTTTTTAATAATATCCTTTCTGATTAACAACTGTTAGGAATTCAAACTATTTTGAAATTGTTTCTGTTTCATCTTTTCTGATATTTCTAGAGAAGGATTTTAAATCCTAAAAAGTTTTAAACCTACTTAAATGTGCTCATTTCCCTAATTCTGCTCTTCAGCAGCTGCTTAGTTTTTAGTTCTTTCCCCTGACGTCTCTTTGTCCTCAGTTCTCTTTAAAGATAACTTTCTTTTGTCTCCTGTGTTCTGTCTTTCATTTATATTTCTTCCTGGCCTTAATTGCAGGGCTCATTTCCCTAATCAGCTTCTTTTCTGAGCAGCTTTGAGAATTCTTCTTTTATGTCACTCTTCACTGTTGGCTTTTCAATCTCTGCTTTGCCTGTGACTGGCAACTTCGAACCAGTTCCAGCTCAGAAGTGAGAAGAGACCCAACACAAAGGGCTGGGTGCTCAGGATCCTCACCTCTTCGTACTGCCTTGCAGACACAAAAGAAATTATAAAGCTGGCTGAAAACAACTTTTCCCTCGTGCAGGGAAATCTACAAGCACTGCGAGACAGCAGTCTCTCAAAGTCTGCCAGAGACACCGAGGTGACCACAAGTCACAGGCACAGATGCATCTTTCAGGTGTCATGTTTTTCAGTACAGGCACATGGAGAATATGGGATGACAACACAATCATGGAAAGACATAATACCATCCATGCTTATTGTACAGCTGACTTGAATATGGATAATTCTTTTTGATAAATAATTTCTTTTTTGAGGTTCGCTGCTAAGTGTTTTTTTTAAACCTGGCTGCACTGTCCTCAGTACAGTACTAACACAATAAAAAAGAAAGACTAAAATGCATGGCAGTCAAGAGCCTTGGGACAGCAACAGCCTGGTTATTTTCAGGTACTTTGGAGTTACTCTGATTTAAGGAGGAATTGATGGTAATTTCTAAACCCCTACCATAGGTTTCCCCTAAACATGAGGGATAGCATGTGATTTGACAGTGTCTCCAAGAGTACCTCAGACACTCAGGCTCTGAAGGTTTGTTGACTCGACAGCTGTGCTGCTTAAAGCACTTTGTAAAGTCTCATTTTTTATTAAGAGTGGATCACATGAAATTGGATCACAAAAGCTCCATTCATGATTCAGAATTTAAAAGCAGACAAAGGAGTGTGCAGTCAAAAGAAAACAGACACAAAAAGAAGAGTGAGAGGAATACAATACATAGACCAAGTGCTGATGGGTTCAGAGTTTATTATTTTTACTTTTATTTCACACATGCACTTACCCACCCACATACACACTTTACACCAGCATACAAGAAGTCTATGCACTTCAGCACATTTTTGATGTATTCAGGAGCAATCAGTTCTCAAATGTACAAAGGATTTCTGGTACTTTTATTTTTGCCTCACTATTCCCAATATTTTAGCTCTCCCTACAGGGAACTTATTACAATTTTAATGTGGGAAGACTAAGACAGCCCCTACTAACTTGAATAACCACAGAGTTACAGAATAATGGAGACTGGGAGAGACACCTGAACAGTCAACTTCAGGACTTTTTCCAGTTAATTTTTTACATCTTTCAGAGCAAACTACTCAGTATCCCTAGGAAACCTGTTACACTGCATAGTCATGTAATTTTTCCTCTTATCCTCTCACAGGTGACTACTGACAATCTGACTTTGTCTTCCATATCCTCTGCCCTAAGGTATTTATACACACTGATAAGATCACCCCTGAGTGACCTCTCTTCTTTTCTTCAGGCTAAACAGCCCCAGCTCCTTCAGCCTCTCCTTGTATGACAGATGCTCCAGTCCCTCCAGCCTTCACTGAACTCACTCCACTGAGGTCATGTACCCCTTGCACTGCAGAACCCAGGACTGGACACAGCACCCAGATGTGGCCTCACAAGTGCTAAGAGGAAGAGTCACCACACTTCCATCTAGTGATGATAATTATTCCTAACTCAGCCCAGGATGTTGCCAGTCTCTTTTTGCCACCACAACACATTGCTGGCTCGTGGTCAACTTGTTTCTGCCAGGCTGCTTTCCAGCTTGTTGACCCCCAGCATGTAGTGGTGCATGGTCCTGTTGATCCTAGGATTTTACCCTGATGCATTTCGTGAGATTCCTGTCTACTGACTTCTCCGGCCTGCCAAAGTCTTTCTGAATAGCAAAGTTTCATCTGGCACATGAAGCACTCTTCCCAGTTTTGTATCATCTGTAAACTTCCTGAGTGCCCCCTGTACCAAAATCCAGGTCATTAATGAAGATGTTAAACAGTGTTGGCCCTGGTCTTGACCTCTGGAGTACACCACTAGTTCTCATTTGGAATTCATACCATAGATCACAACTTCTTCAGCACAGCAATTCAGTTAGTTTTAATTCAACTCACTTTGCACTTATGGCCTGCATTTCTCAGTCTGTCTATGAAGATAATATAGGAGACTGTTGAAAACCTTGCTGAAGTAAATATAACCAACATCCACTGCTCTCCACTCACACATCAAGCCATTTATCTTAGCATAGAAAGATATAAGTTTGGCTAAGTGTGATTTCCCCTTCATAAATCCATGCTGGCTACTCTTAATCAACTTCTTGTCCTTCATATGTTTCAAAATGTTTTCCAGGAGAATTTGCACCATTACCCTCCCAGGGATAAAGGTAGTTCCCTGGATCTCTTTCTTTCTCATCTTAAAGACAGAAGTGACACTCATGGGCACATCCTGTCAGGTCCTGTGAAGTTGTACATATTCAGTTTATTTACATGTTCCCTAAGCTGATCGTCTTGTACTGAGGGTAAGTGTTCCATGCTCCTTACACCCCTGGGATTCCTGAACATTGCTCTTGACAGCAGACAGAGGTGAAAGACAGCTTGAAAGAGGTGATCCTTGAATATCAACCTAGTTCTCCTAAAGGCCTCTTCTCTCCAGAAACGTATTCCATGGGTTTATTCGAAGAACATGCCTAAACAGGACAAAGACTGCTCTCCTGAAGTTCACTGATGAAGAGCAGTGCCCATACGGACCCTTGAGGGACAACACTTGTCACTGATGACCATTGGGACTCTGGGTCATTGACCACTTAGAGAGAAGGCTGTTTTGGGTGACCATGCAAAAGGCTTTACAAAAGTCCAGGTAAGTGACACCTCTAACCTTGCTTTGCCTGCTGATTTAATCATTCCGTTACATCTTTAGAACTGTATGTCTTAATTCCTTGAGTATCAAGATTGCTTAAATATGAAACATCTTTTCCTAATAATATGATTACTTCCATATGACCAAGGCTCTGGCTTGCACAGATGCCTTGCTACTAAATATATATATGCCACTATAAAAATTTCCAACAATTTAAGTAATTTTTAAACTTACACCAAGAAGAAAAAAAGAAAAAAAGAAAAAAAGAAAATTCCATTCAACATAAACTGCCCTGAAGCATAAGAATTAATCATTCTTATTTTACTGTAGTGAGTGGAATTGCAGATACTATTCTTATTAACATAAGTGAATCTTTCCTTTTTTTTTTTAATCTTGACAATCTAATTTGCTCTATCAAGTTGGTTCCCTTCAAGTAAATCCTCTGATTGATACTGCTGCAGAAGTAGAAAAGCTTTTCTTATAAACTTCATATTACTTTCTCCCAGTACTTCTGCCTGCCCTTGTGAAAATAGACAAATCATTTCTCAAACATCCTAGATATATTCAAGAGTGGAACAGATTGAATAATGTGTTAAGGCCAATAACTAAGAAAAAAATAAAAATCAGTGTGGGTTCAATCTCTGTATGGGCCGTTCACTTAACAGCTGGACTGGATGACCCTTGTGGGTCCCTTCCAGCTCAGAATATTCTGTGATTCTATGATTTTGTGCAATTATAGGAAATAATTGGAGAGATCTTGAATAGGTTGTTTTTTTATGCATTTAATCATGAGAGGTCATCAAAAATTCTCCTCTTTCAGCTAAGTGCTGTAAGTAGCTGACCCAGGGCCTCGCTATCTGTAAAATTCTGATTGAAAATATCTGAACCACAGGGGGGAAAAAAATCATCTGAATAACTAAAGAAAGTGTTATTATATTCTGTAATCCAATAATGCACATCAAAGTTATTAGCACTACCATCTTAACACTGATTGAACTTCACCTAAATATCAATTCATTTTCAATTCAGATTAAAGTTAATTTATAAAATAATTTTGCAGAATACAAAGGAATGAGACCTTGTTATGACTGAGCTGGAAACTAAAAAGTATATCAGTTCTTCTTCATTATTTTCAGAAAGGGAAATAGTTCTCTTTGGGAAACTCTAACTTAAAGAGGGCATGTTGCATGATAGAAACAAGAGTCTCATTTTTTAGCATACCTTCCCCTGCAAAAGAAATGATACAACCTTAAATTCTCATATAAAGGATAAAAAAATTATTTTGAACATTTTAGGTTAAAAACCATTTTCTATTGCCACCATGCTCTCAGTGTAGCAAGTTAAATTCATCTACTGACTTCTACACGTTCATTTTAAGTCAATATCTGACCCTCACATAACTCCATACTAAAATATACATCCTAAGAAAACATGGTTCAGGCTCTTATTCTTATCTCAGTCCACTTCTTTGTCTTAGTCCTCCATCATCTATCAAAGATTTATTCTCTCTAATATAGAAAGAGCATTTCCTGTGTTGATGAACTGCAGCTAATTAAGAGCACCTTTTTTACTATAGCTGCCCATTTCAAACCCTTTAATGTAACAGCAGGGCTACTCAACCTAACAGAAATAGCAGCTAGAGGAAAGAAAGATTAAGTTAAAGTGGTTGTTTTGCAGGGAACATTCTTGGACTCTAATTCTGTATCAAAGTTTTTTGTAAGTTGAGTTCCCACCCCCCCCCAAAAAAAAAATCTAGGACTGATAGAAATAATCCAGTCTAATTTTTCTCATTGGACTATTAAAGCATTATATGACTTCTCAAAGAGCATGATGGAAGGAGACAGTTACCTACTTGACAACAAGAAGAGTAATCTGAAACATGCTAGATAGAAGCATTTCAAGCCTAAATAAAGGTCTACTCGGGCACTGGGGGTAATAAGCATGTAGGGTGAAGAGCCCTCACCATGGCACACTTCGTGGAAATTCACTGCACTGACTGAAAATCTGTTTCAACAGATGTAGGGCATACCCAAATGCCAAAATAGTCTGTTAGCAATGTGCAACAGTCACATAGTGCTTTGAACAAACAAAACAATATAGTGACAGGGAAAAGATAGCCATCTGCTTTCAAAGGCAAAAAAAGGCAAACCATAACACGACTGATAAAGGGAAAGAACAAAGACGAACCCAAAGCTTATAAAGGTTGAGCAAGAGCCATAGGGGTATGTTTGGTGTCTGAAGTAGAAGTAGCTTTTTCGTAAATTACCTACAAAATTTGCACAGAGGGGCATGGGCCTCACCCAATGTCTCAGGGAAAAAAAAAATAAAAAAGTAAAACTCATAAAGTTTCTAAAAAAATAATAAAAAAAAGATATAAATTCATATTTGAACGGAAAAGTACAGTTCAAGTCTTGATCACAGAGAAAAGAAACTGAAGGCAAACTGCAACAGCAGATAGAAAGAGCTGCCCAAGGGAGAGTACAATTCACTATTTCTAGCAACAAATATTACTAATGCCACCCAAAGCTAAACAAAGATTTTTGTGAGGCTAAGGAGAAAGCCAAATTAGGTGGATGTGTATATTGGATATGAAAAGTTGCTATACATTCTTTCTACCCCTTTTTGGCCCCACAGTTCAAAGGATCATGCCAGCAAAATACCTGGATGCTATTCCAGATCAGCAGTCTAGGAGAATAAAATGCTGCAGCACTGAGCAGCATTTTCATAAAACACCAAATAATCAGTTAAATTAGTGTGATACACCTGTTACAAACCTGGCCATGGCCAAACAAGTGCCCTTGAAATCCAAGGGCAACCAATGTTACCTTATGAAATTATCATGGTGTTGTGCTAATTAATCTTTCCAAGGCAATTTTGGATGTTTGTGGGGCAGTTATTCAGGCCTATACCCTAAATCCACACAAGTCTGCCAAAAAGGAACTTGTGCAGAAATGTGGGTGCTCACTGAAAAAACTAATTACAAACTTTAGCATGGAGACTGGCATATTTGATCTCCACACCATAAAGCACGTGGAAATAGTGCCAGAGAGGAGTGGAACAGATTAGTTTTCATCCCTTGGAACATTCCTGACACAGGAAAACAGTAGGAATGAACAAGGACATAAAGCGATTCTGCAGTTTCTGTTTTGCAACTCTATCAATTTCCAGGAACAGGCTGGAGTTAGTGCAAACAGTAAAATAAAGTCACAGCTGATTAACAGTCCATATTTTAACTCCTGTATGACAACACATTTAATCCCAAACTTTCATTACACAGAATGTTCTCAAAATACAACCTGTGAGAGTATTTATGAGTTTTAATATAACAAATATTTAACAGTCACTTGCAAAATAAAATCACTTCTAAAGCTCAGTTCAAAATCTGTAGAAAACTTCTTATATATCATCAACTTTAGAATAGCCTCTTATTTATAGCAAGATAGACTAGCAAACTTGAATCAAACCCAGTTCAGAATACAATCCCAAATTCTGTTTGTTGTGGCAGAACATTTTCATGTGAAGATACTATATTTAATCTAAGTTTTTCCTATTTAAAAAATTACTTATTCAATTATATTTTATATAAATATATGTTGCAATAAATATATCTTTCTAAATATAATTATATATAAATGTATAACATACACAATATCAGCAATTTCAAGAATAAAATAATAGTCTTAAGCCATAGATGCATCCATAAGAGAAAACAGATTGTAAGGATATATTTATTGTTCCTCAGGAATCCTCTAGTATATTTTAAGCATTGTGTCCAGGCTACAGAAATATATATAAAACACATGTTGTTCTACAATTTTTATTAAATCCAGGAGTAAACAGACATTATTATTCCAAAGAAGCAAATGGTAAATTCCCAACTGAAGAGTCAGAAAAAAAATGTATTTTCTGTACTAGACTGATACAAAGATGTAGTCCAGCTTTGAAAGGTACCAGACTAAAGTTCTTTAGAAATCCAAATTAGCAGAAGCCTGGTCTCAGTCTGGGCTGGGATTAAGCCCTTCTGTAGATGAAAAGATCATTCAGATTGTTCCTGTACCTAATTCTTGACCTGCCCTTGAAGAGAAGTCCTACAAAACCGTCTTTTCACTCCCTTGAAACAAAGTCCCTGCTTACAGCACAGTTATTCTCTTTTACTTTAAACCTGGGGACGTGAAGCAATAAGAAAACTCATTTAATGTTTTGTGGCTGGAAGCAATGAGTTAAATTCTGACTTATATCCTAGGGATAGTACTTAAGCAGGAGATGGGAGATATTAGATATTAGAAAAGCACAGTACTGATATTACAAAGCACTCCTGAAATAAATTTCCATGAAAGAAAGATGCATAGCACTTGCTGTACACAGTGAGCTCAATCTGTGGAGAATGGAGCCTTCCAATAAATAGTTTTTCAATGTAAAACCCTAAATAAGCCACACAAAAAGTGGTCTAATAATTAAACCACTCCTATACATTTTTAGTAGCCTCTTCAATAGCTCTGTTTGTACGTAGTAACTTACAGAAAGCAGAGCTTTTATTTTGTGCCAGTGTTGTGGCTAAGTTGCAAAAAAAATCAGCAATATGAATTTATTTAAAAAAAAAAATTGTTTCTAGAGTATTCCTTCAGTGAAATCCATCAAGAATAACCACTTCTCAGATAACCCTTCTCAGTAACTATCCTTTTGCCAGCACTGATCAGCAAGTATCTCTAAACAGGGTGGTTTTATTGTGAAATCAGAATTTTTACACAAAATTAGTATTGACTGTCTTTTCAGTCATAAAATGTCTTTAAACATTCCCCCCAATCACAGGCTCGTAGCACTCAGGTCCTCATTACTTTTTTCCTTTGGTGCAGAAAGCTGCTTTCATCTCCAAGGGATGTACTGGATGACAGGGACTGTGGGATTAAGATTATTTGCTACTCAAAGGTTACTGGCAGCCTATTGTGTCACTAAGGGTCTGTTTTCAAAATATTCATTATTTAGTGCTTAAGTCCACGAATGGCATTCAAGTCTCCTATTATTCAAAAGTCTATTTAGTAGTGCTGCGCAACACTTTCTTGTACAAAATGAAATTTATTCAGTTACCTTCTCATTTAGTGAGGTCTGAGCGTCATTTTAAGCATTAAGCCACTTTCTCTTAAGCATTTTGATATTTCAGGACTGCGTCTCTCCTGTCCTATGCAGCATTTGCTTTCAGATATTCCTTTTGTATTGCTGTGTCTCTGGTAGCTCCAAGCCATTTGTTAAGGAATGTTTGTCTAACTTAGATATTTTTGTAGCAAAAGGTGAATACAGCCATAATATTGACACATTCTCCTGTCACTTCTGTTGTATTCAGACTCTCCTTGGCTTCAGGATCCATCAAATCTCTCTCTAATGCTCCGAGGATCACAGACTGGCACTCAGCTGCAAGCCCATGGAAAATATTGGCATAATGTCATCATCATCTCTGCTTAAATCTTTTTTTTTAACTGGAAGTGTCCTGTGTGTGTGACAGCTCTATGTCAGCTTAATTCACCAGCTGTAAGCTACAACAGGAAGGGTTGCATTATTCTTTGGTGTAATGCAAACTGAAAAGTGCTAAGACTGTTTATAATTTGTAAGCCACCATTTAAGCTAGCATCTCTTACTTAGCAACAAATATTTGAAGTATGTATTTAAATAACAGCATTTTAAGTCTTCCCACTTTTAGGATAGGCCTGGCATACTTTTTACTGCTGATTTAATCAGATATAATTCATCAAACATGATGTCTCCTTAAACTTTTCTTAAATTTAATTTAATGTGAGAATGGAGAGCCAGTGTTCCCCGCAGATATGCTGCACTGTCTGTTTTAGTTTTATTTTAAATATTTTTATTTTTAAATTATTTCAGAGGTTTAGTCATTAATCTAATTATAAAAAGGCCATAGAAATTTCTGTGAGCATCCTCCTTACTTTAGCATCAATGAACAGTCAACTGAAAAATTGGAAAACATTCCAGTAAACTCACAGTGGACTTCACTGAAAAGACTCATTCTGTGTCTTTAATCCTGTTTGAAGTTTTGTCAAGTACATATGTTCCAGGGGAACGTTTTAATCTCAACTCAATACGTTTTTCAGTAGAGCAATTCTGGCAGTTCTACAAGAAACAGAGACTGTTCCAATACCTACGACCCCCATTTCAGAAATTATTCCTAACAGCTTTTAGTTAGGACTTCTGGAAATGATTCCCAGTTCCTGAAGACATTTGCACATGTTATATCTGGGATTAAGGGAAGAAATGTGTGTGGCATGACTGCTACAAGCCACAGGTGCCTGACTTTCATGACTAATGAGGTATTCACAGCTTTCTGATCACCCACCGTTATCTCTTAATTTTTATCTCCTATAACTTTTTATTATTTTACAAGATCTGTAGAGATTACCTACAGATTTTAAAATCTGTTCCTTTGATTAAATTAGCAGCAATCAAGTTTAATGTCTTCTGTAATACAAGCTTTGCTCTAAATGTTTTTTTTTTTTTTTGACAGTTGATGTTCCTTGTGTTTCTACAGAGAATTATAAAAAAAATGGGCTCCATTATTATCTTCAGCCTGGGCATCTGGGGTCTCAGAATTAACATTAATCAGAATTTATGAACCCTGCCATTCAGATGTAAGGCCCTTCTGGGTTTGTCTCTAAAGCACAATTGAATAAAAATCCCTTTATTGTTTTGTAGCTAGAGTCCCATGAAAGATGAGTGTGTGTCCTCTGCTGCCCACTAATATTGACAAAATTTGATAAATAAGGTGAGTTGTTCTGTCTGTACTTAGACCCTCTTAGGGTCTAATTTCCACAAGTGTGGAAATTTTTTTCCCTGTGTATTTTTGTGAGTTATGGTGTAGTATTATTCAGACACTTCAGTTCAGGTGTTTTAGAAAGTGTGAGTAATACATGCTGTAGAATTTCCATCACAGTTACAGTACACAGCTCTGTAATGTCCTCCTTCCTAGCAAGTACTGACACTATAAAGAAATCAAAGTATGTAATTTCCCTCAAAGACAAGATCAGTCTTTCCTTTACTTTCTATGCTGTCCTGATTTAAGTACAACAGATTAAAACATGGAATGTATGGAAAAGATAAATTACTCTTATCTGCTCTTTTGGGAATATGAAATTCCCCTTCACTCAAAACTTTCTGTTCTGCTTCTAGAGAAAGCTGAATGCAACACTGAAAGGGCTCTACAAGCTTTGCCAGTAAAATGAATTATAACTTGGGCTGAACTGAACTTCAAGAATCAACAAATCCTTGACCAGGTCGCTAATTCTCACACTAATTGTTTCCATTCACACAGTTCCTTAACAGCAAAATCAAACATTTCTCCCTCCGAAGTTCACATCTGCCAAGCAGCATTTCTCTCACACAGCTAGTCACAAATCCATTCTAAGAGGCCTAAAATAAAACCTGGGTTAGTTCATTGCTTAAATCAGAGTTAGGTGCCTTTTTGCGTGAAAGTTTTTGTAGCTCCCTACTTCTCTTTCTTTACCTTCAAAGGTGTTTCTGACACTTCTAAACATTTACATCCTGCAAGGTTAATTCCAACCAACCTTACGTGTCTGAAGAAAGAATATTCCATTTTCACAGAACCACAGAACCACAGAATCACTGCAAGGTTGGGGTTGGAAGGGACCTCTGGAGATCACACATTCAGAGCCCACAGCTAAATCAGGTTCACCTAGAGAGGATTGCACAGGATCACATCCAGGGGGGTTCTGAGTATTTCCAAAGAAGGAAACTCCACGGACACTCTGGGCAGCCTATTCCAGTGCTCAGTCACCCCCAAAGTAAGGGTTTTCCCCACATTCAAATGGAATTTCTTGGGTTTTAGTTTGTGCCCACTGCCCTTTGTCATATCACTGGGAAACACTAAAAAGAGTCTGGCCCTGTGTTCTTGACACCCGCCCTGAAGATATTTGCACTCAAATATGCAAATTTGTATGTATTTATATTTTTCTTCTCATGTAAGTCTGAGAAAGGACTTCCCTCCCCCCACCACCACCCCCCAGGAAAGGGGATATTATTGAAATAATTAAAAAATCAAATTAACAATGGGGGTGAGAGGGATGGCCTTGTCAAGAATAAACATGTTTTCACAACAAACTCCATGTTTTCCACACTTCAGTAACAGCTGTCATTGACAATTTCACTAAAATTTGTTGAAAGAAATATAACACATTAGACTAATATAATAGCCTATTTTCTTTCACCTTCTGTGCCTACAGCCCCTTGGTCTGAGAGGTTCTTGAAACTGACAATGGTGGCAGAGAAACGTGAAGGACCAATTTCCTCTTCCCAAGAAACAAAAAAAGACATATAGGTTTGTGATGGTTGGGTTCAAGGGTTAACCCAGAAAAGCAGTACATTCTGTCATACTGCAACAAGCAACAGTGAAATTTTTATGAGATAAAAGTAAAGAGAGAAAAAAAATACACATGAAAACCTAGAAGTCAAGGTGAATTTCCTATTTGGAGTCCAGATTCAAAGTCCAAAATCCTGATACAGCTGGAGAAACTTTGATGGGAAAATCTGGGGGTTTTTTGGTCTCTCTCATAATTCACTGAAACATGCTGAATTTGTTTTGCAGCACTTAAAAGCTCAAAGTGCAATTTTAGAAATTATAAAGCTGAAAGGCAACAGTAGTGACTGGATGCTCACTGAAAACTTGTCATTCATGTAACCCACCGTTGGTCCAATTCAAGCATCAGCAGAAATAATCTGAACGTCCTGACACAGCCCCAGAAATGATTGAAATTTTTACACACAGGTGGGTTCTGCAGAGATAAAATTACATATGTTCAGCCATAACCTTTTTTTAAAAGAGCAGACTGGACAGAGACTGCTAATTAATATGTTGCCTTTTTTTTTTAATGAGAAATGACTTTGTAGTATGGGGATAATTGCTGCTTCAGAACTCTGGCAGGGAGTTTGCCAGCTCCAGGCATCACTTATAATTGTGGTAATTTATAGCATTACAAGCCCATATCCTTCTCTAAGGATAAAAAAGAAATGCAAGGACAGAGGTAAAACGCATGAGGTGGGAAAGAGTGGGAACAGTCATTTCACAGTACTTAATTTACATGACACCAGAAAAGTGTAGAGCTTAATGTAGTGGACAAAAAGTAATACTCCATTGAGCAGTTTTAAACATGTACCCTTGTGTTTCTAAGCTTGCCTCTTATCCATACTGAAAGTGTTAGGTTTTGTATCTTGCTTGTACACTAGAGATGGTAAAACAAGGCACCTTGTATTTCAGACTAATTGGTAATACACTTCCTTGTACCAGATCACCTTCACTGCCATTCTTTACTTATGCTGTTGGAAAAAACCAAAACTACTGCTTACTTAAACTCAGGGAATACAATGGGGTTCTCTTTCTTGGTCTCCATCTATTTCATGTTCTCTCACAAGTGTGAAAGAAGGGAACTTCCCAAGTCATTCTTCCTGAGGGAAAACAAATGGAAAGATTCCCCCATGATGCTTGATGACAATTCCCAACAGTAATTCCCCAAATAAGTTAAATCATTTAAAACATCTAAGGCAAAGAAGTATCACATCAATCCTTAAGGTCAAATCTATAACTGTCTTTCTTGCCAAGGGTTTGCTTTTAAAGTAGTGTTGTGATTTAAGAAGGACGTGTGGCAAAGCACCTGAAGTTGTGATCTTCAGCCCATAATCAGGTTAAAAAGACAATTACTGTTTTCAAGCTTTAATTTCCCTTACAAATAAAATGTACTTCCTTTGCTCCAATTCTCAGCCTGTCCCTGATCCCATCAAAATTCATTCAACATATTCATATATATTCTTCCTTCTCCTCTGTTAGTGCCTTTGGACCACTCAGTCCAACTCATCAGTTCTTTCAGGGGGGTGAGAGAAAAAAAAAAAGCAGGATAAGAAAGAGAAAATGCAGTGGACAGACATCCCTGTGGTATACACTGAACGTGTCTCACCTAGCTGGAGAATCAAATTAATAAGCAGCTTGCAAATTTTTAAAACCATTTTTGTTTGTGAAACCAATAACAGCAAAAAAAAAGTTGTATCAACTCTGCTCCAAAGCAAGGGTATAAAAAGTATAGTTGTAGGGTGTGAAATTATCTCTGCCTTTTACACACAGCATAATTGCAGGGCAACACATTATTTCTCAAATAGTATAAAATATACTTCTTGACACTATAATCTTAAATAGCCTATGTTTTCCTCTGGATACTACTCTATGCAATCTGGACTTGGAGCCCATTAAAGTAATTCAGACCAAAGGTACACTGCAAATGATTCTTACACAACATAAAGCAGAGTAAAATAACAGGAGTAACACTGGAAATGTTTTGATATAGGCAGAGTTTTGAGGCTCATTTTTACTGCAAGTTGCTTAACTACCTATTGCACCTAAGAAATGTTGTGCTGCTTGGTGGCAAGGAATAGTTTGTTAGGACTACACTAAATTAGTAGATTATATGGACTAGCAACTTTATCACAAACAGAGACAGTTTCTTTGTTCTACCGAAATTCATTTAGCCAAGTAAACAAGGGAGGCCACCAGTGACCACCCCTAATTCCTGAGCTCTCCTTAAACTTTCCTGTGCTCAGGTTAGACCAGGCTCTCATATGAAATAAGACCTTGTTGCTAACCCCCACACTACTAATCATCTAGAACTTCAGTGTCTGGTCCACATTCATCATCTAGTCTCTAGTCAGTGAAGAAAAGGAGCCCTCTTCAGCAGACAATTTATCCAGTTTTAAAACGGGGTTCTAAAAGAGATGCGGTGAACAACATTCAGAGGGGGTCTGACTTACTCCATGGACTGAGGAGGGAGTTGGGACAATGCCATGTGAGAAGAATCCCCATTTTCAGCCTGATTCAGGTGACACTAATACCATCTTGAATGATCCACTAGCACTTACCTGTCTGTCATAAACCTCTAGGGGACCATTGCAACACCACCATCCACCCCGGAGTTTCCAGCCAGGCAGCTGCCATTGGGCTTAATATCTTTGCACAAATTAAGCAGCACTACCTGTGAAAAATGTCACTCTGCCATTGCAGCTGCATAGATGAAAATAAATTCTACTGGAATATGCTGAGTGACATCAGGGCACTAACAATGGCAGAAAAGTTTTAAAATAATGCTCATGGAGGAGGAATGTGGTTTAAGTCTCCATGAATGTGGTTCATGTGATCAAGCCCTCATACATGGCACGCTTTCTGTACAAAAATCCTTCATTCAGTTTTCTGTCTGCACGGAATCCACACATTGAGTACCACACACCTTCTACACACATACGTCTTCAGCTTTGTGAAAATACTGAAGTATCTGCTCTCACTGCCCAAAATATGAGCTATCTTTCAAGCTCTGACAGAATGCTTCCAAACAGTGCCTATTCTTCAAAGATTATAGTTCTCCTTACACCTTTTTTCTCTTTGACGTGCACTGTGTTTTCAAGCATTCGTCTCCTTCACAAGTCCAAAGATTCAAAGGGTCAGGCTGAGACCCACATGTTGTCTCACTGCATGGTGTCCAATAACAGTGTGAATGGCTGAATCCTGTCTAAAATATCTCTGAGGTTTGTGTTATCTGTGAAGTTTTAATTCATGTGAGCTACCTAACTCTTTTTTTTCCCCTCCAGGTTGTCTCGATTTTTCATTTAACTTTAAATATGATCACAATATTTTAGCCTTCTTCTTCTTTTTCTCAGCAGCCAATCACCCTCAGTGAACTTCTACTTTGTATAAATTTCTGCTTAGTTTTTCCACCTATAAATTAATTAAGTGTTCCTACTGTAGCGTTTCCATTGGCAACTCAAAATTAATTATTCCAGCATTGTCAGACATATTACTCCAAGATGTCCACTCGTGGTATTATTTGTTGTCATTGCTATGTTATCATTTGTTATCTTAGGTAGGTTATCTACTTGTATTTCTTGCAAATTCATACTTAAAACAGCTCTCAAATACCACTTGCAGTATGTTCTGCAGGATCTAAACATTATAGAAACATAGAATCATAGAATAATCATTTTTATAAACAATCCAGTGCCAAAGGAAATGTAGTTTCCAGATTTTATAAATTAGCAGGTAGTAAGGCTGCTTATGCAAGAAAATAGTTTAAAAATCATTCGGTTCAAGAACATCAAGGAGCTTAATTTCTCTTGGGTGTTATCTCAGTATTCACATTGTCCATAGTACTTGTGAGCCTGGATGCCAACCATTTATGGTGTCCTTTGAAATTCAGATTGTCTCTGCCACAGAACTTTTTTACACTTCCATATTTATACAACCTACAGTGTGAGGTGAGGGAAATAGATTCTGGTTGGGGAACTGTTCTGGTATATGCTCGAGTTTTGAGCTTAGTTTAACTGCAGACTAAGTGCCATCATTGAGACTTTTACCAACATGTGGAAAATTTGACTGAGCCTCCACACACTTTGGCCATATTTGGAATCTGAAAACGTGAATCTCCTTGTAAACTATTTATCAACTGAGATTTCATTTCATCTTGGCTATTGAGTTTCATATTACAGAAATAAAAAAGGCATTATTTGAGAGAAAACATTTAGCAGAGCTTATGTTTGTGTCCCATATTCTCATGTTCACCTTTCTAGTCCAGTTCATATGAGATCAAAAGAACAGAAGTAATGAACCCTTACATGTTGCATTTGGATGTTTAGGGTGAAGACACAATCCTCCTGTTTTGTACTTTTGTGGTGTAGAGTAGAAATGGAATTGGGAAACATTGATATCATAATTCTATTTATAACATTGTTTTACATAAGAGATTTTCTGTATTAAAAATATACCCTTAATTTATATCATACAAGATAAACCTTTACCCTGAAGATTTAAACAAGTGACAACAAGACAGTCAAGGGTCTGTTATTTTGTAGGTATCAGATATAGTTGCATTGTCATGTTAACATGTTACCTACTTTATTGTCTTAATTTATGACCTTAGACTCCCTAGCAAATTTCCTACTACCTTAAATTTATTTAACAAATGCAACACAAGATAAACACTTGCAGTAATTGTTTTTTATTTGAGGGGAATAAACGCATTCCTGAAAGCCACCTTATGACTCAAACAAATTAACAAGTAGATAATAATTTGATAAACAAAATAGATATTAACAGAAAAAATCCAGCATACTCATTTTGTATTAGTTTAAGGGTTCTGCTTGCAGCCACAGCTAATTGTCATGCAGTGTGCCCATTTTACAATGCATTAATTTAGTCCTACACCTGGAGGAAGAGTGGAGCACTTGCAACTCTCACTCAACAGCTGTGCAAGAAAAATACTTTCTAATGTTCCCCCAGATACCAATGCCAGTTGCCTCTTAACTGAAACAAGCCTTGCCTGAAGGCTTGAGGAAGGAATTTGCCCCTATAAAGGATAAAAAATTTGCCTTAAGAAGAAAAGGATTATACAGAATTTCAGGATTTCACTTGCACTAAACTGTCATAATTTATTTTTCCCTATCCTGCTGCTTAGTTTGTGGATACCAACAGATATTTCTGTCTGGTTAATTTTCCCACCCACAGTGCCATACAATTCCATTAACTGCTTTCATCCATTGTCTTTAGAAGACTGAAAGAAGGAAAAGTAAAGCTAACACTGAGGGGAAATAAAAACACACAGTAACTCAGTTGTGGGTTGTATTGACTTCCTCTTGGAACGTGAGAAAATAAAAAGATAGATCATCCATTTCATGACCTCCCAAACTTGCTGCTGGAGTCCCAGAGATCACCTGAGCAAGGTGACTGGCATAAAAGATTTGTCTTCTGCACTTATAAATCCACTAAAAGTACATTTTGTCGTTAAATGTAAATGACAAATTTAAAGTTTATTATATTAAGTGAAAAACACTTCCAGATACACCTTCTGACATCTGGCAATTCCTTGCTCCTGTGCCCTTAGGAGGTGACGTTTGAAAAGTGGCCAGCGCTGATGGACCCCAGCACCTGCAAAAACTTTTCCCCAGGTGACCTCACTTAGTAATTCCCTGAGCAGCCTGAAGTCTGCTCTCCTCATGTCCAGAGCTGAGATTTGGTGACACTTTTCCTCCTGTCAACAGACATTTTAAACTCGATCACTTTGTGGTCACTGTGGCCAAGAGGACCCAATCCCCACTTTGCTCACCAGATCCACCCTGTGGACAAGCAGCAGATCAAGGAGGGCATTTTTTCCATTCAGCTCCTTTAGGACCTGTTCCATATAGTTGTCTTCCAGGTTTTTTAGGAATCTCCTGGCCAGGGTTGTACCAGCTGTGTGATGCTCCCAGCTAAATTCTGGCAAGTTGAAATCCCCCCTAAGGACAAGGACACTTGGCTTGGAAGTGCCTCTTAGTTCCTCAAAGTACAGTTGATCAGCATCATCATCCTGGCTGGGAGGTCTATGGCAAAATCCCATAGTGCCATCCCTCTGCCTCCTCTGCCCTACCTGTCCCTCCTGAAGAGCCTGGAACCATCCAACAGGGCACTCCAGTCACTCCAGTCCACACAGACTAGAAAATATTTCTTCGCACTGCAACTTATTAAAAAAAATTTTTGAGATGTAGACATCATCCCAAGTAAGTTACAATGCATGGAGGGCAAACTTACTTACCCATCCAGAGGAAAAACCCAACATTAAAGTTGAAGTTCTTCTTAAAAAGAGTCCTACAATCTCTGGGATATCTGGATGAGTAGTGGATATAAATGGTACTTTGATGAGCTGACAACAAAGTATGGCATATTTACTCCCTTAACTAATATTATTCTGCATATCATTTTACAAGGTAGAAAACAATTTTTCTACCTTTTAGCTGCAATTTTTTTTTGTATTATTGCCCAATCACAAAGTTTCCTCGTGAAAAAGATACAAAAACCATAGCAGTGCTGCAGCAAGACCTGTCAGTCCAGACTAAAAAAACCTCTGCTCTTCTACAGGTTCTGTGAAACTTCTCAGGTCTGATTTGCAAATACATGAAACTATATATATGTGTGTTTGAGGATTTCTTTATCCCACTAAAACCATGTCAGTAGAGGGTTAAATACGTTGAATAAATATATCTTGAACCTCCTAGCACATGGAATGACTGATGGATGTTCACAGAAGGAAGAAAGTAAGGTTTCCATGTCCAGGTACTTTTCAAAAGGGTGGTGCTTCAATTTGAATCTTTTATATTTCTGGCTACCAGAAGTGACACAAATATATCTTGCAGTGAAAGAAAATTCTCTGCGGTGGGAAAGGTACAAACTTCAAAAATCTGGTCTTCTAAAAACTTTTACCCTAGAAAAAAAAATTATCTGTGTGAGTTATACTATTACAGTAACTGGTATTAGGAAATGTATAGAAATATTTTTT
>JAWWLV010000100.1:32499228-32576141 GCA_035041135.1 Platyrinchus mystaceus | reverse complement strand
CTGTCCATGAGCCAGCAGTGTGTCCTTGTGGCCAAGAAGGCCAACGGTATCCTGGGGTGCATTGGGAAGAGCATTCCCAGAATCCTGCCCCTCTACTCAGCCCTAGAGAGGCCTTACCTGAGAGCTCTGTCCAGTTCTGGGCTCCTCAGTACAACAGAGACCAGGAGCTCCTGGAGTGACCAGTGGAGGGCAACAAAGATAATAAGAAGACTGGAGCATCTCTCTGATGAGGAAAGGCTGAGGGGGCTGGTACCATTCAGGCTTGAGGAGAGATGACTGAGAAGGGACCTCATCAACATATAAAAGTAACTGATCTTATGTTCTTCTTGGTGTTGCTGAGCCATAAGACAAGAAGCAATGGGCAGAAACTGATGCACAGGAACTTCCACCTGAACACAAGGAAGAACTTCCTTGCTGTGCAGACCAAGCACTGGAAGGGATTGCCCAGAGAGATCGTGGAGTCTCCTCACTGGAGATACTCAAGAACCATTTTTCTGCAATCCTGTGCCATGTGCTCCAGGATAACCCTGCTTGAACAGGGAGGTTGGACTGGATGATCCGCTGTGCTCCCTTCCAACCTCACCCACTCTGTGATTCCATGGTTATTGTGATCTCACCAAAACCCAGTTCCAGGGTATCAGGTTGAAAGTCTTGCACGAAAGTGATGTGAGACCCACCCATGCAAACCAATGGTATTGGCAAATAAAGGGAAGTATGCAACAACGTGTCAAAGGAAATTCACAGCAGGAAAGAAAAATTTATTAAACTGTTTATTTCCCTATGATTAAAGTTAAAACACTAACTAGAGATCACTCAAATTTTCTTACTAATATGGGTGTTAAGAACTAAGGCTAATCTCTTACTTTTCCTTCTGATGAGAGATAAATGCTGGCTGCTTTCCTTAAGCTCCTCTTTAGCTGGCAGAACTGGAATTTGTGGAAAGTATTCATCCACACATTATAGATGACAGAGCAGGCTCTGCCCACAAAGTCAGCAGCTGCTTGGAGCAGGTCTCTCCAGAGAGCTGAGTGATCATGACCTCCCTTTTACACAGAGGAACTGGCACTGTGGCCCTGGAGGGCAAGGGTGGGATGGATGTGGCTGGGGAAGCTGCCCACTTGCAGTCAGTGAGGAAAACATTTGATCTCTCAGTCTCCAACTGCTCCAGAGAGAGCAGCCACATCAAGCCCAAAATGGAAGATTTTACCATCTTCAACTGTTTTCCAAAGCCATGGCCCTCCAGAAGGAGCACTGGAAGAGCACACTGACCAAAAGCTCTCTTTTGCCTTTGATTGTTACACATCTAGGATTCCCATCCTCTGAGTAAGGAAAGAAAATCTCCCCCCAGATTTGTATGTCTCCTAAGAAAAAGAACAATACCACAGAATTCTCTCAAAGCAAAACAGGGAAGCATACCAGTTTTGTTTTGTTTTGTTTTGTTTTTTCTCACAGCTACAGTAAAAACACAGGCACAAAATAATCAATATAAAAAAAACCAAACCACTGCAGTCTGCAAAAGACTGCGCAGGTTGATGGTTCAGTGGGAGATTTATTTACAAGTGTATTATCTCTTGTTCAAGAATAAAACAGTCACTAAAGAAATATAGCTGAAAAGCTTGCAAATGACTGTGTGTAGTGCATTGGTCACTTTGTAAAACAGTCTGTTTGGGCCTGGAAAAATCTCAAACATCCCAATGTCGTTCTCACTGTCAGTCAAATTACCAGTCTCTGCAGTATATGCAGGAAACAGTAATTATTATCTCAGCTTTCTATCATTGTGTAGTTGAGTTAATATCATACAAAGAACAGCATGTAGGGAAAAAAAATCCAATTTTGAAAACAGATGGAAAAATATTTATATGCTTTATATCAGCATTTTATATCAGTGGCTAATTGTTTTGTGATTTTATGAAAACATACTGCTCTAAAATAATAACTACGAAAATGCAGGTCTTACTATTAGCAACATGAGAAAGTTTCCTTTCATTTTACTGTCTTTTCAGTTAACTTGTCTCAAGTTATTTCAAAGATCCCAGGTTGAGCAGAAAAGCACAAAGAATGATTGGGTCTCCTAATTTTTGATGATGGGCAGGATGAACAAAACAGGTCTTAATGTAGACGAAAAAAAGAGCTATCTTGCAGCTCCTGTGATCCTAAAGGTTGGCAAAAATATCTCAAAAATGTCATGACAATTTCTGGAAGTGCAATTCTAAATTCAACAGAAAATCTTTCCTCACTGAGGGAAAAAAAGACTATTTTTCACTATTTAAAAAGAAAATTACAAGGGACAAAGTTATTGCCTATATTTTGCCATAAAAATTCATATTGTTATGACTAAATTTGTTCCTAATTTCACTGAAATATCAGGAGGAATGAATGGGGTGACTGTGGCATTTTTAAAATCTATCTTCCAGTAGAAGTGTCAAAAAAACAGTGCACTATAGACAAAGGATTAATTTTCCCTCTAACTACCAGAAATACCTAAGACAAGATCAAAAACAAAACAATTACTATTTTTGCAGTTCAGAATCAGAGATTTAGTATTCATAGCTATAATAAAAGCCAAAATGCATCAATACATACAAAGCTATGAAAAATTTTATTTCAAGATGAATTCCACCTTGCTCTCTTTTTACTACATCTCATGCATTAGAAGGAACAATATAAAACTCATCTGGAAAAGATAAAGATGTTCACTGGCAGGCAGGAGTCCTAAAATATTCTTGCTTTAATGACTCTGAGAGTTTATGAGTTCAATAAAGCATTGTTGGCAAAAAAAATTTTCGCTTAAGTAAATAATTAGGCAAATAAGTGTGACCTCTGGCGTTTGATTTCAGCTGTGAAGGCAGGGCCACGATTCTCCAGGCTTTCAAAAGAGCCAGCTTTCAAAAAACAAGCCGTGAAGTGTAGCAGGTATTTTGTAAGCACCAATTTCACACACCCACTCCCCCCGGGGTTTCTTAATTACAAACTTAACTGGGATTATGGAAAGTACAGAACATCTCCTCTGTTGCTACCAAATAAATCGGTGCTGTCACCACCACTGACTTCCACAAAAAAAGAGTGTTAATTTAAAAAGACTTCTTCTGAAAATTCAAATTCCACAATAATCGTTAAATAAGTACAGGGAATTCTTGGCAGAGCAATAGCACCAAAAAAAAGTACAAAATAAAACAAAACAAATTTACCAGCAACAATAATCAGCTGTTTTCAGTCATAAATTACTCTACTTTTGGCCATTTCAATAAATTCAGCAAAAAAATTGTAATCAGTAATGCAGGTGCAAGCAACTATTAAATATGAAATATGCAAAGCCCTTCCAGACCTTCAAAAATTCTGCCAAAAAGGACAACACTTCCAGAAGGAGAAATAGGGTTCTTTTTCCCTTTTTATCAAGGTAGAATTGCTTCTTTACCCTAGTAATGTGAAAAACTTTCGAGGCCACTCCCCATCACTTGTCCTTTCAGAATTTTGCCTCAGGGCTGTCAGGATGCCCTGGTCCTCAGGTATGGTTTGTCACAACGGAAAAGCTATGAATTTAATGTTTTATTAACTGTGGGTTTGTGTTACACAGGGATATCAGCCCCCAAAATAGGATGCCTTTGCCACAGAATCCAACCCAGGACCCAGACTTCAATCAATGCAAAGTGTCTTATGAATTCAGCAATTTTCTGCCCTTGAGGGAGGTCAGGGAGGGAAAACTCTTCCACTTAGTAGCTGCTCTCATCTCCCACACAGGACACATCAGTCAAGCCAGAAAGTTACCTAAAAGGGAATACATTGCCTGGAGCTTCCACTGCTCCACACACACTGTGTTGGACAGAGCACACTGCAGGTCTGTGCCCTTTCCTTCAAGGAATTCCTTCACAGCTCAGAGCTGATGACAGCAAAGGTGCTGAAAGTCCTTTAATTACATTTAATAACGAATCTCTCAATCTGCTGACACAGGCTTTGTAATTAAGATGCAAAAAAAAAAAGACTACCCAGCTCTGTAAAATACATCCTGTCTATGCACAGCCCAGATTACAGGCTCTTTTCTTTATCCTTGTATATCACACTATGTGGAAATGTATTTTTGAAAATGCAATCGATACCAGTCCTTTAAAATTTAGCTCTAATAGGCAGTATTATAGCAAAAAAATTCAGAAGATAATGGCATATTAAATCTTATCTCCGTGGAGTGGAGTAGTGCCTTTATTCATGAGGAATTTTAGAGTAGAAGGGCAGAAGGAACTGCCAAAAGGTTACTGCTATGCTCCTACCTTCTACACCACAGCACAGGCCATGAACTTGAGGGCTTACCTTAATTAAAGAACATTAAAAAATCCAAATCTCAAACAAATTGAACAGAAAATACACTGTACTGTGTTGTTCAAGTGCTTTATTGCCATTGTTCAAGCACTTTATGGCCATAGGTGACAGTCTTCATTTCAAATCCAAAAATCTGTATTTTTAAACTCCAAATTTCAGGTCTCCTTTTATAACTTCAGACACTGCTTCTCACATATTTCTTAGTAGATGCCTGTCCCTTCTCAAATGTCTGTAAATCATATTTCCTTCTCTTTGATTCACCAAACATTTCCTAGAGTCTCTCAACTTACAGCAAACTCCTTACTCTCTTGACTCTTCTGAATCTTCTCAGACTTAGAAAATTCTATCTTGAATTTTGGACAGTTAGAAAATGGTCCACAATTCTGAGAAAAGCTGCTCTAGAGCCAAATACAAAAGGAACTTATCTTCTGCTTTTCTGTTTATAAATCACTGATACACTCTACAGTTTAGTTCAAATAATTAAGGAAATACAACCGCAGAATCAGGATGAGGTGAACCTCATGGACAGGATTGAAATGATGGTTTACACTCTAGCCAATAACCTGTTCATTTTCAAGCCTCACAGAGCACAATGAAAAGATAATAGGACAGGAAGGAATTAAAAATGGGCTCAGTACTTTGGACTCTTGGTGTGTTTGTGGGGATTTTTTTTTTTCTGTGAAATTTATCAGCTATTCTCAAAAGATCTCTGTTATTAACATGATGCCACTGTCAACCTTTACAGGATGGTCTGATGAATAATGAAAAAAACCTGTTGTACTGGGTGCATGCTTGTTCAACTGAAAGTGAGAAACAAAACAATCCTTAAAAATGCAGAAGGATAAGGTAAGTAATATATAATTAGAGATGTTAAACAAGACTGAAACTAAAAAATAATAGAAACTTCTGGTAGTTATACCTGAAGACCTCATTAAAAAAGTCCAGTACTTTATTAGCTGGCAAGTTTTCTGTCTCAGGCCAAGAAAGTTGCACTTTCTAACTCTCACATTTTCGTGTTCAGAACAGAAAGAACAGGAATACAAATCTTCTCTCTTTACAAAGGGTCAGCAAACAGTTTAACTGCAGGGGAGATGCAAAGGAAAAAATTTAAAATTAGATTTGATGTTACTAAAGCCTTTTGGGAAAGTGATCAGGTGCAGTCAAGAACAGTGTGGGAATAACAAGACCACCTCAGCCATTTATATTTCACAGAAGTGACAACCTCTATCAAAGTTTTGTCTGTTTGAACCAGTTTGCTCACATAACCTCTGCCTACAGCTGAGGCCTGTATTTCAATAAAACAAATGTGCAAAAGGCATGGTTCCTGTTGGGAAAGAGTCTTCCACCAAGTTATGTAGCTGCACAACACAATAAAATCCAGCAGGCTATAATTCAACATCATTCTTGCATCTGTCTAAATTCTTGTTGCAGTAAACAAGACAAAAAGAGCCAGAGGTATACACAGAAAAGAGCTCCCATTTTTATTTTTATTCCATTTGCTGGCCCTTCTGAGTCAACCCTTACAATGAACATCATCATCATCATCATCATCATCATCATCATCATCATCATAACAATAACAGCAATGATAACAATGATAACCCCAATAATAATACCAGTTAGTAAGAAACCTGACTGAATCCAAATAATATTCTAAAAACAGAACTAGGCTATAATGTGGGCTTCTTTGAGAACAGCATTAATAGAGGACATCTTGTCTCTGCAATTTTGATGATGATTTTTGGATAAACAATTTCCCCCCAGACTTTGGGACAAATTAAAAGATTCCCATTGCCACACTTTTTGGTTTTGGGGTTTTTTTAAGAAACCCTGATGAACACCCACAGCAGAGTGGAGAAGTACAATTTTTGTCAAAACAGTAATAGACATTTATTATTAATAAGTGTAACAGTGTTCAACACTTAATCCCCTTAATTCCACCTATTTTGTTGTGCCTATTGGCCCAGCTCTTTCTCAAAACTGAGCATGTCATCTTTGCCAACCTATGCCTGGGAAACTCTTCATTTTTTTCAGCAACCCATCAAAACAAAACCTTTTAATGACTTCCACCCTGATTGGCCCCATTGCCACCATTTCAAAGAAGGTGCTGCCTTAGGTAGATGGCAGAGGAGACAAAACAGAAATGCAATATACTAACCTAGAGTTAGTAATCCTTTTTGCAGCTGCACTGACCTGAAGAGAAGCAAATCACGAGGTATTTGGTATCAAAGGATGAATAGATTTGCCATTTTCTGGTGACATAAAACTCCTCTAGGCTATAATATCAATTTTTGTCCAGTGCATCACTTTAGGAGTATAATTTAGCAAGGTGTTGTTTAGGCTTGATCTGTTTGTGGCCAGTTCCTTGAGACTAGACTGTTTTTAACTTCAAAAACCTGGAGTATGTGTCTCAGTTTTAAGTTTGAGATCATTAGCATAGATCTTTTTAGGCATACTTACAAAAAAATACGAGACAAATCCCAGCATCTGAGAAATGGAGAAGATTTTTTCCCTGAGGTATCCTGGTGGATTTCAGAAAAATCTTTGTAATTAATATAAAGTGAGCCCATTTTTAATATTATAAAATAGAATTATATTTCATGACTAAGAAAGCTTTTCTGTCACTGCACCAAAAAGTCTCCCTTCTTAATGAATGCTTATGGAGGAAAACAAGGGTACTTTTCACAATCTGAGCTCCAGCTTGCTCCCTTTGTTTGCCATCTGAAAATTTATCCAGCACAGAAAGACATCTACTGAAGTAAACATTTCATTAACCTCTGTAAAGTGAACAGTTTCTCCCAAGAGAGAAGGCATGTTTCAGATAAAAGATAAAAGAACAGCAAAAGAGTGTGCATGATCAAAAGAGTTTTCATATTAAAGACTGGTTGGCGGGTATCAATAACATAAAAACCTAAGTGATACAGGAGTAATTACACACCAAAACCTCAACCTTTTTGCTAGCATCCCAACTGTAGCAAAACTCCACTGGGCAAATTGCTGGCTGGAAGCCACTTCTTGTTTTCAGATAAAAGTGTGCTGTGTCTAATCTGCAGTTGTGCTTTTCACGTATCCATTCACTCCAATGATGGAAATTTTCTCAAAGCTGGGGAATATTCACGTGTAGAGGAGCCCTTAAGTAGCTGAATTCAGTCACTGCAGGCCAGATTTCCCACTGTATTTACAGGGTGCTGGGCCACCACTTTGGACTAACAAAGAATTGCTCTAAATGCCAAGATTGGCTTTCTATGCTGAACCCTTTCCATGCTGAAGCTGACTCAAAAACATACTCTGCACATCTGCCTTCTAAATGCCTCTGTTCAAGTGATTCTTTCTTTTCCTTGTAACAGTTCTGTCTTCACCAGGGCCTTGGTTTTTTTACTTATTTCTGAAGGGACCAAGTGAAAGCATTGACTAGAGAAAGAAAAATGAGCACTGAGACTTGTGCACTAGACAGTTTGCTAACTGAACAAGCAAGAATCAAACCGTTTCCAAAAATCTTACAGATATAAGAACCTCAAAACTCTTCTTGTAATAACTATAGATGAAACAGTTTCAGTCAGGAGCATGACTTCTTTTCCATGATCCTTTTTGGAACTAAAAGCAGGAGTTTACCCCACCTTTCTATTGCCCACTCTGGTCTTTTCCTGGATAAAACATACGACTTGACAGTACAAAGAGCTGAAAGCGTTTTTCTAAAACTCATTTGTCCCAGTGTTTCATCCTCTTACATTTATGGGGGTTTTTTTCATGTTAGGAAATGATAGATTCTGACTGCTGGGTTTCATACACCTGTGAGTTTCATACACCTGCAAGCCAGGCAACCTGGCAGCAATAAAAGAATACTGTGAATAAAGGCAGTGGGAGTGTCCAGTCCACGAGCATGGAAACAAAGCCAACTTGTTCTGCCACTGGTAGCCATCCTCATTGCCCTGAACTTTGGAGTCGCTTTCACTGTTGTCTCCCATGTTAACAGTTGAAGAAGACATGAAATTACACGTTGGGAAACAAAGGATAGTGGATAGGCAGGAAATGTTATAGTTTTAAGACATTTGGATGTGAGGGGAAGACGCCTGAAATAAATGCAATGAAGGACACCTACACTGGAGTTTCAAGGAGATGACAGCATAGTCTAGGCTATTTGCAGATGATTATATAAGCTTCATTTTCATCACCCTGGATGGTCTAAGGCAAGTAAAAGTAAAATCAAAATTAAAAACACGGAGCTGGAGAAACAAAAGAAATCCTATAAGCAAAGGTTATTACTTTAGAAACTATTCCTGCCCACTGCCCTTCCTATTTTCTTGCTAATCTACTGGAAGCCTGAGCACTGAAATATTCAGAAGTGCCCAGCCCCACTGAAATCCAATTTCTTTTTCTATTTTTAAAATTAAAGGTCTTGAGTCAAACCATGATATATTATGCAATGAATCTGCAACTGGAAGAGCTGTATAACATTGCCAGCTAGTGGTCACTTGACTTCAGAGCACAATAACTCAATTCTAGCACAGTTTAAATATTTTTGAAATGTAATAAAACCTTTTATAGTTGTAGCTTAAGAAGATGACAAATAAATTGCAAACATATTTCAGTAGCTTAGCTACCAGGACATAAAAATCTGCATGAAGGTAACATTTAATTCATGAATATGTGAGTCCTTCATTTATGTTTAGTTTTCTAATTGGAGGGTACATGGAAATTTTAAGTTCATAACAGCTCTGATTCCCACAGTGCAGGAAACTGTGTTATATATTATTTAATGTTGTTTAATTTCACTATGTCATCTGTGAGCTATATCTTCTGATACCTGGATGAAAACAATATTATTTTTTATTACACTTGTTGCTGCTAAATAATAGTTATTAATTAAAAGTGAACTCTCAAAAAGGCACACACATCAGCAGAACAAACATGTAATGGATACTAAAGGGACAAAGAAAATTCAGGCGCCTGCATTTATCATAAGGCATGCATTTATAATAATTACATTTACAATTTATTGATGTAACTTTCTGATTTCTCTCTGTAATCTAAGGTCTAGCTTCAAACAAGCTGTTTTGTCAAGACACAAAGAAACATGAACAGCAAGTAATGCAAAATACAGGGTAAGAGAGAGTAAATTAATGGAAAGATCAGATCCTAAGGTAAATGTCACATCCTGCAAAAAACATATACACTTAACTGCTTCTATAGATATCTTCACTAGCTGCACTGCCTTTGTAAAAATTAAGTCATTCAACATTTGCATGTCAGGATGTAAAGGTCATAGAGCAGAACATACATTTTGGAAGCAGATATTTTCTTCAGATTAACGTAAGGAAAAAATGGAAGTTTTAGGAAATTAGGTAAGAATGACATCTAACAAAAAGTTTTAAAGGCAAGCCTACGAGGCTACAAACAGTTAGCACCAAACAGTTCTTATTAAGATTGCTGGGATTAGTATTGTCTTAATATGCTAAAGGGAATATCTATGCCATCATTTGCAAGCAGCTTTAAAATTGCTCTTTTCACACTTGGATCTACTGGAATTGGGAGTAACCATCACCTTGCAACAGACCTGTATTAGTCATCTTGCCTTGCAGACAGATTTATTGTGTGGATTTCATTTCTGAGCTAGCTGTAGTTATGGGGCTCAGACAATCCAGAGTGAGAACACACTGTGCTCTTACTGGCAGTCAGCACCAGCAGGATCAATCTGGCTTTGCCTGTGAAGGACAGGGCTAACATATCCTAAAACACAATCTGTTTAAGGTCCTTCCAGCCTCAGGACATCGTTCTGCAAAGATTTACATACCCATTTGATTTTATTCTGACTTCAGCAGGGCTACTCAGCATGGATAAATACAAGCATAGCAGGCATCTTTGCAAACGATTCTGGTAGCCAGGGTAAGTCCAAGGTGTGAACTGAGATACTGAGTCTGAGGGCCAAGTCCACAGTGGTCTGGAAAATTGGGCTGCCGTTAAAATTCCTGTGAGGAATATCCCTAGAGGAACAGGTCTGTCAACAAAGGCAGAGAGCTACTACTGAGGCCTTAACTCAGAATCCTTTAAAATTACCCACTATCTATTACGGAAGCCCTAATTTAGAGGATGTCTCTAAAAAGGGGAGAGAAGGCAGATTTCACCTTTTACCCTGAAAGAGCGGTTAAAAAAAAAAAAAAAAAGGCAAAAGAAAATTTGTTCCCTTCAGGCTGAGTCTGCACTTGCTACTTGTTTCACAGCAGTTTTGAAGCACTTCTTGTACCTGTCTCTGTTGAACAGTTTGCTTTCACAGAGTGGTTTTCCTGTACACCGGGCAGATGCCTTGGGCGTTGTAACAGGTCTCTCTTTCACAGGGATGCCCAGTCAGCCCCTAAACATTTTGCCTTTAGCTGTCTGCAAACCACCTGTGTGCTGAAGAGACTGTTGGCCTAGGGGATCAAGCTGGATGTAATTCAGAGCAAATCCCCTGAAGACCACTGCAAACAAGAACAGAAGTCCAGGACCAGCCTCCAACTACCTTCTGCTGTGGCAGGTGATCTCCTAACGTAGACATAACAAAAGGTGCTGAGTGAACAACGCACAGCCTGTCACATTGTTAGTCACCACTAACAGAATATAGGTCTTCAAAGCCACACAGACACTGTTTGTTAACAGATCTGTGCATCCCAAGTCTCCCAAGGCAGGAGCAGACTCGCAGTCAAACACTGGAGTCAATAACTCTTGCTGGGCCGTTGTCGTCCCCCCAAGTGTCCAGGGTTTTTCTAGTCACCACAGTGCACCACAGGGCTCAACTCTTTTAAGTTCTCAGATTCTCCTTCAAGACTTGCAAAAGCATCCAGCTGCTGGGAAATGTCTATTTTTATATTACATTTTCAGGCACTTGCATCAGTGCCCCATGTATGTCCTTCTGCAGCCCGAGGACGGCTCTGTAGCCACAGCTCCCCTCAGGTCAAGTATGGTGGCCTCAGTCTTGCTGTGGCCTAGAGCTATGCCTTGTGTTTATGTTTTTGTTTGCTTTCTAAAAGGTGTTGGCAACACTTTTCTGACTAATTTGGTGGTTACAAACTTGTGCAGCTACAAGTGGCTGTTGTAGGAGGGTTTTCGGGCTGTCAGCCTCACAGTCCCAGTGCCTCTCCAGTTCCATGACTGTGCAAACACCAGCACATTTCTCACCTCTTGGATCAAGCTGTGTTGTGCCAGCACCAGCCAATTTTTACAATGTTTTATATAATCCCATTCAGTGTGTTATATTATTCCCTTCATATAATCCCTTCCTCTGCAGCACAAGAACTTTGAAGTGCCAAAGGCTCATTGATCTCAACTTCCAGTTTTCACTCTCTGTCCCACACAACCCATTACCTTATCAGGGACTCATTTTTCTCCTTCCAGCAATAAGTACCATCAATACATATATATGTTTCATTATTGATTTTTTTTTTAATACTTAGAACTTTTCTTGATGTAGGTTTTGCTTTTGTACAGAGAGCAACATTCCTAAATTTTCTGTAATGCAGTTGCTCATCTGCCTGAGACAAACACTAAAACCAAATCATTTCAGAACTAGCATTTCCACCACAGAAATTATCCTCTGGCACCCTTCCTTCTTGGTGACACCACTTGCTTTTGTGGACACAGAACAAAGCACTCTCCAGCCACCACCCACTCTACTAAAATGTCATCAGTCACAGCAAGGATTTTAACCCAATCCTGTATTTGTGGGAAGTTAGTGTAGCAAAACTCAATGCAAGATGTTTCACAAGAGGAAGGCGATTTCTTTTAACAGAATTGTCTCAAATACACTGTGCATGCAGTTGCATTCTAAAAAGCACCAAGGCGTGGTTTCCCTTTTTTCTTTTACAGGCTGGGAATGAACAGAATGAGAGCAGCCCTGCTGAGAGGGACTTGGGTGTGCTGGTGGGTGAGAGGCTGGACATGACCCAGCAATGGGCACTCACAGCCCAGAAAGCCAATTGTGTCCTGGGCTGCATCCAAAGCAGCAGCCAGCAGGGTGAGGGAGGGGATTCTGCCCCTCTGCTCTGGTGAGACCCCACTGGAACACTGCATCCAGCTCTGGGGTGCTCAGCACTGGAAGGGACCAGCTGAAATTAGTCCAGAGAAGGCCACCAAGATGATTAGAGGGATGGAGCACCTCTCCTGTGAGGAAAGGCTGAGAGAACTGAAATTTTTCAGACTGGAGAGGAAAAGGCTTTGGGGTGACCTTCCAGTACCTGAAGGGACCCAACAAAGAAAGATGGAATTTGCAAGGGTATGCAGCAACAAGACAAGGGGAGAATGGATTAAAACAGAGTAAGTTTAGATTAGATACTAGGAAGAGATTCTTTACTGTGAGCATGGTGAGGCACTGGCCCAGGTTGCCCGGAGAAGTTGTGGATGTCCCACCCCTGGAGGTGTTCAAGGGGAGGTTGGATGGGGGTCTGAGCAACCTGGTCCAGTGGAAGGTGTGTTGGAACTGGCTGATCTTTAAGGTCCCTTCCAACTCAAGACCTTCTATGACTCTGTGCCTCAATGCACTCTAAGCAGTCTGACCAGAATCACTTGTGCACTTGGAGGACAAGCACTGCTGCCTGCTCAGCTCTCACACATCTTGATTTCTTTTGGGTTGATCACCATACACTGACTGGCACATGTGGTTAATATAATCCTTCCATGTGGACACTGCTTGGGATCTTTCCCCTCTGTAACTTGCTTCACCACTTGTAAACCTCGAGCAAAATGGCCAAGACTTGTGGTTCTTTAGCTTTCCCATGTGAGTATTTTATGGCTCCAGATCTATCACCCTGACAGCATTGATATTTCAAGTGTTTCCTACTTGCTATCAAGTCATATGAATTAAACTATGTACAGCATTCTGTAGCAATTAACACACACTGTGCCCTTGTCTGGCTGTTTCTACACCTTTAACACAACCTTGTGTTAAAATTTCAGTCACACTGGTCTTAATATTCATGGTACAAACCTCTCTCTATATTTTTTAGGCCAATTATCTTCGTTTGTTTCCATTTGCTTTTCAATGATTTAGCCATCTAACCTCACAGAGGCACAACTCCTTCAGTGTTTGACTACATTCACTTGCAAGTTCATTTAACACAACAGCTGACTCTTGCCAAAGTTATCTTGCTACTTGCCATGCTTAATTATAAAACAGGAGTGTGTCCTACTTTCCATCATCTGCTTTGGCAAACACGTTTCTACCACACAGAGGGTGATTATTTTTGGAAAATTATTAAATTAGATTTCTTTCTCAGTTTAGTGAAATCCAGGTTAATCTGTACATGAACAAACAGAAGTCAATTATTCAAGCTTTCTAAAACTTCCACCAGACTTGAAGAACAGACTACACAGGACTGTGCATGACTGGATGAGGGTTTTTAATCTATCCACAGAATGCATTAATGAAACTGATCTCAGATTTCACAGGTAGACACAACAAGGTCTCTTCACTCCCTCGATCTCTCTGTACTGGGGGTTGTCTTATGGAGTATTAGAAACACAGTTTTCTTCCACTTGGTAAAGAACTTTGTGGTCCTTTGAGTTTCAGGCTGATGCCAGATATAATTTTATCGGATAGTTCAATACCCTTTTGACATAGTGCAGGTGTTGTATTTTCTAAAAGAGCTGACAAGGTCTCAGACTAACATCCAAGGAGTGTGTATGATGTTTTACCCAAGCTTTTGAAGCTCAGTGCCTTAAGGCACTTTCTAACTCAAACAATACTCTGGGGTTTGTGGATGGATGTACTACTTCCTCAGCTAAGATTTTCTTCTATGACCAATTCCACTTAGGAGTAAAGTGGTACTATCTTTTTTACAAGGACACCTGTACCTTAAAGTACTCCTGAGACCACGACATGAAAGCTAACACTCTGAAAACAAAAGTCAAGATTTTCTGAGATTTTTTTTCTGCTAACAGTAGGTTTTCCAGACAGCTGGAACTGGCAGTGCCAGGCACTCTCAGTCCCTGCTGCCAGTGGGATTAATCATCCACAATTTAGGCAGTAAATAAATGATGCAGTTAAGTCTTAAGTGACCAGCACATACAATGCTCTAAATAGGGCTGCTGTGTCACCCTTTCCTTAGGCTTTTGGGTCTTTTTTTTTTTTTTTTTTTTTTTTTTTTTTTTTTTTTTTTTGAGCAGGACAAAAGCCACTCCAGAAATCTCCTGCTCTTCTGACAACAAGCACCTGAGCACTCCAGCCCAAGCACGGCAATTTGCTGCTAAACGTCCTCACCTACCAACTGCTGCAAAAGGCTTCCCAGCAGTCGCAAGGGCAGAAAAGAGTTGTCAGCTCAGGCAGAAAACAATGCCGGAGCACGGAGACACAAATAAAAGATATTTTTACAGCGCTGGAGTTAAGGAGGTGCATCCGACTGGAATCAGTTGGGAAAACGACACCTGAGACCGCAACAGTTGGAGTCTTCCAGCTGTAAAAACGAGGTACCTGAAGCTGTAAGTTTTCCTCTGAGTCAAGGGATGAATACTGGAAAAGTGACGAGCAGGATATCAAAGGAAAACGGATCTGTGAGATGGGGTTGAATTCTCTTCTTTGAAGGTCAAGTTCCTCAGTTTTCAGAGAACAAGTTTAATGTGCAGGTTTTCCTACTAGCTTTTGATTCATGGGATTAAATTCAAAAATCTAGGTATATAACCCTGGCCAAAATCATTCATCAGTGGGATGTCAAAAAATATTTCATTTCAAAGCTGGGTCTTGCTGGAAGTAAAACACTTTTTAACAAAATTATATTAACGGAAGTTTTTGCCACCAGTACTAATCCTTAGTGCATCTCTATCCAGATAAAGCTTGCTCACCTCATGAGGTTTTTATCAGGTTTGAAAATGCAGTTAGTTAATAAAATCACGCTGTTTTCTTTTCCATCTCTGTCTTCAGTAATACCACACTATCTCAAATGCACTTTTAATAACCTTACCCTGTACCTTAGGTGGGTCAGCAATTCTGGTAAATGTGTTGGAAATGTAATAGCACAAGCTGAAACTCCTAGGTTGAGTTTGGAGCCTTTGCAATTAAGGAAAAATGAACCTCCTAATTTAAGAGAAAATATTTAAAAATTACCTCAAAAGGAACACATTTTCCTGTTCCATTTTCATTGTCCATTCTCCAAATATTACTATGTTTAACACTGAATAAAAGCAAATAAATTAAAATATATTTGCCCTGGGCTCCTTCCACGGACTTGGAGATAAGCTTTTACTTTTGTGCATTTTGTAATAAAATAAAAGACCAAGACGTCAACCAGTTGCTTGAGGCAACTGTGCAGAACTTTTAATATTATTGCTACATGGTAGCTTTATTTTTTTTTTCCCCCTGGAGATGGAAGAAATAGGGCAAATGAGTTGTTTTTACTACCTTCAGTTATTACCTGGAGTCATGAGTTGTTTTTCCTTTTGACAGATGCTGTAATGTCAAGGTGGCACCAGCCCACTGCTGGTGAGGCTCTACCCCAGGAAAGTGTTTTGCTCATAATAGGCTGCCTAGGAGTCTGACCTTTATCACATTTTTCTTTCCTTTCACCTTCAAGGAGGGCAGCTGTGGTGCTGCTGATGTATTTCACACACAGATAAAGAATTTCAGAACTATTCTAAAAACGCTAAAAATTGAATCCTTCGCTTGGTCTTGCCACATCTCCTGTTTTCATGTGATTTGCAGTAAAAAAAAAAATAAAATAAAAAAAAACAACCCCTGGATTCATTTTGGATTACTTGGATCCAGTGCTCTGTATTTCCCAAGGCGTTTTCCCAAATATGCCTTCATGTTTGAAAAATGCAAGCTAACTCACTGGCAGGGAAAGCTTTGCTTCTTGAGGAAAAAATGGAAATCCATTGTCCAGGAAGATTAAATCCTTAACCACTCAATTAAAGTCACAAATTATCAGCTCTGTAACCTTTTTTTCCTCCAAGGACTGCACAGAGACCTGAAACCTCTCCCTGAGGTCAAAACGTGTGCCTGACAAGGATATGCAGAGTACAATGGGCTTGAAGTGGCATAGTCTAGTGAATGTTTATATTTCTCAGTCTTCCTTTCCAGTTTTATTTCTCTCACAGTGTTAGCAAAAATAAAAAATGTACACCTTTTATTTTGTATTAAATATTGTATTTAAATTATTCTGCTGTTCTACTCAAACGTATGTTTCAAACTTTCTGGAACCACTACCTGAATTGAATTAAAACTCCCAATGCATTTAAGCATTATGCCAATAATGAAAAAAACACATTTTGTTTATTATGCAGGCATAAAGAAGTAAGACAGCACGGAAAAAAACAACTGCCTTGTGCTTTAGGCAACATGAAAGGATGCTTGGACTTGTATGTTTCATTTTTCCTTCAGTGCTTCACACTTCAGTCTGTTACTAGAGCAATTTTGTCATGGTTTTCTTTTCTTTTTCCTTCACTCTTTCCAGAGGATGTTTGAATCACCTCTCTGAGGAAAGACATCAAGTTGTCATCAGTTTTATCTGCATACCATAAAGTAGACACCTCCATATGTGCTTAAGTTTCTCTAATAAAAGAGAACTCATCCCTATGAGCCTCTCTTGGCTCGCTCTTTCCTAGGACCTACCTCCACCGTGCAAAGCTGGACCTCCACAGGATCTTTGGTGGTATCTATTTAATAATCTATTTTTCCTCTTATTCTCTTCACTCTTCTCTATCTTTACCCCTTCTCCTAATCTCATTCTTTTCTGCTTTCTCAATGCTGTGGATGACTTAAAACCAGTGGGTTGGGTTTTGCTAAGTTGTGTGGTCAGTGCTTTGTGAAGTGCTTTGTTTTGACTGCATGTTACCCTTTTAAACTTTTGCCAAGATCCTTATTTTCTGCCATATTTCATCAGTAAAAGTGTCTCCTTGAGAACATGTGTGTAGAGTTCTCTCTTGATGGGTATCAGAGAACCAAAGGTTCTGCGAAGGTTTGGTGGGAGAACTTTTGGCGTCTTGCACATTTTTAACAGTAAAATCTTACAGTCACTTTCAGAAATGACTGCAGTATTTTGCTGCAAAGTGTAAAATATGCTTTAAAATACCCTTCATCAACACTGGGAGGAGGAGAAGGGAAATAAAAATAGTTGCCTGTAAACAAAATCTGCCTATAAGAGATTTTCTGGACAAAATACAACCACAGCAAAGTTTTCAAAGGCAACACTTTCCACATGTGTAGGAAAGCCATTTGTCATGGCTGATGTTGCTTGCCTGTTGTTTGCCATCACTTTTTATTGCATCATCATTAAACAAGGTCCTGCTGAGCAGGTTTTTGCCTTTGTTCAGATGGATGAGAGTTAGCAGCACAGTCTTCTTTACAGCCTGTTTCTCACACAATTATATTGATACCTAAACATTAAGGGATACCTCAGGCAGCAGTTAAGGGACATTTCAGATACAAGCAACTTTGTGAGATCCATAAGCCTAAATTCTCATTGGGGTATGCAATCAGAAGTGGCCATCATTTCCTGCCAATAAAAACAGGGGCTATAAAAAATATTCTGACTTCAAAATTGTTAACACCTAATGCAGTCCATTGCACTTCCACCAACCAGCTCTGCACTTCTCAGGGGTTCAGCAAGTGATCCAGCATTTACTTTCAAATTAAGGAAGGATTTTAACAGGCTCACTTTAAGGTGCTAGTGCCGAAAATGCAATACATAAAGGCACTTTTATAACCAACACAAACCAGACAGGCTGCAAGGGCAGCAGAGTAGCAATGCTAGGCCTGGGAGTGTATCTTGAGCATCCTCCATGCTCTTACTGCAGTGTTCTTTCGGGAAACAGAGCAAGACAAACACTAATGGGAGAAGACAAATAGTACCTTTTTTTCTGCAACACTTATTCAAGAGAAATTGCTTCAAAAATAAAAAACTGACTTAATTCCTGTTTTTAAACACATGGGATTCAGGACTTTACCTCTTCTCTTAATTTCACCACCACACTCCTGAAATGCAACATGTGAGACAGCATGGACTGGAAATCATGCTCATTTTCCTCAATCCCATAAAAAATAGGTTATTTGGCTTTTCTATTGTTCTTAGTTCCCAAATTATTTCAGATTGACCAGGAAGTGTCTAAGCTTAGCCAACTGAGGTTGGAAGATCCCGTAAGTGAAAGCTTTTGGACCACAATGGAAAAGTTTTTGCAGAATTTTTTTAAAAAACCTTTTAAAATCAAATTCTCCTCTTGGTAAAAGAAATCTTAATGCCAGTATATATAAGGTTGGTTAACACACTTGTCCAAACTAAATCATGCCTCAGTTTTCACATGATGAAGCACATAAAGAGTGATTTTGTTAATCACTGAAGAAGAGATGTTATGGGAAAGACAGCTTCTCAACAGTAAAGCGTTTATTAAAAATGAGGTCTTATGAAAAAATGCACAAGTCTAATCACTGATGAAGTGGCTGCTTTGCATGGAATAATAATAATTAAAAAAAAAGGATCACAGGAGAAGGTTACAGCAATAGCGAAATTCATTCACTGGATGTCTCATGGGCAAGCCAGTGCAGCAAATAAATTGGAGCCAGAAGTGCAAAAAGTGCTACAAGAAGTCATCAATGTGGTTAATTTTGTAAAAAGAAGACCATTTAATCTTAGAATCTTTACAATACTTTGGAAGCAGATGGGGAGTGATCATGAACATATTTTGTACCACAGAGGTTCACCAGTTATATCATGGCAAAGTGCTTAAAAATGCTGTCAAACTTACATTTTTCTTTCACAGAAAGACAAGCAATTGTTCCGAATTTCCTGACCTTTTCTTTGATGAAAAGGGCCTGTCAGTACTATGCTAATATTTTGGAAAAATGAAATCATTTAATGTGTCTCTTCGAGATAAAGGTGATGTTTCAACAATGAGAAAGAAAATTTTTCTTTTTACAGGAAAAATTTGCGCCGAGGGCGCGTTTTGAAAACAGGTTTGAAAATGTTTCCCTCATCATGTGCAACACAAAAATTCAAGACCTTTCAGTCAGTTCGCAGGAACAACTGACTGACATCAGGGAAGTTGGAAACCTACTAGCTGAATATTAACACAGACCTCTGCATCACTGGAGGACAGGATTGAAAAACGAGCATCATGACTTACGGGGCACAGTCAGCAACGCACTTCTTCCACCTGGATCTGTGTCTCTTTGTGAGGTATCTTTTCCAACAGTGACAGACACTAAAACCAGGTACCAAAACAAACTGAACCCAGAACCAAATCTTTGAATCTCTGTACCACGGTGTCAAATCGAAATTTCCAAAAATAATGAAGTGTATTCCAGAGCATCACTTATTTATTAATTTTCTACTGAGAGCAGCAAAATATTTTGTAACGCTAATAAAAATATGTTTAAATTATCTAATCTATAGCTCACCTTTTTTTTTTTCCACTTTCATCATGTGCTCTATTAGCACAGAAGGAAGTTGTGGATGCCCCATCCCTGGAAGTGTTCCAGCTCAGGTTGGACAGGGTGGCTCTGAGCAACCTGCTCCAGTGAAAGATGCCCCTTTAAAGGTGTCTCGAACCATTGTGAGACTCAGATTCTACTCTAAAAATCTGATCCACTGCTGGAATACTATTAGCAGCATTAATTTTGACACCTGCTACTTTTAACATCAACATATGATCTCTTAAGTTCTGTATCAAGGTTAAGACATTCTGTACTGGGATCATGCAAAACCTACCTAACAGCAGTCTGGCCTGCAGCAAAAATAAAATACCCAGCGTAAAAGCCCAGGTTTGAATTCCAAGAAATTAAAGAAAAAAAAAACAAACCCACACCTAAGCCTTATTAGAAAAAAGCATCTTAATCAAAACAGCAGGAATTTCAGGTACTGTCATCCAGCACTAAACATTAGCCCACTTCTGTTCTGAAGCAGGGAAGGTACAACAGTGAACTTGGAAGAACACGCAGTTACTCGTGAAACCTAGAAAGCTTAAAATGTAGATTTATTATGCATTAGGAAGCTTATTAACTTAAAAACCAAACCACATAGTACAAAAGGTTTGTTATCTGTGCTCAATGTGGAACAAGTTTCAAAATATATATTTTTAAAATTTGTCCAGGCAATACACAATCCTTTTAAAAAACTGCATATCTGTCTATACCCTCATTACATTTATAAATACATGATTTACACAGCACCTCATGTGTAAAAATTAAAACTCCTTACAAATATCTACATATATTGCATACATATAAAACATTCATAGGAGTACTTCATTAAAGTTGGGTTTAATAGTCCATTTCCACTGCAGCAAAATTCATATAAATCTGTGTATTCTTCATAAAATGTCTCTAAAAATTAGCATATTTGTAGACATCCGTAACTCCTTTAAAGCATCACTTAGAAAGGAAATTTGATATGAATATATCCAGATATATATTCATATATGATATTCAGCAGGTAAGACAGTTATATGAAGGCTAAATATGATTAATAACTGAATCCTAAGTAGCAGTTAAGGCAGGGGTGAATGGAATTAGTATGAAAGATTACTTCATATGGCAGATAAAGTGACAAAATGCAATAAATACACATATTTCTTGATGTAAACCACTCTGGCTCCCACTCACAAGTCAGGAGTGTCTGTTTTTCTGACACTGCTCATTTTAAAATTAAAACCCAACCTTCTATAAGTAAAGCATTAATACGACCTGGCTCTCTGGTGCCACCTGGATTTGCTTTAACTGCCCAGAACTGAGCATTCTGGAACGTGGGTTTAAGACTTCCATATGACCCTCATCTATGGGTAATGACTGTCATGTGTCATCACACACACTCAGAATCCTGTCATCTCGGTTTTACCACTGCCTTCTGGTAACTACTGGGCTTCTTGTTAGTAAGTAGTATTAGAGAATGCTACTGATAACCATTATTTCAGGTACCAGAACTGTATGGAGATCATGAAGACTACATGTGGCATAGATGCAGACAAAAGGCATAAGAAATGCAAAACAAACTTTAATAGTGATGGCAGAAACCATTCTGGCTCAAACCTGTTTATTTTGCATTATGATGCAACTTTGGGAATTGAACATTCAAACTGTTAAAAAAATTCCATTATCTCTGCATATTCAGGTTTTCTACCTAATACCACAATTTGACACGGCCATTTGCAGTCCAACATTGGGCAGAACCACATCAAGTCGTGACCTGCCATTCCAAAAAACCCCTCCTGCAAGTATGACATCAACCTCAAGTGTCACAGGGCACGAGACCTTCTGCTGTGCACAGCTGCCTTCCCCTCAGAGCGCGGACACTCTGTACCTCCCACCATCTCCCGGAGCTGTAATTCAGTGCACGAATTTGTTCCACAGTCCCCTCGGAAGTCAGCCTTCAGACACTGCTATCTTGCAGCAGTGGTTCAATGTCCTCTCCACTGCTTTGGTCTATGTTGCTGCTCAGGCTGCTGCCCATGCTGTGGCTGTGTTTTTTGGTACTGCTGGCTTTGCTGTTCTCAGGAATGAATAAGGCGACGAGGAAAGCCAGAAGAACGACGCACGCTCCAACCAGGAAGGGTGGGCCAGGAACGAAGGACCTCTGTGGCAAAACAAGCATATCAAAGAATTCATGAAGTTTCAGACATTGAGTTCTGCATTATGAATTACACCACGAAGGATAATGTATCAGGGGCAATGCATTTATGATGACTGTGAGGTTTTTGCAAACGGGTTCATATGTGCATTGCAACACGAATTTTCTGCATCCACAATCCCCATGAATTCCTCACCCCATCTTGCACACTGATCTAAAAACCAGAAACACACAAAACTATCAACTGGCAATAGGATTGCCTAGCAGATGAAACAGATGTTGACTGATGCTTCTTTGTAATTTCTTTTTACTTCAGGCACCATGCCTGTTAAATCACCAAGACTCCTCTGAAGATTAATAGAATAAGGTTTCAACATCCAGTAGTACAAATACTCAATAAATTCTTCACTGAAATTCACTTTTCAACGGCTGACATACTTTAGAATCATGTTATCCAAATAAACAAGCATCCCCAAAAACTAATACATGAGTGAGGAAAGTAACAGCAGGCTGTGCACTACAGACCATTCTCACCACAGAGAAAGGCTGTGGGCATGTACGATAACACAGTATTTGGACTTATCCTCTCTTGCTTCTATGCAGTTTATTTTAAAATTTAAACCACAGCTCATCCACATTTAATAACCACAATTAAAAACAACCACCAGAAAGGCTGTAAGACAAATTTTAAATCAGCCAAGTTTGACGTCAGACTTTTACCAAAGAAAGTGTCAGCAATCCACCCTTTTCTTTTTAAATCTGAACCAATTTTCTGCATCCAAGTCAATTAAATAAAAATCAGAAGATGAAACTTGTCAACCCAGTCTACTTTTACTCTGCTAAATGAAATGTACAAAGCTACCCTAATATGGAGGAGGAAAGTAGCTGCACTTAAGCGTACAGCAACAGGATATTTCCCTTCCTTCAACTCCTGTTACAATCAGAGGCCTGAATTTTCAGTTAATGGTCTCTACATGTACAGAATATAACTACAGAGTTTATATTAATGGTATTGCTTAAATCTTCAAGAGGTGCTGTGCACACAAGTACTTAAAGATATGAGAAACTTCCATAAATTAATACCCTCATTTGCTAATTTATCTGAGCAGCTTTTGAATATTACACCACTGTGGGTAAGAATCTTTGAAAATCTTTGCTCGTTGCATTGCCAAGTGTTATTATTACTCTCCAAACACAGCCTATGACTGCACTGTTACCTCCAGCAAATTTACATCAAAAGTTCCCTGCTTCTGTTACAATACTGACACCAATCCTGCCACTATTGTAAATCTAAATATTTACTATCACATTTAAATTATGAGCTATCTTGATAGTTTAATAAATCCGAGAGGTGAGAATTAAGCAGTTCAAGAATAAGATACCAAGGTTTTAAATCAACCAAAAAAAGACAGATTCCTACCCTCATGAGTTATATGCTGCAAAATGCACACCAGATTTTGAACTCACCTTGTCACTGGGAGCTTGCACTGCTTTTTTTCCAGAAGTGTGATCAGGTAGTAATTCATTCAGTTCCACGTGAAAGAGAAAGAAAATAAAGCCATACAGTGCTGGTCCCAGGCCATTGCACAGTCCTCTTATTCCAGTTATTATTCCCTGGACAACACCTAATGAATTTAAAAAAAATAGTAGGATTTTACATTTTTTTTAATCAAGAAAGAAACGCTCAGAGCCAAGAGCTCTGAGCGCATTCTAATGGCTGTACCAAAAAACGTCATTTCATAATTACTTATACATTCTAAGATCTAAAGAAATACATTGAAGACAACTCTGCTGGATTAAAAGAATCCTCTGCATAATCATAGTTCTTAATCACTTAACTTGCAGGCTACTGGAAGCAATAACAGAGATGAAATTTATGTACAGGTTTCATTTTATATTAGAGTTCATCCACCCCCACCCAGAGCCTACAATGATGACAGCAGAGCTCGAGTGTGGTACCCATTCAATTTATTTTCAAGTGAAATTCAGAGTAATGTATCTACTTGTTAAGGACCATGATTGGCACAATATGCACAGACTGTGACCAGGATTCGGGGCAGTAAATTCAAGTGTACTGCAGTAAATTCACAATACTTGACTGGCTGCAGTTTCAAACTGGATTGTTTTAAAAGCTTCATTAATCAAAGTGCTATAGGTGTATTTCTGCTTCAACTTAAGTGATTTTGACAACAGCACAGAAACTTTTATGGTGATCTTACATATTAAGATACTACAAAGTCCTATTTTTACCACATCAATAGTCTGTGTTTCTGCTCCCTTCTTAAGGCAGTAACTTGTAAGATGGAAGCAAAGAAAACATGCCAAAACAACAGCTATCCAAGTTTTTACTTCATAGGCTGACGTGTAAGTTAAAAATCCTCATGCCACTAGGTGGCAAAACCTCACTCCTGGAACCACTGAAAGCCTGAGCTACTGACACCAGTTCCCTCTCTGTGAAAACAAGTCTTTAAAAACCTTTTAGATGTCTCTATTAGGAAAAAAAAAATGGGGGAGAGGGGAATAATTTAAAAATTCTAAGTAAAATACTGTCTTTTGCACCTTTCAAACTCAACAGAAATCTGCCTTCTGGAACAGCACCTACTTGGTACCTCTCTTATCAAGTGCACTTACCCAGCTTCACGTTGTACAACGTTAAAGCAAGACTGAAACTTACAACTTACATATACGTATACAGGATATTTTTTTAAGAGAACACTAATTTTAGTTATTATACACCAGTGATGACTTTATTTCATTTTAAGTGAGGACGTTCTTTCTGACTGTACATTCCTCTTCACATCAATAAATTTTCTGTCTTCTCAGGTCAACTAGTTACTTTGGCTTCCTTTTTTATTCCTTGAAAATCTGAAGTATTATATTAAATAGGGACAACTTTTCCACAAAGAATAAAGCTTCTTGCATACACTTATTTTAATCTGGTAAAATGTGCTTTTAGTTTCTATTAAAAAGGCAGTATTGTTACATTAATCCTCACTGCCTACTTAGAGAATGTTGCTTTTAATAAATAAAGACATAAAAGATAAAAAGTTCTTGTTGCTTTTGCGGCACTTTTAAAGAAAGCTAAAAAAAAGCTGGTCAGACATGAACTATGTACTTTGCAATGCAAAATCCTTCTCTACATAGCTTGGCAGACTTCCACAACTGCTACCAAGTAAAAATATTACTCACCAAGATAACTGAAAGTACACCTAGATAACTCTCCTGCTTTCTAAGCAGAAAAAGCAGTGTGATGCCTTAACAGGAGCCCATTCAATACTCACCTTGTTGATCTGCCTCTGCATTTCGTGAAACCAGAGCACTGATTGCTGGGAATGTGATGCTTGACATCGCTGCTATAGCTCCTGCTGCCCACATCATCCTGTGTTAAGTACACAATTTGAATTAAAAATGAGACTGTAATTACTCACCACACCCCCAAAAGGAGCACAAGGGCACCCTTATTAAGGATTAATGCTATTTCAAAATAGTGTTATTAAAATACCTAAAGACTGAAAATTACCTGGTTAGAACCCTCTCCCTGCTCCCCTCCCATAAATTATCTTGGACTTGTCAGAACAGAAGACCACTTGATTTGCTTCAGCACTAGCTATTACAGCAGAGAAAAAGAGGGGACTGGGAGTGAAGTGAGCCTTCCCCACTCCACACACTGCACAATCCCCCAGGGTGTCCCAGTAAGGCTCCTATAACTTACTAGGAAGTGCTCTGATAAAGGAACAGCGTTCATCGCTGTCAGTAGGACAAACATGGTAAAGAAGCAGCTTGTTCTAGCTTATGGTTCTAGTTGTTTTAACTTATAGACAGTTTCTCCTACAAAATAAGCTCTAGATACCTTCCAAGACCAAATATAATTAAAGAGAGCACATTAGAAAAACAGAATACAGAACAGGTCCAGGACCTAGTGGAATTACAAGAGAGAACATGCTACTAATTGGCTTTCAAGAAAAGGTTTTAATCACATTCTTAGATGTAACACTCAGTGAACCAAAGTGGTACAAAGAATCTCTTTTCAATAGGGCTGTTAATAAACCATAGGTATGGAAAATTCTATCATTCCTGCATATGCAAAATACAGACCAAATTTTGGTAGTGTGAATGAAAATGAGAATGCCTAGTCCACAGAACTTTTAAATACTCATGACAACAGAATTAAATTGTAGCATTTCCTGGGAAAAAACTTTCTGTTCCTTAACAGGCACGTAACTATGAAAATGTGAACTTACCAAGACTGAGATCCAAAACCATACCAAGCCAGCTGAAGGATCTGAAAGCCAAGGCCAAGGAGAACTGTGTTTTTGTCCCCTATAGACCTCATCAAGATACTGAGAAACACAGTCTGCAAGAGAAATCGGTTTGCTCAAAAGTTGTTTTAAAAAGCCAGATTGTTAAAGTAACTTCTGCTACACAAAGTAATTCAGAAGACCTTTCAACTGATGACAGAATTCATATTATTTGTGCTCTTATTTCCCTTGTATTAAGTCCAAAACACAGATAAGTCATATCAATATTAATGTGGAAATAATCTTAACTCTTAAGGGGTTTCTACTCCAGGACATCAAAAAGCATATGTATTGCCTTCTCTATGGATATTAGATCTTAGTGTCTATTTCTGCTGTAAACAGGCTTTCATTTCCACCTCTACAATCCTACTTCATTACACACCAGAAAGTTCCACAAAATAAAAGCTGGGACCAAGTTAAGATAGTAGAGGCTGGACATGAGTTGAATTTACCAGTATCTACAAATAGTAGAGAAAAAAGACTGTTAGCTCAGAAAAAAATATCAAACTTTTTAGGTCAGGTGAATTATTATACAAATTTACCACTAAAACTAACAAGGATGATGCTTCTTCAGGTTCATCATAAGCACTGAAATTTGGCCAAGGCCAATTCCTAGGCATCACTAATTATATTTTCTGCTGACCCTTTACACCACTGACACAACCTTTTTATTCACACATTTGGAAGCCAATCCTAACAGAGGAACAGTTAGGAGTGTTACTGCTGAGGGGGAAGGAGGTCTCAATTTGGGTACAGCAGCAAGACACTCGTGGCAAGAAGCCATCTGTTCCCAGTAAAGCGAGTCCATATGGACAACCTGACTCAGTTAACGGAGCAGACATTTCCATTTAACAAGAGAAACCCAGCACTGCATCACTAAAAAGACAGAGAAGAGGAACCAGAAGGACTTGAGAGCAGAGCACACTTCCTCTCTTGTGTTTTTTTCTCTTCCTAGCTTTCTTGATTCTCACTCTTAGACAAAGCTAGTTGGAATGCTAAATAGCAAAAATAGAGTAATTCTATCTACATGTGTTCAGTTCTTCCTGGATATATCCAACATGCCAACATAAATGATTATTTATGAAGCAAAGATTATTTCAACAAGCTACACTCTTCAAAGAGTTCAAAAATATAGAGAGTTTCCTCATTTTAACACTGAAAATTATAGCCAGAAGGGCAGCCATTTGAGAGATTTTTAGCAAAAACATCATGTGCATGAAGTATGACTGGCAAATGTCAGTGCACAACACAGAACCAGAACAAACCACAGACCGAGGATTAATATAATGGCTTGAATTGATGATGAAGGCCACAACTGACGCCAGTGAAACTGGTAAACACTGATGAATGTGTTGTTTGCATCAAAACAGCAAGACCTTCACTCTGCTAAAGATGGCAGCAAGGTTACAACATGCTGTATGTGCCATTCCTCTCCTTGTTATCAAAAGAGGAAGACAGACTGTACCCATAAAGATACCAAAGATCATATCATAAAAACTCTGATTTCCAAAGGATACAAAGGACCTGTTCAAAAAACAGCTCGCTGTTGCCAGCTAAGAGGTATGACAGCAACATACCAAGGCCTCACAGCTCCTCAGCCTCCAAGCTGAGCTTAAGTCTGGACAGACCAGGCCAATACTGGCATTGTTTGTATGTGAGTTTGATAACATGAGCTAACTGAATAGGTGCAAGTAGCATGAAATTGCTTAAAATAACACACTTCCCTTTCAGAAAGCCTTGTATTAAGTAACCAACTTCCTCCATCATTTTTAGTCAGATTTACAGTGAATTTACTGATCCAAGGTTAGCAAATTATAGTTTCATTTTGTGATGCCAAGACACTGTATTTCTAAGAAAAGCTGATAAAAAGAAGGAAATTTACGCATAATACATAATGAATATAACCTTCAGTCAACTCAAGACACACTGGCACATTAGAACACTTAAAAAGTTTACAGACAAGCTTAAAGAAGTGTCTGCCTCAACACTGTTTGTACTGTCTAATAAAACAATATAAAGAATAAAGCTTACCTGAGCTATTATGGACAAAATGCCTACCACAGCTATAAATGCCGCAATGCTACCAGATCCAAAACCTATAATCTGCAGAGAAGCAGAAAATGCATGAAAGACAAATGCCAAACACAACCCAGGACAATCACGAGCAGAGAGATATCTTATTCAAAGAAAACACTGATCCCTGCTTATACTCTTAAATCCACACAGGAAGTGTCCACTTTCGAGAATAATCCTTGATTGCTTGCCAAGGAGACCACAGAATAAAAAATAATGCCTTAAAAAAAGGAGACAGAGGAAGTCATGTATCTGGAAATTAGAGCTCTCTCTCCCTTCCATAGACACAAAAGCTCTTCACGAGGCAAGATCTCACCTCAAGACCCAGAAACTGCTGCACTGAATGGCAACAAAGGTCTGCTTAAGGTTAACACATGCTTAAGCTGTTGTAGGGTTTATGATCAGGAGTCAAGTGTTATTCAGTTCTTGGCTTAGCAAAGCACCCTGCCTTTAGTTTTAAAGCTGTATTTTGCCAGAAAGCAGGTTTCTGAGAAGAGCCTTCTCCAAGAAACAAGTCTTAGGGAATAGTTATTTAAACATTGCTATGAATATGTGAAGAAACCAACATTTACCTGTCTCAAGTACAGAAAGAAACTGGAATACTGGCCAGCCTCAGGCAGGTAGGAGAGAAACACTGTAATGCAGATCACGAGAACCGCAGAATCTTTTCTAACCTTTTTCAGAGACTGTAAAACAAAGTAACACAGCAAGGATTGGAATTATACAAAGTGATGAAAGCATAAAGCAAGCAGAAGGTAAATTTACTTTTTCTTAAATCCATTTTTATCCGTGCATTTACCCATCCACTTTACTGTGCCAAAAAACCACAAAAAATCATACATGGAAACTGTTAAGGTGAATGTTAAGTTAAAAACAATCTCATTATATAAGGTTTGTGGTATGTGACTCTTCTGCAAAGCTTCCACTACATTTTTGAAGCTACTGTTCAGTGCCAAATTACAATTATTCCCTGAAAACAGCATCATATAATATTTAAGGAAATCCGTAGCATCTTCTAATTGATCTCCACAATAATCTGTTTTGAAAGATGTTAGCAAATAATATATCCTGTTTCTTTTCAAAAATTATTAGAGCATTCTTTCCTTGTACGGCTCTTTTACTTGTTCACCCGTGATATTAATTAATTTGAGGAACAAACGCATTGTGGGACAGAAATTCTGTAACTGTAGTCTTTCAAGCGTGCCATTCCTCTCTCAGCATTCACAACCAGCTCCTAGCAGGATGCACCTAATGAAGAACAATCACTCTTTCCTCTTTTAAGATAACAAGGTGTTACGCAAACAAAAACTGAACAAGTGAACAAGTTACTACAAAGACTGCATGGTAAGTTTTAGCCTTTTCTATATAAAAAAATCAGGCTCTACAGATCCATTCTGTATTAGAAATAAATCACGTGTAACCAAAACTGGAGATCAAGAGAGATACTGCCAAAAGTACAAACATAAAGTGAATATGGAAAATCTTAAAAGATGGACTTTTGTGGTGTGATAATTCAGCATTTCTTACAATAAAATAAGGGTACATAAGTGACAGAAGTACAGCATTTTCCCTTGGGCTTTCACATGAAACATTACTTTCAAATCAAAAATTATTTAATGCGTAAAGTTTGGTTTGATTTTGGTTTTTCAATGTATCCAGATCTTTCTGGGCAAGAACAGAGAAGCAAGATTATGGTATACTGAGTAGTCAAGCTACCAATAAGATTAAAGGTTTCCCAAGATTACAAAACGTGGTTAATAATTATTATTATTTATTAATCACCGAATATTTAAAAATTACTTATTGAAGCGCCTCTTACCGCGAAAGGATCTGCCTGCTCCCACGATATAGAAGATCCCCAAGAAGCAGGCCTCATTTTTTCTGGCAGAGACTCTGGCACAGCCAGGAGGATGAAGCAGATGTCCACCACAGCCACCACCGTGGCCATCAGGACGACCAGGCTGTCCCCGTAGCTGGCAGACAGGTACGCTCCAATGGCAGGACTGCTCACCAAACTTGCTGCAAAGGTGGCAGACACCTATGAAAGATCAAGTGCTGCAACTAAGTCTCACTATAAAAATAACCAGCAAAAAGGTTAAATAGTGTTTTGTTGCTGTTGGGGAGTTTTTTGTTGCTCTTTTGCAGTTCCCAAAATAAAAGCATAACTATTGTACAGAATTTTAAGAACAAAAGCTAGAAATTTAGGTCTATACCAATTTAGGGGAAAAAAAATAAGGAAAAGGTACAACAAACGGAAACAGATCTCCTTAAAAGAACCACATTTTTGTCTATCACTTCACAGAATTTTAGATAAAGCTGTTTCTGTCAAGAAAAACTGTTTGAATGCAGGCAAATATACGCTCCAAATACACCTGTGGCCCTCTTTACATGCAGCAGAAATAAAGTGGGAATTTCAGAACTTTTAAATCTGTTTTGTGCTCTGCTATAACAATACACACAAGTTCTTAACTGCTAAATCAGCATCTGAGTAATCGTATATCCATAAGGCTAAAAATAAAGGGAACCCTTAATAGCCCAAAGTAGCATGTAATCAGCCAAAAATCAATTCACAGAATATCTGTATAGTGAACACAGATGCACAGAAGACAAAGGGATAAAAGATGTTCAAAGGCTAAGGGCATCTACCAACAGATCTCCAAACCCCAAACCAATATAAATACTAGGAAAGCAAACTAAGCAGGAATTATATTACTGTTGAAAGTAGCAACAGAGTTTGTACTAACTGAACCATTTTCCTCATCTTTTGCTAATTAAGAAAGGTCATGACTAAGATACTAAAAATACTGCATTACGCCTTTTCATCCTTCCTACCTGTTCTGACTATAGGAAAAGACATTCAATAATAAAAAGAAGTCATATGAACTAGAAGTGCAATTTACAGGTGATAAAGGTATTGCTGGATGAAATATTAAATAACCTGCACTGCCTTTAACAACACTGCATGTTTTGCCTGTGAAACCTAAAACATGTTTTGTCACACACGCCCTCTGTGCAGGTGAAGTTGTCAAATTTTTATTCTGTTCCTGTGAGCACACTGTTCATTGCCTGAACTCTGTGTCTTGAGGCATGGTTCATTCCTTTACCAACCTCTTTACATTAGTCAGAAAACAATCTGTGCATCAAAACACCCAGTTCAATAGGGAGGTCATAATCTGACCCTTTTGGCAGAGTTTAGCATATCTTACCAGTCCATAGGCTGTAGTTCTTTCATGCTCTTGTGTCACATCAGCTACGTAGGCAAATATTACAGAAAAGGTAACAGAAAAGATTCCAGACACTGAAATCATTGCAAAGTACCACCTAAAAATTTAAAAGCAACATTTAGAAAGTTTGAGCTCAGATCTCTTGATTTTTATCTTAATAATAAGCAACTTTGTATTTGAGTTTAAGAGAAGTGTTCCTCAATAACTAAAATAGAGCTTTACTACTGGAGATGAATGTTTGTGCAGTCTCACTGAAATATTGGAAAGCACCTTAATTTTTCATACTTTTCTGTTTCCTTTACATCAGCCTAAAAGAAGTGGCCCCTGTAGGACATGAAGGGATTTTTACACTCTCAAGTTTAAGTTAAGAAAAACAAACTATTTTAGAACTATTTCTCTCAGCCAGTTAAGGAATAAACTATCATATAATGCCATGGAAACTGAACTCTGAATGCATTCCATGCACATGAAGTTCTTTTGTAATCAAGCAAGTTCCACAATTAATGTAAATGAAACTGAAGTTTTAACTGAGAGGTACTGACTTTGTTTCAAAGGCCTAATCAAAGAGACAGAAGACCTCATTTGCAGCAATTATACTTTTCTGTGGCAAATAAATGCTAAGGTTCATTTAGCTTTAAAAACATGTTTATTACTGTCAGTCATCAAGGAATAAAAACTGGCAGATGAGCTTAAAACTGAGTTAGACAGGACTATCATCAAATCCTTTCAAGTACTGTTTTACTTGTGTGAATACAGTTACTAAATTACATTTCATTATTTCCACTTTTAAGACACTCGGTTTTAACAGAAAAACCTCTTAAACAGAAAAGTTCCAGAAAAATGCAGTCATGTCTTGAAAGCAAAGTTGTTTTCCTGTCTTATTTCCCATCTATCCAAACTACTCCTCTGATTGAATATCTGCTCTACTGACAAGTCTGTACCACTTACCATGGGCTTATTCGCATTAATGGAATTGGGACACAGGTGAAGAAAACCGTAAGAAGAAGGAAAGATTTCCTTCCCCATGCATCTGAGAGAGCACCTATTAATGGAGCACTGAGAAAGGACAAAAAACCCTGGGACAGAAGAAAAACAATTAGTATGTCTATATATACATTTCCTGTAACCACTATGTAAGGAAGGACTAAAATTTAAAATTGATTTGAAACTAAACACAAAGTTGCTGATAACTGAAAATGTACACAATTTTTTCTACAATCTAGTTTTCTGATGTTTTATGTTTCCAATCTAATAAACCACAGTGAATTTAAAAAAAAAAAAAAAAGAAACAGCATATGTTTTTTTCAATATCCATTTAATTCAATATAGAAGTATCACAGACTGAAAAACCTTCTTTAAAATCTCCAAAATACAGAGAAAGCCATTTTGTAAGTTTATTTTGTTTCGTAAGTTCTTAATGGAGAATGCAGGTGAGACAAGTTAAGATACAAGAACACACAGAATAATTAGGTCAAGGGCTTTAAAAGGATCTTACCTTAACACCTTGAATAAGACCATTCATTAAAAATGTATGATGGGGAAATGTTTCATGTAAGACCTGAGAGGAAAAAAAAACAAACCATTATTTGAATCAGGAGAGACAGAATAAAGTTGATTCCAAGTTTAAATTTGATTTGTAAAACAGGATAGCTCCATGTGAACTTGTATCTTATCCCAAAATAAAAATTAAAAAGAATCCCAGAAAAAATTCTTATACTTCCTATTTCTCTTCATAATAAGTCACCAAAATAAGAGGATTAATGTAAGCAAAAAGCATCTCCTTGCAGTAAAAATTACAAAATTTTTTGATATAGCTAATTCCTTCACAAGGTTGACTCAAACATTGTCAATATTTAGGAGTGAAAATGAGATCTGGCTAACTTACACTGGTTAGGAAAAAGGAGTTACATATTCACAACTGAACAAACTGCAACTAGTAACCATATAGTTAGAAACTCTTCTGATGAACGAGTAGACAGATACTTACAAATACTAGCAAGAGTTCTGAGTGTTTAAATACAGCTATAAATTCAATTAAGGTGCTTTACCAGCAGTCTTAATTCAAGGGCAAGAATGTTAATCTACGCTAAACAGATTTACCATAAATATGCAAGAGAGTTAAGGGGCCTCACAGGTGCTACAGGGTCGATTAAAAAAAGTTATTGAAGTGATCAAAGCAAGGATGCACACAAAATTCAAATTCAGTTGCTCTTTATTTAGAGATAAGTGCCACCAACTACAAAAATTATTTATATGCATACTGAGAAAGCCATTAGCCTGAAGAAACAGAATACTGCAGTGTCACTGAAAAGTGTCAGCATCGTTTTTCAAGGATGACTGGGATTCTCAAATCACACGCTTAATAAAGGTGGTGGTTCTCACATTAACTACTGGTTGGATAATTCTTCTCATTTATACTCCTTTTCCCTTCTGGTGTCATCTTTTGGTTAGATATTTAAAACAGTTTTTCACCTATTAGATCACCGATCTCATTATATGAATGGAAGAAAAAAGTCAGGGTTCAAATTAGAGATCCAAAAGCAGATGCCTTACAAGTTAAAAAGAAAAAAATAAAAGAGTTAAAAAGAAAAAAATAAAAGAGTTAAAAAGAAAAAAAAAAAAAAACAAAAAAAAAAAAAAAAAAAAAAAAAAAAAAAAAAAAAAAAAAAAAAAAAAAAGAGAGCAGGAAACTCAGAGTTTCCTAATCTGATTATCTTTCTGTGAAGTGTTTTTTCCTGGGAGGCAACCACTGCTGATATTGGTTTGAGTTTTTGAGAATAATTTCTGTTACTTTATAGACTAGAGAAAGGCAAGTTGACAAACTGGTACAGGGAACTGCTTTACTCAAGTTCTACCAACAGATTCATATTAATAAAAAAAAAAAACATACTGAAGACAGAACATCTCAGTAAGTGATTAATATTGCTTATGGTGATTTACTAACATTGGCTTACAAGTACATAAATAAAAGTAATGAGCATAAGCTTTGGGCAGTCCATGACCAAAAGAGCCTTTCTGTGCTTTATAAACACTTTAAATCTTCTTGTCTCCAAATACAGTGTCATGTAACAAACAGTACAGCTTTGCTGACAGATGTCAAAAGAAGAGAAAAAGACATTTAAAATATTAATTTTAAATAATCTCAGCTATCGTAAAATAGACAGACAAACCTGCCTGAGCAAAAGTGGACAGCTGGCACTGTTCAAAGGCTGAACCCAGCTCACAAGAAATGTCTACATGACTTCTGGTACTGCTGGCTGATAAGCAGGGCAAGGTAAGTTACCACAAGTACGTCAGAAGACAAAAGGGTGCAAAGTATCAAACCAGACCTGGAATTATCTAAACCAAACAGCGGTTTTTCAGTGAGTGCAAAGCTGAACATAAAATGAAGAAATAAAGATGATCACCCCCCAACTGTGGAACTATTTCAAAGGGATCACGCTGCTGGGGAACTACTGAAGAACCCACCTAACACACAGTTTTATTGAAGTGGATGTTTTTTTGCAGAGTCTGTAAGAATTACGATTTACACATTTATCCCTCTAAATAAGAAGTGTCAAGCTTTGGCAATTTGAAGTTGAGCACTTTGGTTAAGAAAAAAAGCAAAGGGTTAAAAAAAGGAAATAAGAAAGACCACTCAGGAAGCTCCCCTGTATTTTGACACTGGCAGGGCATCGTGACAAGATAGTCATCAATGAGACACCTGCTTTACAGACATATGTTAACTGTTCATATGGACTTTTTATTATCAAGCTATGTTTAAAAGTTCAGTGACTGTCTTTAGGAAGCTTAAACAAACACACTTCAAGAGTTATGCAGATTATTTTATTTGAAGTTTGGGGAAGAAAAATAATTATCTCTTTCAATCCCGCAAAACTTTGCTTGTCACGTATTCAGAGTGCTCTCAGGTATTAACTGATGAAAACCTGGACTAATAGACTTTTGATGGCTTTTTCCTGGCGGGTCCAATTTCAACAAATGAGATGCATGTCTTCAGATGAAACACTTCCTATCCTATTACCAAACATAAATTATGTGTTTATCTGGAGAACAACATAATTCCAGAACAGATTAAATACTTATGAAATCTGTGTCTTACATGAATGCTTTTACATTTTACTTTCAGTTACCTGCTGGTAACACAGCGAGACCACAACAGCAAACACATTTAATTATGGGTTGCTTAGTTTATTCACAATTGGGAGATGAACTGAACTATGAAGTCTTAAAAAACCAGAATTTCCAGAGATGTTTTTGTCAACAAACTAAATTGATGTTACTCTAAAAGGCAAGTAAAAGAGCAGTACAGCATATTGCTAATTTATTTTTCATTACCTTCAGTCTTTCAGCAGTCCAGATCTCAGCTGCAGGATAATAACTACTGCACACTGCTGAATGTTATGACTTCTGGAATTCAGGTAATGAGACAGGCAGGAAGTGTAAAACAAATCAAAACCCAAACCCCTAGGAACTGGAATATTAACATTTGTCATTACTGCCCAGATAACAGTTGATGAACGATACTTACTGTTAGCATTGGAGTTGTCAAGAGCCCCCAGGCAAAGAATTCTAGAAATATCACCACCACCGCATGGTACACGCTGGGCCGGCCAACACCTTGTTGCTAAGAGAGAAAAACACATGCAGTTGTTGTACACATCCAGCTCATCACACCTCCAAACATCTCCTACGTTTTGAGCATAACCAGTTTTCAGGATGATCTACAAACCACGCCCTTGGAAACAACAGTAAGCCAAAAAAAAAAGGAAGGAGAAAAGCTATTACAAAACAAATAAAGATCTCCAGGGAACTTGAAAAAGTCTGTTCCCTCGAATTCTTGCTGATTGAATTATTTGCTCTGTTCTGCCTGTACTGCTCTCACCTCCAGCATGCCTTTAGGTTTCCTTCCCCTTGAGCATCATTCACAACCCTTCCACAGCAGTGTTGCCAAATGGTATACCTCTCCCTGCTACCTCCGCAATTGACAACAAAACAGATCCACTTTATGAAGATCCAAAACTGTGACTATGTACATAATCAGAAGAGCAACAACTCTTGTATTTGAAAATGCCAAAGTATGAGAAAACAAAGGGCTACTTATGCCAGAGACTGAGGAGCTATTTTACTGGTCAACAATCCCAGAAAGAATTACCGAACTGCTGAAGTGCTCATGATTCTGTGTAACTGCTGCCATTCAAGATCCAAGGACTGGATACCAGATGAAACATCTGGAATCTTTTTATTTAGATGAAATGGGCAGAAGCCTTGGGTAAAGCATATTTAACCAGAACTGCTGCTTGCTTTCTTTTTTTCCAAAGCAGACTTAAACAGAACTGCTGAACAATCTCATGGCCTTCAGTGGAGTGACAGCAATAGCTGACAAGGGGAGACCGACAGATGTCATCTACTTAGACTTCTGTGAAGGCTTTGGACAGTCTGACATGACATCCTTATCTCCAAACTGGGAATTGGATGGATGGATGGATGCAGCCAGAGAGCTGTGGTTCATGGCTCTATTTCCACATGGAGACCTGCAACAACTGGTGTCCCTCAGGGCTCCATCCAGGGACCGGCACCCTTTAATATCTTCATCAGTGACACAGACTGTGAGATGGAGAGCAGTGCAGTTGACACAACAGAAGGAAGGGATGCCATCCAGAGGGACCTGGACAAACTTGACAAGTGGGCCCACAAGAACCTCATGAAGTTTATCGAGTCCAGGTTTAAGGTGCTGCACCTGGGTCAGGGCAATCCCAGATAAGAACACGTGGAGGGGTTGGAACTAGATGATCCTTAAGGTCCCTTCCAACCCAAAGCATTCTATGATTCTTTCATTTCTATCTTCCCGTTGCCAGAGTAGCTGTTTTAGACAGGTTTTGTGTTCTGAAATTACTCTTTCCCTTTCCCTTAACACCTGTGCTGCAAAAAATAGTTTCTCAGTGTTTCCAGCCATTCCAAAGCCACTATACTCCAACAGGATTTGGCAATTCTTAGAAAGGAGCAGTACAAGATTCTCAGCTAGTACTCCCACAGATACCTGAGGTTTACTCACAGTATAAAAGAACATGTCTTTTGTTGTGTAATATAATAATAATTCAGGATTAAGTTGAAGAGACATCATCCAGTGACAAGTATCAACCAGACTCTCATTTCAGCAGGTGGAGAGTAGGGAGAGCGTGAAACTCAGGGTCTTCCACTGAACCTCAAAGATGTCAAGACAGTCTGTGATGAAGGAGGAGCAGAGTTGGAGTTTCTTCCCTACTCAGTAATGTTTATCCAAATTGGTAGAGTTTACAGATTTAGAAAATGCTTATATTGCAAGATTCATTTAACAGCGTATAGCGAAAAAAATTTAAAGAAATCCCTATTGCCTAAACAGTCTAAATGCCTAGATCTCTAATAATTTTTAGATCTATCGCAGTTTATCAAAACCTGTAGCAGCAGTGTATCCTACCTAATAAGATTCAATTTATTTTCTACATTGCAGCTTGCTTCAAGCTGTGAGGACTTGAAGAAAAGTTTTCTTTCTCCTGGAAAATAATATAATATCATGCATAAAAGATCACCTCTGAGATGCTGATAACTTTCAAGCACTATTAACATTTCTTCATAGATTACCATGCAATTTCAAATCTCTAAATAACAAAGATTCCAAAGATTATGGGGGTAAAAAAATTCTTCCTCATGTAAGAAGTCTGCAAGGACTTCTATATAATGTAACAGGATAACAATTTTAAGAGTATTTTTTTGACAATATGTATGTCAGCCAGACTAGCACTTAACACGGATTAACTGAAGATCCCTTCCACAGTGGTTTCCTCTGGAAAAAGCAAATTTTATAGTATGGAGTAGGTAAGGGACTCCCTGGACTTTATCCTCCCTCTACTTCTCTCACAGCCTTATATCACTAAGCATGATGTTGGTCCATAAACATCTGGTCTATATTCAACAAACACTTTTAGTGACACTAAAAATAAATTTTTGGACTGTTTGTGGATTTTTTAATAATGTTATTACATGCACATTTGATTTGAGATTGACATTATTTAACAGAAAGATGATGTACACACATAATGAGAAAGACATGCATCTTTTTTCCTCAGAAGTCATTTTAAGAAGTATTTTTGTTGCTCTGTGCCTCAATGAATCTTTTTTGGAATCAAAATAGTCAGCAAATCACTTCTGGCAGAACCACACAGGTTACAGTTAGCTGCACTGAACTAAAAAACAAACAAACAAACAAACAAAAAACCACACAGAAATCACCTTTTGGATTCACTACATGATCTGGAAAAGTAGAATTCAAAATCATGAAACCAGGACAATTCACTGGCATTGTCAGTAATGGAACGATGCAGACAGTCACTTCTGGATGCCCATCTTTTCTGTAGGTCCCAAGAACTCTTTATCACAAGAGCTTCCCAAATTTTAATCAAGCATCAAATTCTTTTTAAGACAATAAAATAGTTCATGATTGATCCTGTACACAGCCTGGTTCACAGATTTTTTAAAAAGCGACAAAAACTCTTTACGCATTTCAAACTCAAAGAGGCTTCTAAAAACACACCTGCTTTTAGCATGAAGCTCTATCCAAGCAGTGGGTGTGTCTCATTTCTGCAGTGAGAAAACGCTCTGCAACAGAACTGCTTGCAATTTACATAAAGAACTTTGAGCACGCAAAAAAAATGGTTATAAACTTGGAACACAAAGAGCTTGAGGCGTCTTGAACTAAACAACACGGGAACAACCTACTGAATTCCTCATTAAAGGATGAAAAAGATTTTAAAAGGATTTCAGAAATAGTGAAGATATGGTAAATATACAAGTTGCTTGCCTCATCCTCCACCCTCAAAATCAAAAGTGTTTTGTTAAAAATCAGGTGCCCTCAGGAAAGCCTTAAAATCTGTTCTGGTTTTATTTTCTATGCACCTGGATCATCTCCATATGACAGAGCAGTGTCTGGCAGAGACACTGTGTATGAACATTACAGCTGCTTTCAAATGCAGCTGCTGGTCAAGCTTTTATACTGGCATGATCAATAATGAGCAAAACATTACTTATTCTCAAATGCTTAAGAATACAAGTTTAAGGCCATCATTACAAAATCTGAAGTCCTAAAAGTTCTAACAAAACTCCTACTATTTCTCCAGTTTTACACTTTTGCTCCTTCTCTGCCTCTTTTCACTACCCAATTCTAAAAAATAATAAAAAAAAATTATTTCTGCTGTTATTGAGTCAGATTAAACCCAAAAGTTAATTTGAAGGTAACATGGAAAACTACTGGGAGGCGATACAATTGTTTTTTTCAAAGCCAAACAGCTGTTGGACATTAATAAATCCATGAGAGGATGTCAGAATCATAAATCCAGCTGGCAAGAACTGCTAATAGGGGGGAGGGAAAAACACAATATAGTGTCAGTAAGAATGCCTTATCTTAGACATTCTGAAGAACAGCTAGTACAATTCATCCTAAAACACTCAACAGAAACATGAAATCTTATACCCAGTCCCAGATCTCCAGAGCAAAGCTAGGAATTGACAGTATTCATCTATTCACACATTTTTAGGTAACTATTTATCTGTCAATTTAAATCTGTAATTTAAGTATTAAAATTGTAAGAATGGCTGCAAAAGCACCATAACATCAATTTCAAACATGCTTAAATGTTTGTGTCTCTTAAGAAATATGCCTATTTCAGAAAAAAAAAATCCCTTCTCACTGTTAAAATCCTGAAGTCCTCCAGAGCACCTTTTCAAACTTTTCATCTTTTGATGAAGGCCATATAGTCTTGCTAAGCAACTTAAGCAAAACATTCAATTGGAGAAATACAGCATGCTTTTTTGCTTCCATGTGGGTGAAGCAGCAGAGCCCACTGCCCACAAAGCCGGGCACAAGTTCTCCATCCTCAAAGGTTCTGTTTCAATATTCACCTGGAAATGCCCTGGGCAACTTGCTCAGGCCTCACAGCTGACCCTGTCCTGAAGGGGATCTCCCTAAAGTACCTTTACAGTCGTGTAATCCTATTATCTCTCAAGCAGATAAAAACCAAACTCAAGCTGAACTTTTGAATTGACAAACGACAGGAACTTGCCTTTCTCCACCCTCCCCACACCACCCTCTGGAAATTCCTTCCCACCAGTAAATAGGGTCTCTCAGGAGAGCCTGCTAGCTGCTAATTTACTTCCAGTACAGACACACTTTGCAGACAGCACTCACTTTCCTTCTATAACACATGCATTAGGTAACAAATTTTTGTACTTTCTTTTTTTTTAAAAAAGTGCCTACAGAAACATATTCCCCCGCAAAAATTAACTGGTAACAGTACTTATTTTCACACTACCACCTGCACTGCAGTCCACTATGTCAACTCTCATGTTTTCAAGAAAACAAAGAACTGAACTAACAGAATCAGAAAAACATCTCGAGAACCATGATTTCATCTATGAATCATTCATATCTTGAAGTTCATGCCAAATTATAAATCGCATTCCCTTCCCATCATTTTGCTAGTTTCCCCCCAAAATTCAACAATTGCAAATGCAAACTTTTCCTGGCAGGCCTCTCTACATAACTATTTAATCATTTTAGCTTATTCCTGCACAAAGAGTATGCTCCACTCCATCCCACTACATTACAGATTCTCTTTTTGTCCACACATATTAGCCAGGGAGCTCTCTAGGGATACTGCATATTTACCTTTTTATAGTGTTTTATTCTCTTTAATTTTCAAACAGAAGTATTCTGGATCGACATTAATTCCAATTGTTCCCCACAAATGCTCCATTTGCCAGAACTGGCAAAAATTCAGTGGAAAAAAAGCCACAGAGCACAAATGAAAGTACTTTCCAATCCAGTACAGCATTTTAGACATGCCTTGTGAACTGCAATATAAATCACAACTAATTCAGTTATACATTGTCCAAACTTGTATTTCACTTGCAAAAGAAATACCCTCAGCAGATGTCTCTCTGGACTGTAAGATCACGATGCGCTCTCTCAAGAAAAAGCTAAATCTTATTGCACAGGTTTGGAGCCACAATTCTTTCTAAGAGGAAAAGCCTGTGCAGATTTTGTAAAGACAAGCTGTACCTTAAAAGATCCTGCGGTTCTCCAAAGAACATGTATAGTTAATGAGATCACATCAATAAGCTTTCTGAAAATTTAGTAAACGTACTCAAAGACGGTCACCAAAGGCTCTTAAAGCAAGCAAACTCTTCACAGGAATTAAAAACAAAATACATAAACAAAGGGAAGTTACCAGAGCAGTCCCAGTGCTCTCTCCTAGCAGCTATGTAGTTCAGTACATTCATAACTGAGCTGTAAAACCAGGTAAAAGCAAAGTGACAAAGTTCACTGATGACAAAACACAACCCACGCTGGAAGAGTTATAGGGCAGTGGTGAAGAACAACAGAACTTGATGGTAGATTGAAACTAATGTAGCTGAATTTAACCAATTCAAGCATGAAAAAACAATTTTATTTCCACATATAGCATGACTACTATGTAGGAATGTGATCCTGGAGGAAACAGTTCAGTGAAAGACGTGAGTTCAGCATTTAGCAGTGGTTTACTGAAGTGTATTCAAACATATATCCCATCAGGAAAAGGATTATCACTATATTACTTCATAAACACATGATGTGCCTGCCTTGCTAACCCTCTGCTTCTTGTGTTCTAACAATTTCTATTAGATCTACAAAAAGATCCTCCTCTTATCCCATGACTGCTTGTTTTGTTCAGAAGCTTTAAGCAACAAACATTACTGAATGTCTATTTTACAGAAGCACAAGGGGCTCACAGAAAGGAAAAGAACGGTGCCAAAGGTATGGAGGAATCCCGGAGCACCCTCCTCCAAGCTGCAGTCAAAATAGCTGCAGATACAACCGGGATTCACTGAACTGGGAGTGACATGAAGGGTGTGGCAAAACAATTGTCACTGCTTCCTTTTACTAAGATACAAGAAAATAAGTGCCACTTCACATAATTTACACCTGGTGTCTAAAATATTTTGCCCTATTATATTTCCTCCTGGGAATATATTCCTGGTTAAGTTTAGGCTGGATAAGCTTATGAAGCAGGAATCTTCTAAGGCACGTAAAACATGAACACCATTTCTGGTTCAGTCTTCATGGCTGAGGCCACTGAGGAAGGAAGATCAACCAACCAAACAATTGCCACACACCCTGCCACAGTCTGAAAGCTCAGCTTTAGACAGTACTAATTGCCTAATTAAGCTATTTCTTACAGAAATAACATATAACCAGCATATTACACTACAAGTGTAACAAGCTGATTTATCTGTTGCTGAAGTTTTCTTCCTAAAATATAGAAACCCATGTGACACTGAGAATTCCTCTAAAAAGCACCCCCAGCTTAGTTAACTCACATGGTTCTCCATGAGGCAGATAATTACTCAAGCTCATTGTGCAGTGGGTAGGGCTGGATCTCCAGTACTAAATTACAGGTCATAATTATATAAAGCTTCTGTTGCTGTAGCCTAGTGTACTTCTCTCAGAACACAAAACCTTCCACAATCCTAGACCTTGGAGGAACAGTAGATTCATAACAGCAGAAGTGCCCTCTCAGTATAAATACAAGCCAGAGTGATTTGTTTTCAAAGACAGCAGCTAATCACTCCTGCAACAGTTCAGACTCAGCATCAATTTAACATGATGGGCAGATTCAGAATTACACTGGCCACCTTGAGAAAGCAATAGTGTTCATCTCTAATTACTCAGACTTAACATGAAAAATAACTTGTGTGGGAGACAACAGTGCTCCACAAAGGACTCAATACCCAAACTGACAACTGAACAATGTGTATACTACTAGCAATCCAATTAAATCTTACAAGCAAGAAATTTAAGAAACCAGCTTACTGAACTCAGAGCTGTTTCAGAAAAGTCTCATATCATTAAATCATGGTGCCTCAGTTTCACTGCACTGTATTTTTTATGAAATATTAAAAAGAAAAATGTTAGCAGTAAGGGTGAGAACCTGTAACTTACAGCTGCATAAAATAGCTTAAATAATAAAGGCTGGCATACCTCCAACATGTGCAGTTCAGAATGCTTTCATTACTTTTCTAAAAAACATAAAGGTCTCAGGCTTCACAATAGCTGGGGCATTTTATAGTGTCCCAGAACAGTAAACTCAGGTGTGATTAATTCTCAAAGAGGTACATAGGTGTGACTTCTCTGACATCCCCTTTGGGGACTTCTCCCATAAAAGCACTTGATTTAGACAGTATGGCACTTTGATGAAAAGCTTCCTTAGTGTGGCATTATTTTACCAACAATAGGGTACATAGAAATGAAGTGTGTGGGATCAATATTCTCAACGTCACACTAAGTTTTATACTACCAGTGTTCATAAGTCTGATGTAACAAGATTGCATAACCAGTAACAAAATGTCCCACAGCATCCTTTCTTTCAATTTCTGAAGCTCACTGAAATCATGGTAATACAGCCATTGAAAACTGATTTAATTGCACTGGAATTTACTTCAACATACTATTGTTCTTACTAGTTTTAAACCAGCAGCTCAATTCATTAGAAGCCATTTGTTCAGCATTTATATTTTAGTTCTTTGGTTCAGAAGCCAGTGCATTCAACAGGATGAAGTTAGTTACAGATAAATCAAAACCCAAAAGCTTGTTATGCCCAGGCTGGAGGGGCAAAAGGAGAAAGCCTTGCACGGCCTGACAGACTTGGTCATACTCTTCCTCTTTGTCCTACAGATCTGATGTGGCAGAAGAGTAATAATGAAAATAAAAAATTGAGACATTCTTCAAAGACCAAAGACGCAGCTCACAGAAATTTCACTTCTGTATTTACTTTTTTAGCAGCAGACCAAAAGGCAAGCTTCCCCTTTCAGATGTCAGGGATGCACTCCCACTGATATCAAACAGATCTCAGCAACTACATCTAAAGCCATGATCCAGCCCCTCATATTTTAGTGTGAATAAGTTCTTTCAACGAAGTCTAAGCAGAGAGAGTTCTAGCAATGTGACAGCCACATGAGAATCACAGGGAGGTGCAGGAACCGCAGTAAAAAAGCAGGAAACAGACTGTTCAGTCAGGAACTGAGACACAGACCCGAAGATGATGCAAGTATAATGGCACTACTGCTATACCAATGCACAAAAGATAAGGCTAGAGCCCCAAGCTTTTCTCTCTTGTAGGAGAGAAGAGAAACACAAAGCCCCCTAAGCGCACATCTAGGAGGGAAGGGGGCAAATCAAACCCAGGAAGCAGAACCTGAGATCATTTTATGAAATCAAGAATTTACATCATTTAGAAGCTAAGTTTTCAAACTGATAGAAGAATATATTTTAAGTACTCTAAAACATTCTTTTAACACTTAATCCAACTGTAACAAACATTCCATCCATTAATAAAATGACAGGTTAGCGACTTCGTCAGTTATGGACTGATTTTCCATTTGAGCTTTCTCAAAGTTAGAGAAAGAAGTCCTTTGGTACTTCCTAAAATCTTCCTACTTGTACCTTCCATTTCCTATTCTCTGTTCATACTTAAATAAATTCAACTGGTTTTCTTCTATATGCTGGGATCATCCTCTATTTCTTCCACTACATCATCTGAGCGGATAAAACTAAAAGCTTGTATTTCTTAATTAAAACATTAAATCTTCTAGACTCTATCTAAAATCATTTTCCTAGTCTGACTTCAGATTGGGTTACTGCATCTTATATACACTAGAGTCCTTAATGGGAGCTGCTGTACACAACACTGGAACAGCCAATGTACCACACAGCAGACCTCAGCTGCACTTCTTGAAGGCCTCAAATCTGCTTTCTGAAAGATGCAACCACTTCTAAAAAAATAACTGAAAGACTTGAACATAAAATTGACGGGTAACAAGAAGCGTGACTTCCATAGAATAACTTGTGTGGGTTTTTTTACATCCTCTCTGGTTTATTCACGTATTAAAAGTACGTTCATCAAACACGAGTAAAGCACAAAGAACATACGTGTGTCAAACAGATGGCGCCAAGATTTATTTCTTTTACGTTCTTGAGCTCCAGCCATGATCACGTTAATGCTACACCGTTAATGCTCAGCTACACATACTCGCTCACGTTCACGTAGAACTGTCCTCTCTCGGAGGGCAGGTGACACACAAAGCAGACACTGGCTCTCTGACACAAACTTTATATTGCTTTGAAACTTTCGGCGTATGCAATGCTTTCAGCATGCCTTACTTTGTGAGTAAACGAACATCACTAAATCATTCAGGAACACATGAACGTGAACATATCCTCTAAAAAGAGGAATATATAGATAGGAAGTCGGGCTGCGAAAAAAACATTGCCTTCAAAAACTGTCAGCGACAGGACCATCCGTCTTGGTACTTCGTGTTTTCCCTCTGGGTTCCTCTACCCCAGCTTAAGCTCTGGCCTCGCTGCCAACAAAACAGGATGGGTTGTGTCGCCTCAGCCAGGACCGTCCTGCCACCCGTGCCCACCGCTGCAGAGCGCCCGTCTCTGGCCGGGTTTCAGGGCACCATGCGGGCAACACACGGACGGAGGGACAGGCTGAAGCCACTCGAGAGGCGCTTCTGCTGGGAAGAAATCAAAGCACCGCTGCCAGGCTTACAGATGCAACTTTCCTAGGAGATACTTTACCAGGAGAGCGCACAGATCCCTCGTTTCCAGCTCCCGTCATTCGCACAGAGGCATTTTTAGCGCTCGGCGCGGAGAAACGAAACAGAAAGCGCAGCTAAGTCACGAAAGCTGCAGTACTTCAGTTCACGAAGGGACACCTCCGAGAAAACTCCGAAGGGAAACTTAAGCTTTAACCTTCCTACCGCCCCGGGATCGCTTATTTTGGAAGGAAAAACGTTCTTTAAACAGCCACCTGCTCCCAGGTGTGGCCGCTGGCCGGCAAAACCCGTGAGGAGCGCAGCGGGGCCGCAGGGACGAGCAGGGCACGGCCGCACCCCGAGCCCCAGAGAGCCCCCCGGCAGGGCTCCGGGGCTCAGCCGGGGGTAGCCAGGGGGGCAGCCGGCCCGTCACGGCCCAGGCCCGGCCCGCACCGCCGCCGCAGGGCCGGCAGGGCCCGCACGAAGCCGCCAAGGAGCCCCCCGGCCCCCTTCCCGCACTCACCGCGCCGCCGCCCGCCCTCAGGCCGACCCTCTTCACCAGCATGAGGCAGCCGCCCCACCTGCCGCCGCCGCCGCCCTCCGGCAACGAGGACGACGACAACGACGATGGCGGCGGCAGCGGCGGCTCCTCCTCGTCCTCCTCCGCCCGCCAGGCCGGGGCTGGCGGCGGCTGCGGCTCGGGGCTCATGTCGCTCCCAGCATGGTGGAGCCCCAGCAGCGGCCGGGCCGAGCCGAGCCGAGCCGGGCGCGGCGGCAGCGCCGCCTCCCCCGCGATGCCGCGGCCGCCCCGCGGAGCCGCCCCTGAGGCGGGACCGGCACTGCCGCCCGCCTCCCGCCGGGAAGGGACGGCTGGGACAGGCTGGAAAATGCAGCCCGGGTCACCGAGCCCCACCTGCGAGCAGGCACCGACCACCACGGCAGCTACACCGCGGCGATGAGCTGCCGCGTTCCAGTGTTTCCCTGAATACCTGCGGGGGTGGTGCCTCCACCAGCTCCTCAGGGAACTCGTTCCAATGTCTAATCGCCCTTCCTGTGAATAAACTCTTCCTAGTATTCAATCTAAACCTCCCCTGCTGCAGCCTGAGGCAGTTTCCTCCTGTCCTGTCACTATTAGCCTGGGAAAAGAGGAGGATCCCCACCTCTCCACACCCTCCTTTCAGGTAGTTTCGGAGAGCAATAAGGTCTTGCCTGAGTCTCCTTTTCTCCAGCCGGTCCTCATCAGACTTGAGCTCCAGACCCTTCCCCAGCTCCACTGCCCTTCTCTGGACACACTCCAGCACCTCGGTGTCCTTCCTGAATTGAGGGGCCCAGAAAATAGGATTTAAGGTGCAGCCTTACCAGTGAGACAATCACTTCCCTGGTCCTGCTGGCCACGCTGTTTCTGATACAGAAGGCGAATCTCTCCCAAACTAGCATCGCGTATGGCTCTGTTAAACCTTGCTGGGCCCTTCAGTCCTTCATCTTCAGGCAGGTACAACGGTGAGCTTGGTTTCCCCTCTCAGAAGTACTGCAAGGCCACCTGGTTGTCATAAGCAGTGCCCCACATTCATCATAAGAATCAGGAACCACTCGATCCCACTCTCCATGTTGCTGACAAAGATGTTGAACAATAGCAGCCCCAACACTGACCCCAAGGAACACCAGTTCTCTCTGGTCTCCATGTGGACCATCAATCACAACTATTTGCATGCAGCCATCCGTCCAGTTCTTTATGCACTGGGTGGTCCACCCATCAAATCCATGTCTCTCCAATTTAGAGACAAGGATGTCATGCAGGACAGCGTCAAATGCTTTGTGTAAGTTCGCGTAGACAATGTCAGTTGCTCTGCCCCATCTACCGATGCTACAGCCTGTCATGGAAGGTCGCTGAATTGGTCAGGCATTATTTTCCCTTAGTAAAGCCATGTTGGCTGTGACCAATTTGGCCTCTTTGTTTTCCATCTTTCCATCATAGTTTCCAGGAGAATCTTTTCCACAGTCTTGCCTGGCACAGAGGTAAGACTGACTGGTCTGTAGTTCCCCAAGTCTTCTGCTTTATCCTTTCAAAAACTGGGTGTTATAATCCCTTTTTTCCAGTCATCATGGACTTTACCTGACTGCCACAATTTTTAAAAAATGGTGGGTAGTGGCTTATCAATTTCATCTGTTATCTCCCTCAGGACCCCAGGATGAATCTCATCAGGTCCTAGGGACTTGTGCATATTCAGGTTCCTTGGAAGGTCTTGACCTTGATCCTCTCGTGCAGTGAGCTCAGGGTCCTCATTCTTCCAGTCTCTGCAATTGCCTTTTTGACTTGGGAGGCTTGGCTAGAGCACTTGCCGTTGAAGTCTGAGGCACAGAAGTGATTGACAACCTCACCCTTTTCTTTGTCCAGGGTAGCCAAGTCCCTCTTTCTCTTCTGGAGGACATCAAATGGGATTATCAAGTAGCAAGTTTAAAACAGACAGAAACAAGTGTTTTACCAGTCAAATTGTCAGTAATTATGAAACTCATTTCCACAGAAGGTTTTGGTTAAAAAAGTACAAGTGGTTTAAAACACAGTTAGATAATTTTGTGGAATAAAACCCTATTAAGGGCTAGTAAACCACACAAAGTCCCCCAGCCTGCTAGCTGCACAGAGGTGGGTGAGTTATTTGGAAGATCCCTCTGCTGTTGCTTGTATTTTCCATAAAATTGCATAAGCATACACTAATGTTTCAGAACCAGGATAGGCGTAAGTTTGGTGTAGTTCTACATATCTGCTCTTCTATTTTAAGGACAGACTCACAGCTTTTGAAAGAGAAAACAGAATTGCACCATCTGACCAACTTGCCAAGCATATAATGGCTGGTCTGACAGAAGTATTACTGCTCCATTTATTTCACTGTGTGTATACCCTCTAGAAAATTGATGATAATTTGTATCTCAGTGCTAATAACCATTATTACTGATCAAAAAAATATCAAAGGTTGCAGAACCATTTGAACACAGAGGATGATGGTGTTGGTGGGGCCAACAATTTGTAAAAGCAATCCCTGCAGCTTGCGGGAGTGCTCCGTCTTGGCAGGGTGCTGATGGAGATCACCTTACCCAGTGAGCTGTCTATAAACAACCTGAAGGCTCCTATCAATGAAACAATACTGTGTGCAAGAGGTGCAGCTTATTCTGCAGGACAGGCACTTGCCATGGTTTCTACATTCAGTCTGAGCTATGTGTTACAATAATGTGAGCTGTAGGTATCAGGGACCAGAAAAACCTTCCGCTCTCTCTCCATACGTCACAGCTCCCAGTGAGAAGGGTTTAGAACCAAAGAGCCATTTTTCCTCTTTCATTTCTTTATGTTATTAAAGGCAAAGAACAAAACCAGTGGACTGTGGTCCAGTACTGCAATTTAGCTGGGCACGCTGCGAGAAATCCTTGCTGGTTTGTTCTAGTTCATTATAGCCTAGTCCCAAACATTCACCAAAGTAAAATTACCTTCTTTTATGCTCTTGGGGTCCCTTGTAATTTGTTAATTCCTGTAAGCACAGACAACTTTGAAGGAAATTTATGCAAGCAAATGAGTCTAGGGACTATTGACAACACTACTTCCACATTGTACTTTTCTACCTATAATCAATCACATCTCATAAAACATTTTTTTCCACAGTGTTATGCTAAGTTTTTTCCGAGCTCATCCAAAAAATACAGTAAATAGTTCCTCATATGCATCAACCCTTTCTTAACTAATGAAGTAATCATAACAGTAGCAAAGAGAGAGATCTGGTATAGACAAAACCTGGGAATCTCCCAGTGTTATTTGAAGGCCTTTACTACCACAAAGTACTCAACAGAGTAAGGAATAGATCAAATCCTATCAGCTGCTGAAAGGGAGTTCCACTAGATGGGGTTATAGTTTCAAAGGGAGAATATTTTCTCATCTGGTTTGAGGCTGAGTGCTCTTTTGCTTCTTATTTTGTTCAAATTGGCAACATAATTCTATGAAATTAGAACACATTGTCTTTATTTCTCTGGCTCGCCAGTAGATTTTTTTGACCATTCTGACATTCAGCACAAGTTATTGCAGCTTTATCTGAGTGTTTGGGCACTGTTGCCACTGTTCATAGATTTCATGGCTGAAATTTGGGGTTTTTTTCTTTGCTGTCCCTAGCATTACTTCAGTACCATTTTATATGCTAATGTATAGCGGTTACAGAAAAAAAAATCTGTCACAAATTATCTTAATTTGACAGTAGTAACATCATTTGTGCCATAATCTATGAACTATTTGGAACAGAGTTTTTGTTTATTTCTTTATTTTTGTAAAAAAAAAACCAGTTAGCACAGGAGTGCCCTGTAACTGGGTTTGAATTCCCCTGAAGGCAATAAAAATAATTATATTAAATATATACAATAATTATGTTCCTAGATCCTTGTTACTGTTCAGTTTTAAATAAGCTTTCTTAAATGAGAATCAATCAAATGTAGTAAAAACTAAAAGGAAGAACACATACACAAAAATCCAGTGAAACTAATTAATAAAATTAATTTTTACATTGTTTTGTGATTATATAATAACTGATATTAATATTCTTGTACCGTATTTGTTGTTGTTATGCTTAGGACACTTTTATTCATATGTCAGTTTAATTAATATTTATAGTAATGCCTTTGTATTTTACATTTTAAATATGACGATGGGAACCTCAAGGGTCATCTGTATTGTAATGAACTTAATTGAATTTAGAGAATACTAAATCACCTCTATCTACAATCTTTTGTACAGAAGAGTGCAAATGAAATTTAACTTTTAAAACCACTGGAAGAAAAAAGAAAAGGGGGGGGGGCAGCAGAAGGGGACAAGGACAGGAACACAGGGAAATTGAGAGTCATCTAGGGATTATATCAAATATTGTGATATCCAGTAAGAGTTACTGGAAAATCAAGCATATTTTAAAGGTTTTTTACTTCACTTTTGGCTCACTGACACTCAATATTTAAACTTTTTTCCAGCAAAAGAAATTCTAGCTTGGGAGCTGTCAGAAGTACTGTCATTCACCCTATGAAACAATAACAACCATAAGAAATATGCAATGGCAATTTGTTTCTTCTGAAATTTTTAAGTGAAATAGTTGCGTTCATTAACACAATTCTGGATGTCCTTGCTGAACCTGACAATACTTTTTTTCCCCCCATTGTTCAAAGATTGCATTAGCAAGTGGAAATTGGATTATGGAAGAGGTCATTGGAGATTATCCGATCCCAAGACACATTATGGTAATTTATCTGGTGCTTGCGAGATGTCTTCCAACTTCATGTCTGCATTACACTGTAATTCAGCTTCCATGAAACTTCCTTTTATGTTGCTAAGTTTTTTGACCCATGAATAAGATATTACACTTTTTCTTATACTTACCATTTTTATTTCTTCTCTGTGCTTGAATCTTATAATTAACTAAAGCTACTTATCCCTCATATATTGTAATTTGTTGAAATTTTGATCTTTTGCAGCTCTTTTTTTTTACATCAGTTTATTGCAGTTGTTGCTCAATTAATGAGTTTAGCTTTGTGCTTCTGCAACACTATGACATGGCTATTACCTTCCCCCAGTAATTAGCTGTCACAGAAATTTGAATAACAGCAGCTCAACAAAGTTGGAAAGAGAATTAAAAGAAGCAGGTCCTACTCACTACAAAATATTAAATCTTTGTGTGACACCTGATACCGAGATTTTTGTGTTTGAAGGTTAAATTTTGGAAGGAAAATGCTTTTTATTTTGACTGAAGGCAAGACTTCACACCTTTGGAATTAAAGGCATGTAAAATGTGTGGCTGACACTGCTGAGAATTTTTCAGCATGAACTGTAAGATTTGTGTCTTACTAATGTGAACCAAGGGTTTTTTTCCCAGGGATTCTCCTGAGCTACTTTTTTCAGTTGGACAATTAAATAAATGTATCAGCTTCCACCTATTTGGTTCTCTGCAGTCTATTACATCCCTTTTAATTGGCAGGGCAAGAGTCAGTGGGCTGAGACACAGGAGGTTCCTCCTGAACAGCAGGAAACACTTATTCATTGTGCAGGTGGGTGAGCATCACAAGAGATCTCCCAGAAAAGTTGTGCAGCCTCTCCTTCCTTGCAGATGTCCAAAAGCCTTGTGGACATCATGCTGGGAAGTTGGCTCTAGGAGGCCCTGCATGATTCCAGAGTCTGGACAAATAACTTCCAGTGGTCCCAGCCTCAACCGTTCTGTGATTCTGAGTTTATTCAGACATATCCAACAGTCATTATTTGCTAACCTGCTGTATTCATACATGCTTGTCAAAATATTCTATATAGTTAGAACAGTTTGCTGTTGCTGCCAGATACAGAACATATGAAATTACTTTTTCATGATCCCTTTTAAAATATATACTTGAGGTTTGGATTTTTCTGCAATCATATTGGAGAGAAAATTCACATTTCAGCAGGATAGGAGCTCAAGAACATTTTCTTTCTGGATTGTATGTAATTCATATCTTACTAGAAGCATCCACATCACAAGATGTATTACATGCTGTTTTCCAAATAAAAAATAATAGTAAGGTGATATTATTATAGAAGAACAGAAGGTCAAAATTATTACAGTACATAGTATTGTTATGGATAAGATGTGCAACATATAAAAACATAACACCAGAAATTAGTGACAAAAGTTCAAAGACTAGTCCACGAGATCACCTGCAGCTATCTTTGTTGTTGCCTATGAGTGGTAACTTGCAACTGTTCAGGCTAACATGCTTAAAGACAATTCTGTGTAATTTTGGGATCCACAGCTGCAGAGGATGTTGGTCACTTTTTGTTTTTCACTAGCAATTTTGGCAACAAATTTCAATTTAATTTTGTTTTAGTTTTTGTACAGCCATAAGACTGATATTCATGATTATTCAAAAAGTTTGCTTCAGATTTATCAGCGCAGTGATGAGGATGTGGCTTCCATCATTTGTATCAATACTTGTTGAGTAGCTTACGTGAAAATATGATAGCCAGTTATCATTCAGGAATGAAGCATCATCCACTGTGAACTGAAGAAGGTGATAAGCAAATTTTAATTTACCCCTGAGTTTTTTATAACAAAGCATCAAGGAGTAGACATCAGTTTAGGTTTTCTGCTCAAAGCAGTCTTGGGGTGCTTCGTTACAGGATGCTTTACTGTTAAATATATGAAAATATTGACACTAGTTTAATCAAATTTAGGTATATGTCCTTTTAAGAACTGTACAAATGTCATTGCTAATGAGTAGCAATGAGTTATTTTTTGAGTTGTTAGTGTGTTCAGAGAAGACCTGGAAGATTTCCATGCAGATGTTTTCTAAAGTCATATTCCTTATGAGCTGTAATAACTGCTTGGCTTGAGTGGGTTTTTTTGCTGTTTCACGTGAAATTGTAGCATGGGAAGGGACTAAGGAAAAGTCCCTTTTAAAAGCTGAGCATTAGCATTTTCCCTTTCGGCATTGCCTATTTCAACTTCTGTATCAATTTTAAAGCAGTTGATCAATATAGCAACTCTGTATTGCAAAATGTAGAATGCACAATAGCCTCAATTCATGTTGATTGGAATGTCATCAGTGTTACTGAAGTAGTCTCTGCAATTAATTCAAAATACAAGAGTTAGAATGGTTTGGGTTGGAGCAGACCTTTAAAAAGTCTTCTAGTCCATCCTCTCTGCAATGAGCAGGGTCATTTTCAGCTGGATCAGGTTGCTCAGAGCCATGTCCAGCCTGACCTTCAATGTTTCAAAGGATGAGGCATCCACCTTTCTGAGCAACCTGTCCCAGTGTCTCAGCATCCTTATGGTGAAAAATTTCTTCCTTCTTTCTTATTTAAATCTACTCTCTTTTACTATAAAACTGTGATGCCTTCTATTGCAACACATCCTGCTAAGAAAATTTGTCCCCATCTTTCTAACGAGGCCCCTTCAGGTACTGAAAAGCCACATTGAGGTGTCCCCAGTACCTTCTCTTCTCCAGACTGAACAACCTCAACTCTCCCAGCCTTTCCTCATAGGAGAGGTGTTCCAGCTCTTTGATCCCCTTTGCAGCCCCCGCTCTGGACCTGCTGCTACAGGTCTGTGTCTTTGCTGTGCTGAGGGGCTCCAGAACTGGACACAGTGCTCCAGGTGGACTCTAAGTAGTGCCAGAGAGGAAGGATGCCCTCCCTTGACCTGCTGGTCATGCTGCTCGTGATGCAGCCCAGGATGCAGTTGGCTTTCTGGGCTGCCAACACACATCACCAGCTCATGTCCAGCTTCTCACCCACCAGTACTGTGAAGTCCCTCTCAGCAGGGCTGTTCTCAATCTTTTTATTCCCCAGCCTCTCTTGATACTGGGGGTTGCCCTAACTCTGGTGCAGGACCTTGCACTTTTCCCTGTTAAACCTCATGAGATTGCCACTACTCAAATTTATTCAGGTCCGCCTGGATGGCATCCTGTCCATCAGGTGTATCAGCTGCACCCTCAGCTCGGTGTCATCTGAAAACTGGCTCAGGGTGCAATTGATCCTCCTATGTCATTGATTAAGACATTATTCTATTAAGACATTAATAATTCTAACTATTTTTTTCTTGATTTAATTAAAATAGTAGTTACTTTCTGCACAGTCACAAATAATTTCCTTAATCATAAGGATTAGCTGAATATTCCTATTCCTAGTGAACATATTGATTCCAATCATAATATGCAGTCTGCCAAGTCCATGGGACAATATTGAGAGTAAGGCCATTATAACAGTCTTGGAGTGATCCATTAGGAGGATTAAGGGAACCAGAAAAACCTCTTTGTATGTCAAAATGGTATATACTTTCAGTCTGAAGAGGCGTGTTAGTGTCAAGGACAATGCATACATGGGCCACGTGGGAAATCTTGCTGGCTCACAATGGCACTTAAAAAAGAAAAAAAACAAAACAGGCCACTATTTACAGGTCCAGAAGGGTCATTTAGCTGATTTGTGAAGGGAAATGAGTTAGAATAAAGTTTCTCAGTGTTCTTTTCTGTGGTTTCTCTGTAAGGGAATAACACATTCAACAATGCTTCAGGCACATGGCAAAGTTGACACTGATGCCATGTTTTGAAGACACACACATATCCATCAGTGTGCGAGACCTCTGCTTGTGTTTACATCTTGGGATCAGTTGGAAATCAAAGGAAAAATAGTGTTGTGAGAATTAGCACATTATTAAAATATGGCTTCGTCAAGTGAGATCCAAGTTGCAGCAAATAAGAGACACTTTTAATTTTCATTGTTCTCTGTTTTAAAAAATATCTCTACTAGATACATATATGCCTCTCTCAAAGTGTGTTGTCTACAGGTTCTAGTAGTAGAAATGAATGATTAAAAAAATGCCACCAAGTTAAAATGCTGAAGAATTCTTGTCAGCAGGAAATGTCAGGTTAGTTATGCTGCCAGCACTAGAAACTCAAATGCAACATTTCAAACTTAAACAGAAATAAAAAGGAGATGGTGTTTGACCTTTACCCACACAGTTCTTAATTCATTTAAGCTGAGTCCAGTCATTTAAGATTAATTTACTGGCTACACATAATAGATGGAAATTGAAGCTCAGTTCTAACTGTAGCTGATGTTCATTACTCTATTTTAATATATTATATATAAATATATATTTTTATTACAACAATTATTCAACCACAAATAGCTGCAGTTCAACAGTTTGCTGCAGCTTGTATAATTCAGTAGATAAAATAAAGAATATAGGAGAGTTGATTTGAAGTAAAGAAAAATGCCAAGGTGGCAGAACATACTTACTTAAACCTGAATTTGCTCAAGAAAGAGAAGATGTGAATATCAAAAATTCCAATGTATACAGCTGCAAATCAGATATTTTCTCTACTGAAATTTCAGCTGGCATTGCTCTTATCCAGTTAAACGTTGCTGGTGCTACTGTTAGTCTGCTTCTCTTGTGTAAAGCAAAAGCTAATAGAGCCATAACTTGACCTTACTGCTAGAGTAGTAGAAAAGCCATCCCTAATGGTTTGACCTGTCTATATCCCTGACTTATATATCACACATGTCATCACATGAGGAAGAAGAATTCAATTCTCACTTTTTTACACTTTTACCAAAGTAATAGAATGTTAACTCTTGCAGAGATTTAATTTCTTTGGAAGAGACTACAGGTTGAAGCATTCACAGCACTTTGCTTTGAATGACAGATTCATGTATTCCCAGGCACTGCAGAGCAGTTTTCAGTAGCTTCCCACAGCAGGGATGGTCATAGTGGCTACCACTGCTCACCCCCTGACTCCAATTTCCATTATGTCCCATTCAGAAAATAACTTGCTCCAGTTTTCAGATTTTAGTGAATGACCGTGTAAATACCTTGTAATAATATATTTTCAGGTTTTCTACTGGAATTTTAATGCCATTATTTTGAATTCCCTCTCACTTTGAAGAAAACAGGTCTCAAAATATTAACCAGACAAAAGCTGTGAGTAGGAGCTAGTGTGGAACAAAGTAGCATTTTAAAGAACCAATCTCATTAATGAAAATTAATGTGTAGACTCACAGAATACTTAGTAAGTATATCCATATAAGTCCCAGGTACAGAGAAACTGTGAGTTATAGTGGTATAGCCTGTTACAGAATTTGTTGAGAAACTTAGAAGAACATGTGATTCAAGCACAGTGAATGTTTTAGTGGAGTCAGTTATTTCCCTTGCAGATGGGTTTAGACCTGTATCAGATTTCAGAGGTCCCCCTTGGGTGATTATTGCTTCTCTTTCACTGTTCTTTTGAATTTTTTTCCTGTTTATTTTGAATATGCAGCCTTGAACGTTGCCTTCTGAGCTTCAGAAAAGATTAACAAAAAACACAAAGCAATCCTAGAACTGCTAAAGTGTATGTATGTGTCAGAATCAGTTTGGAAGCATTTTCTCTTCTGCAAACACAGATTTGGAGTTCTCTATAATTTTGCTCATAATGGGAGAGAAAGGAAAAGCAGATATTTTGCATAACATGTTCCCTTTTCCTACTTGCAGTTCACACTTACTCATGTAATAAATGACTGCTCTGCTCCATGCTGCTTCCTCTTCCAAAAACAAGTGAATAATGTTAATGGGGTTTTTTTTCCAAAAACCTGCTGTTTCAAAGGTTTGGTTCAAAAAGTATTTTTTCTTCACAGTCCCCCATAGCAAGAAATGGAGAACAAACAAAACCAGGCAATTGTAACCCTTTTCAAACAAATGAAGGAGTAGTCTGTACCCAAAGTGACAGCACTCATGACTTCTTTCCTTCCTGAGCAAAAAAGGAGCAAAATTATAGTAGCAGCTTTTATGAATACAAACAGGGAGTCTTGTGCTCATTTGGCATACAAAATTGCAAAGGATTCCCTTTTCCCACAGAGGTTTCAACCTTGTGCTCTCTCTGCTGCCACAGTAGATGCACTAGACCTGACTCACCTCCAAGGCCCCCAAGGATCCAAGGAACTGAACCTGGTATTTTATAGAAATCAATATGATTTATAGGCTGCAGCCTCAGGACTTCCCCTGAGGACACTGATTCTTCCTCTTGGTGGAAGCATAAACCAACATGTCCTGAAGCTAAGGAGGAATAGTGCTGTCAGCTGGAGATCTCCATGTCTGCATGGAAACACCAGTGTGGACCCCCTAAAGCATACGTGTGTTGTTTATAAATGTCCCCCCCGCCCTCCATCCCTCCAGTAGGTTTAAACCCCTTTTCCCACTCCCACATAATTCTGGATACTACCTGCATTTTCTGTCTCTCATTGGAAGTTCATAAGTACATTACATCTGCAGTGTTATTTATCCCATTTCCATAAATCAAAGGTTAATATTAAGGCAGGAGGAGATAACCCATAAAAATATTGCAACCAGAGAAACAGCAAGTGCCCTGAAAGAAAGCTGTGAGTAAGTCAGTGATTGCTGTGGGTATCCTCTGGCATACCAGCCCATTTGTCACCTTTTCTTGCTTGTTTGTTTTGTTGTTGTTGTATTCTCCACTGAGTTGTTTTTAACTTTGAGATAAACCACAATTTTTCATAATAATAACATTTTGTTTACATGCATGTCATGAAGCAGTTCTCAGGTCTCTTGCCTGCTGCCTGACAACAGAGGTGTGTGTGCACTTGTGTGTGTGTGTATTTCAGGAAGGTTAGGTGATCTATCAGTTAAAAACATTTAAGAACAATGGTGTAATGGAATAAAATTTAGCTGATGTGATGTTTCAACTGTGAGTAATTAGAAGCAGTTGTTCTTGTACAGTTATGCTGATGTACTCCTAAGCAGTTTTCTAGCACCATATACTGGGCTGAGGTGAAGCAGAGCATTTGCTGGTGCAACTGTCTCTAAGCTAAATAAAACTCTGCTCTCAGTATCAGGCTGCTCAGGAAATGCACAGAACTGAATGTGTTCTGGGTGCAGCACACAATCTGAGTGCTGAGTGGAAACACATCGCAGAAAACATCCCTCAGCAAAAGATCACACTTGTCAGCAATGTTGGAACCCTTTGTCAAGGTCCTTAACATTACCCTTGATTTATGCCATTGTCTTCACTGCCTCTTGGATGGGCTTTTCCCATATGGAGCCAATTAGCCTGTTGAAGTGAGATAACTTCTTAAAGGAAAATTCAAATTCTTACTCTTAAAAGAAATAATAATATTTTGTTACTTCTGAGAAAACTAAAACTCTTGAGAGTACCAGGTAAACAAAACTTGCAGCATTCCTGTGAAGTGGCTTAGTACACTTACTTTTAAAAGATGAGGAGAGTGAGAACCAATTTAACGTTTTTGCAAGTTTATGGTTATATAAGGCCTAGAGACTTGAATTTGACCTTGATTCTCAGAACTTCCCTCAGGACTCTGCATTTGTTTGTTATTGTAATGCGTTTTCTCCCACATAGAAGACTTCTAGTAAGTACATGAAACTTGTTACTGTTTTCTGCTTTCAAAAATATTTTATTTTGTTGCTTGGAAATGTTTTCGTGTGGTGCAGCCACAAAAACAAGTGAAAAACATGAGAACCAAACAGTTTCACAGCAGGGAGCCCTTAACCATGAGAGACACACAGGAGGACTGTCAGGAAGGCAGCTGACATCACTGTATTTTGAAATCATCTTTTCCTGAAGCACATATTTATAATCCATGTAATCACTATACCAGTGTCCCACTAGGCTTGTAGCAGTAGTCTTTCTTTTTAAGACTTCCATTTCTTGCAAAGACTCCAGTATTGGATATAGAAAAGGCACATGGTATGACTCTCATAGATTAAACTTTTTGTTGTCAAACCAAGTAACTATCTGGATTTTTGCTCTCTTTGCATATATATATATATATATATATATATATATATATATAAAAATAGTGCATCATTATTTTAAAGATAGATGCTTTAGTCAGAAAACTTTATCAAATAATATATCTAGCCTTTTCAAAAGCTATATAAGGGATCTTTGTGCTAAAATGGCATATGAATCTCTAAAACTATAAATATCTATGTAAAAATCCACAATGACTAATCAGGAAAAAGTGTACAGTGCTTAGATATGTGTAATACATGACACAGAAGAGTAGTACAAATATCCTGAGTGGGAAAAGCTTAGCAAGTCTGCATGAATGCACTTAGGTGTATCTATTGCAATCAAAGCACCAAATATAAAATCTAGATGCCAGGAAGATGGTTTAAAACATTCAGGTTGGTATCCACTGAAAAATTAAAAATGTTGAAATCAGTGCAAAAATTAAACCAGAACAAAATCCGGGGAAATACAGCTAGAATCCAAATCTCCACAAAATGAAGGAAAAATATCATGGTTTCATTTCAACAGCAGTGATAAATGACAGGTAAAAAAGTTTGTATCGATGTACTTTTGCGTCCCAGGGTTCTAATCTGTCCTAATACTCTTTGAATATACTGAGGGAGTTTTAGTTGAGAGGCACTGCTTTTATTTTCCTTGATTTAGAAACACTTTTCATTTTTTTGTAGTGCTTTTTTTTAGAAACTGGGCAAGAAAATGCACTTCATGTGTTTCCTAACAGGCACTGTCACAAACAAGCAGCACTGGGGATGCATGCTGCTTAAAGATGGGCCAAAACAACTTTTTTTTTCTTTTCAGTTACTCAGTAATGAGTTGAAAGTATGTATTTTAAATCTAAAAAAAATCAGAAGAAAAAGTTTTCCTATAATACGTCTTCTGAAGTTTGTAAAATTATCTGAGGTCCTTTTATTACAGTGAAGAGTAAACAGAACCTTTAGGTGCAAGCAATGCTAGGGTAAGAATTTTCATCAGATTATTGAGCCTGAATCCAATAAATACTCTTTGTATCTGATTTGCTCTAAAGAATAAATCTGAAAACATGCCGGATTTTATAGAAATTCTACTTATTAACTCAGGAACTGCACCATGAACCACTCATTCAATCCATTTTTTCCACGTCAGTATGGCAGAAAAAACACCTATATTTATTTACAGGTTGTCCAGTGTGGGATGCTGAAGATTGTGAGGAATCCACAACTGTGATTTTGGCAACAGAAAAGTTCAATGCAAAGTGATGAGAGTTTGTGTATCTTTTTCTTTTTTCTTTACAAAGACAGCATTTTTTTCAGTGATGATTTTTTAATGCACACTGGTGATGAAAACCATCATCCATTCAGCTTGTGCCCTAGTAGAACTCCCTATATCCTTATCAGCTCCAAACCAGTCAAAGTTATATTATGAATATTATATTGATACGTATTAGAATATTAAATACATGTTATGCTACAGGGCAAAAAAAAAAATCTACTAATTGCTCTAGAATATCCTTTCTTTATAAATATGAAAACTTAACAAAATCCATGTTGAAATCTCGAAGTATAGCATATTGCTTTTCCACAAGGAGAATGCTTTCAGGCAAGTTAGCTGTCAGACCTTAGGCAGGTCTACAGAGATGATAGCGTGTTTCTTGGTGTTTTGAGTGTAGGTGGATATACTAACAAGTCAACTTTACTGGTGTAGCTGCTGTTGTAACTCTAGACATTTTCTCAAGGAGCATGGCTGGAATGCAGCTTACTTAGGAATGCCTCTTTTACCTCTCTCCTTGCTTCATTCTCTGGAGGCAGCCTGGCTAAGTGGGTGTAGGCTTTACGAATAAAAAACTATTCTGTGCCAAATCCAGTTCTCAGTGCACAGCATTTCAGGTCCCACTTCAGACTTCTTAGCTCCAAGCATAGCCTGAAACAGTGAGCAGAATGCAGGCTCAACACTCATCATTTCAGCACTGTCATTCTCAGTGTTGATATACGAACGGGAGCTTTAATAAATGCACCTTGAAAAGTGTTCCCAGACGTTGCATGTAGAGGTTGGTACAAGAAATATTTTAATAATTTACAAAGTAATGCCATCAACATCAGGATAAACTCAATATGTTTTGAAGTTTCCCTTGCCTTCATCAGGTCCCCTGAAAAAAAAAAACAAACCTGAGGAAGTAAGAATATGTGATCCAGGGACAGGATGGGATACTCTGACAGAATAAGGCTGTGAGCATAAGGGGTTCCCACTCACTGAGGTACCCACTCACCCACTAGACTATTTATTCACTCTAATTTTCTGGGTTCAAATTTAGGTCAATTAACTTAAATGGAACAACTCTGGTATAGTAGATCAAGAGATCTATCCTAGATCTGTCCTAAAGGTCTCTCTTTCTGTATGAGAAAGGCACATAGAAAGCAAATGTGGCTTGAGACAGGAAGGGAAAGGTCACTGCAGAGGGGTGTTGCCAAGCAGGCAGTCACAAGGCAGGCAGTGCCATATTTATCACTGAAGCAAATGGGAAGAAGAAATGGCAAGAGAAGGGCCAGAGGGCAAAATCTGGCTGGCTATATAATTCCTTCTGTAAGTGAATGGAGTGAAGCATGGGAACTTTGCAACTAATGTAAGGCTAAGACCTACAAAGAACTCTTTTTTCTTCTAAACTTTACTTATTTCTTAAGAGATGACTTATTATTAAGAGAGACTTATTATTATATGCAGCAAGATAGGACCTACTAAGTCTAGGTTGCTTTCTGTTTCCATGGATATTACAAATGTTGGTTGTGGTTTACTCCCCTGATCATGAGCAGTACTAAAATTTTTCAGCTTTTTATAGTTTGCATTTTTTGTTACAAGAGCAACATGAGAATGCATTTTTCAGCAGCATGGATGCTTAGGCTGACAGAAAACCTCTCATACAATGGGCAATTTTATGATGCTGTGAATGCAACTTACCATCTCCTGATGCTGCAGAAAGAGCCATTTCTAATGAAGTGCACAACCATGGAGTGCTTGTCCAGCAACCCTAACTGGGCCCACTGGAACTCACTCCAGATTTTATTTTCTCTAGTGGTGAACCAGATTAGAGTTGGTGCTTCAGATTGATGAGAAAGAATGCATGGGCTCACTTTGCTTTCAGGACATGGGGAGGCAGAACATGAGTAACTTAGTGTAAGTTTAGGAGATTGTATTTTCTTATTACTATTTGAGCTATAGCTGCTTTCAGGTTTTTACATCAGTCTCTGAAAATAAGAATTTCATTGGCATTGTTCATGCAGGGTGACATCTTGCACGTTTCTGTTTAGATCCCTTGTTGTGCTTTCCTTGATTTTCTTTAATTCATTATTATTCTGAGTATGAACAACATATATAAAACCTGTCACATGAAATTATGAAGTTCAATCAGCTTAATGCATGGTGTGTCACTACAGTTGTTTATGGAGAAGAAATATGGGATTAAATTAATGTCTCAGCCTCGCCAGCTGTATGTGCAAAAATATGCATTTCTGGGAAAGGAAAGATAGATAGGTCAGTGCTCTACAGTCATGTGCTGGGATCCCCAAAATACCATCCCTGTGCAAATGTTAAACACTTCTGCCTGGCCAGTTCAAATATAGACTCATGTTTTTATTTTTCATTTGTGTCTGAGGAAATGTTTATGTCTGATATTTGTGTCTGATGAAATGAAAATGAATTGTGAAATCAAAAGGGACTGTGGGATTTAAACATTATGGGTCGACTTTTGGGAAATCACTGACTTTGCTTGATACAAGCTCGCTGACTGCACTGTTTAAGAGCGCTATAAGCTCTTGTAAAGTCTTTCTCCATCTTTCTCGTGGGCTCCCTTCAGGCACTGGAAGGCTGAAAACAGGTCACCTAAAATCCTTCTCTTTCCCAGGCTGAACAATCCCACTTGTCTCATCCTTTCCTTTAGGAAACACGTCTCACAACTCAAAACAATATATTTGAGTTTCTAAGTCTGTGCAGCTTTAGGTAAAGTTCTGACTGGAAAACAGATACCTCTATAATACCATTAAAAATCAGGCTTGCAGACCTTTATGCAAATGTTATATAAACATGAATTACTTAATGTGTTTCTTATCGTTTCCCCTGAGATCAATACAACATAAGACTTAAGGACATTCATCTAAGTCACCATCATTCTATTCATCTTCTTTACCAAAAACATATATTTATGCCCCTAAGAAAATAACCTAGCTGTTAGTGTAGTTGAAACTCACAGGTTGCACTCAGTTGGATGGAAGATTTGTGTTATCCTGAAGTACAAAAAAACTGGTTACACAGCTGGATAATTTCAGGCTTATTTTTTGGGTTTGGTAAAATATTGAATTATGTTCCATGTTGCTTTCTTAATGCTGCTAAAGTAATGACAATACCTTTTGGATCTTTAAGATTCTTTCTGGACTGTCATATGTAGTTCTTATTCTTCCATAGAATTCATAACTCCTGCAGGGGGTACAAGTTACAATCAACTACCCTCCTGTTACTATGACTCGGAGTTTAAAATTTCATATTGTATTTTACAATCTTTTAATTAAAACCCTGTTAAAACTACTAGTTTGGCATGTGATAGGAGATTAATGATGAATCTTTTTTAAGACTACCATAGTTGAGATTGATGAATTATTTGATTCAAGGGTTAGAAATAAAGTGAGCTCATGAACAATTTACCAGCTAATCTCAGCTTCAAGTTAAAAGTTCAAGCACCAAGCACCATGTACATGGTTCAATTCTATACTTTTCCAAAATTGTTCTTGGAAAAATATCTCTTTTTAAATATTCATACACCCAGAAACAATGTATTCTTATTTTTAGACAGATGATATTGCAAGATGCACACTTAAGAAGTATTTCTTTGGAAACAAATAGGGTACACCTGTGCTATTTAAATGACCTTGCTTTGAAAAGCCAGTTAACTGGCCTGAGGAACTTATATTCCAGACAATGAGATGAAACAAACTGAAGTCAAAACAGCAATTTCTTTGAGAGAACTGTCACATGGGTGCATAAGACATAATGTAAGAAAAATTCTTCTGCAAGTATTTATTCAATTTAAGTAACAGGAAATACATAACTGTCCTCGGAAAAAACGTATGGTGAGGTCAGAAAACTGAAAGAAGAAATTTTCAGTGCTGCTTTAAATGTAAATCATGCTGCCTTGATCAGCCTGCTCACACACAATGTTTGGAATGCTGCAAAATTTTTTATTCTCAGGGAACAAGAAATAACCTTTTTGCTATTAACATTCTGCAGTGCAGTTCTTAGCGTAAGAAAAACAGAAGTGTTAAGTGTGCAGCCAGTGTAGAAACCATTGAAAAAGAGAATAGAACAAAACAAAAAATTACAAATTAAAGGTTACTGTGTATGGCGTTTCAAAGGGTAAAAGTCTTCATTCATTCCTCAAACAGCCCCCTTGCTGGTTTACTTTCAGAGTGAGGCTTTCATACAATTTAAAAGTAAAGACTGAATCCCATTAAGCATGTCAAAAATATGTACAATTTAATGCTGCTAAGCCTGCAATTCAGTTGGAGAAATGCTGGGGAAATTATCTTTCACCACCTACTGCCATGAGAAAGTGCCCAAAGACCTGAGCAAGATTCTTCAGGCTCTAAAGTAAATTTGAAATTCAGATGGAATTTGAACTCTTTCTTTTCAAAGCCACAGCAAGATCTTTTGAGTTTTGGCTTAATTCTCTTGGCCTGTCCATAGAGGTAGGAACATATATGACAAGCATTTTTAAAGTTTCATCAGACATAAGTCTTTTTAAGTTCTGTGTAAGGGAATTTAGGAACTTGAAAGCAATGTGATTTTTCTCATTTGTCTAGTATGTGGGTAGTATCTGGATATTAATGTAGGTAATTAAGTATGTATTCCATCAGTGGTCAAACTCATTGCAAGCTCTGTCCTTTGCACAGTCTGTTGGAGGTACACCCCTGCAAGGAACTTGGCATCCCCAGAACAGGCTGTTGAACAGGGATAACTGGCAGCAAGTGATTATGTTTCCTTCAATTCTTCGGAGAAACTGAGCAACTGCCAGTAATGAAAGACAGATCCTTGGCTAAAAAGTGCTTGCTGTCAGTCACTACAGTCTTTTCTCACTTTCCCACCTCGAAAGAGCTGAGCTTCTGGACAGGTCACAGGAAACTAAATTGCTACTGCTACTGCTTTTTGTCTCCTCTCTCCGAACACCTCATGACTTGCCCAGGGTCTTGACCTGTCATTTGAGGATTGCAGCCCTACAGAAACAACCTGAGCATCATTGTGATGATTAAAGCCATAATATCTGACATGTTTGTTTCTTTCAGCGAGCTATACAAATTTTAAAACATTTCTACATGTACACACACATAAATATTTCATGGCAGATCTAGTACTCTCAGATCAATTATCACTTCTCTATAACATGTCTTACAGCTCTGACAACTGAAAACGTTATAGCTTCAGTTTTACAAGCCTTATGTCTCCCCACTGATGTAGACTCTTTTATTTTGTCCAGGATTTAAAATACTGGCAAAATTCTGGCAAAAATCCTTTTCAGAAAGCTTAAGTTTGGAATATGACTGGAAATTCTCTAGAGGGTCCTGCCCTTGGGTCACAACTACCCCATGCAGCACTACAGGCTTAGGGCAGAGTGCCTGGAAAGCTGCCTGGTGAAAAAAGACCTGGGAGTGCTGATTGACAGTGATTGAACATCAGGTGGGGGTCAGACTCTTCTCCCAGGTGACAAGTGACAAGACAAGGGGAAATGGCCTCAAGGTGTGTCAGGGGAGAGTTTGATTGGATAACAGGAAAAAAATCTGTTCGCTGAAAGGGTTGTGAAACATTGGAAGGGGCTGCCCAGAGGAGTGGTCATGTCACTGTCCCTGGTGGTATTTAAAAATTGCGTAGATGTGGCACTTAGGGACGTGGTTTAGGGGTGGACTTACCAGTGTTAGGTTTAGAATTGAAATCAATGATCCTAAGGGTCCTTTCCAACACAAATGATTCTGTGATTTAAGGTTTGCCTACCTGTTCTGTGTTCTTAATATCCCCTTTCACAACATTTTGAGTCGTGAAGGAGAAAGGCACCTCAAGGTAACTCACTGTCTCGAGGTTCAGTATTTACTTGAAACTAAAAACCACAGGACTATCTGACCTTCCTTTAGGGCTTGTCCAAACAGGCTGACAAAATGTCAGATGGCTGCTCTATTAGTTCAGGCATAGAGGTCTGTGCAGAGAATTTTCTGATTACCTCAATAGATGATATTATGGTTTTGTGCAAAGGTAATTCTGTTTTTCCGTTTCTTTTTCTCCACCATGAGATGTGTCATGTTTATACTGTGCACTGAAAGAGAATAAGATTTTGAGAAGAAAAATACAGGCAAAAAGTGAAGCTATGGACTAAATCAAAGTATGCACTCAAGGGTGATAAATTAATCCCATTTATTTTCAGACCTTGCAACTAGGGTGGGGTGGAAAGACAAATACCTGCCCCTCAGTTTCTGGAGACAGTAATAAGTAGATTTATAGTTGTTTGAGGGCCCGGGGGTGGGGATGTTAACAATTTTCATATAAACTTTTCCCTTCGTGTAGTTTCTCCAAACATTCAAAACCAAAATCCAACACGTGAGCAATCCATGAGCTACTCTCACCCCAAACAAACGTTTATTTTGCTTTATGTCTTTTTAAAGAAATGTTAAAAAAAGGAAAGAAACTAGCAAGATCACGTGGGTTGAAAAAGAATATCAGGCTTCCACTTCTGCTTTCCTGCCCCACAATGTGTTTTATAATACAATTAGAGGAACATATTTGGCGGTTTCCGTTATTTTCATACCAGGCAAAACTCACCTTTCTTAACAGCCTTGTTGCAGAAGCCAAGAACCGTGTGGAAACACTGACTGACAGGTTTTTCTCATCACATAAATAGGTATCCAAGTTTCTGCCAGGGCCTTTTGGTGCAATAATGTACGACACAGCCACGTACGTACACGTGGAACAAAAGCTATCGGGGGTGGGAGATGACTGAGTTTATAAGGCTCTGGTCTGCAAATTGAACAGCTGTGAACAATTCAGCAGTTTTCATAAATGCTCAAGAAAAGACGAAAGGCATTTAGGTTTAACCAAGCCACTGCTGCCCCCCGGTGTCCGTCAGGCACTCGAGCGGGGCTGCAAACACGACAGGCAGGGATGGAACACATAATCTGGTAGTGAGAGAACTTAACTATCTGACTTCGTTCTTGCCTCCACGTCACAAAAAAGAACAGCAGAACTTTCTCAATCCGTTAGCTGTGTAGGACGAATAGTCATTATTTAAACCGGTCCCACAACTCCTCTTAAAACTCATCTGAGGTGATGACCTCTCCAGTCTTACCAATTACATGGGTACAGCAAACAGAACTGCCTCCTTCAAATACAGCCAGGTTAAAAGTCCCAATTATTTTTCATAATGACCCTTAAAGGGCTCCTTTGTTCCGTTTCTTGGATTATTCAGGGCGAAGGACCTGCTTACACAGATGCTAAAATTCTGACTCATGTTTAGTTCCTTATAATCAATTATTCAGTTTATGTCTCTATATGTAAATTCTGAGAAAGTTCATTCAGAATTTAATTAATTAGTGCTAAACATTTGGGGAAGATATGACGAATTCCATATATTTAACACAGAAATTGAATCTCAGCTCTATTAAAAAACCCCTGAACACAACTGAGGCTTCACTAGTGTCTTTGTAATGGATTAGGCCCTGAAGTCCAAATTTGCTCCTGCATAGCCTCCAACAAGAAAAGACAATTGTTTTAAGAGGACTTATGTGTTTCACAAAAAGGACTGTTTATAGGACTTATGTGTTTCACAAAAAGGGGAATCTTAAAATCTGTCTGCACCCAAAACTGACCCCAGTATGGACACTGCTTATATCATGATGGCTAAAATCTGCAAACTTATTGGAAACAAAAAAGAGGAACAAATCAAAATGTTGTTAATAGATAGCCTGTCTTTATTGATCTGTAAAAATCCCAAAATTCATCATAAAAAGGAAATCCCTCTGAGGTGGATAATAAGCTAATACATCTAGGTAAGCTTTCTAAATGTTTACCAGTCTTGAAAAATATTACAGACAACTACAGATGGAGTATTTTCTTATTAAAAGTTAAGTTTCTGGTTCAATCGGATTGCTACTACTTATGAGTAAATTTCCTAACATTTGAAAGCTTAATTTATTTTGTAGGTCATCCTGGCCATGAAAAGTGCAAGTGAGTGTGCAGGTAAACAAAAGTCTTTCTATCTGTCTCATGCAAGACTCTATTACAAGAATTGTACTAGAGAAATGCTCATATTAAGAAATACGACAATAAGAGGTCTTTTCTGCTTGTACATGACTGTAATGTGCACAAAGATGGTTTGCAGTGTGGATATCTCTCTTTCTTTGCACTTTTGCTTGCAGGATCAAGGGGGTTTAGTCATGACATTGTTTTCATAACCATCTGTCATCCTCTGTCCTTTGCTGTTTCTGTTGTAAGTTAAATGTGCTTGTGACAGTTGACAGAACCACAGGTAACAACAAGTTTTAGAATGATGCAGCAATAATACAGAAAGATTTGTCTTATCCATCTTCCTTTTACACTTCAGTTTAACTCAGTATCTAATGAAGGGGCATGAGTGTGGATATACTATCCTGGTTAATAGAAGAAACAAACATGGAATAATTGCACTTTATTTATAAATGGCAGATAGTAGCTTTTGGTCATGTTCTCTGCCAGCAACAGAACAGTTCTTGCAGCACCCCACTTACACCAGGATAGACTAACAACACTTTGCACTTGTGTTACTGAATTCACATGGAACGCAGAATGTAAGAACATTTGTGACCAGAGTTGTTCATGGCTGTGATTCCAGCTGTCTGCTCAAAACACTACTTAGCTATCCTGTTTGCTGCAGTTTTTCAGAGCTCTGATTGTCATGGAAAGATATTTCTCACGCCTCCACCCTTACCATAAAAAGCTTTCTCCACCCAAAAAATGGCAAGGTCTGGGTCTGGTTTATGGAAGAGGTACACAAGGAATGGGTTGTCTCACAGAACTCATTCTGACATGCACCCACAACACAAATGAGAAATAATCATCATGATATTACCATAATGGATTCTCCCAGTTCAATTATGGAAGCAAAAAGCCACACTTATGAATAATGTATTTGTTGTAAAACCAGATATAGAACAGACCTTCGTGCAATTTAGTAGATTTTCTTAGAAAACTTGAACCTTAGCTTATTAATGAAAGGTTATTAATGAAAGATCCTGCTATGGTGCTATTATTGTCTTACCTCAGACTTAAAAAGTTATTTTGAAGTCTAACAAATGCTAGATAGATGTCCAAATAGATGAGTGGTCTGCTCATTTTATAAAATGTGTTTTCTTCCGGGTTTTGAATGATGTCGTGTGGAAATTGATGTTATTTCATTCAAATGATGCAAAGGAAATAAGCCTTCATATCTGTTTGATTCAAGGAGGAATGTCATGATCTCTTTTAAACTGAAACAGAGCGTGAATCACAATACCTTCCACCCTCAAAGCATAACCATTTTGTACATCTGGAGATTTATTCCAAGCTGCAGAAATGTGGATTAAGGAAACTCAAAGGTAAGAAGAATTAATACTTCAGTGATAACTGAGCAAACTATAAATATGAAATGAAGATTCAGAACTTCTTCAGAAAAAGGAAAGAAACCATAAAAAAGGGATATACTTTCTGCTGTATTTTTCTCAACTGCATCTAATGCTAGTCTGATTTCCTTGCATTTAGTAATCATGCTAATTTACTTAATTCTAGAACCATTCTTGGAATCAGCAGTTACTTCATTCTTTGCAGGTCACGCCTTAACTACAGAGTGACAAATTATGTTTGGAGGCTTTTCTGATGAAAATACATACTCTACTGATGTGTGTGTATTGAATTTGGGTAACTTTCAGTGTGACAAATTATTCATCATTCATAAGACATTTAACGTCCTTACATTCTTATCAGGTTAAAGAAGAAGAGTTTCTTGTCAAGTCCTAATCACAGAACCATGGAATCATTGAGGCTGGAAAAGACCTCCAAGATCATTAAGTCCAACCTTAGACTGAACAACACCAGGTCAACTAAACCACAGCACTAAGGGCAATGTCCAGTTATTCCTTGTGCACTTCCAGGGAGGGAGACTCAGTCACACCCCTGGGCAGCCCGGTCCAATGCTTAACTACCTTTTCAGTGAAGTGAAGTGATTCTTCTGATGAAATTCAGTGAAGGAATTCTTCTATCCCGAACCTTCCTTGGCACAGCATGAGTCTGGTCCTCTTATTCTGGCTGTCCAGAGATGCCTGGGAGAAGAGACTGACCACCACCTCACTGCCACCTCCTTTCAGGTAGTTGTAGAGAGTGATGGTCTCCCTGAATCTCCTTTCCTCCAGGTCCCTCAGCTGTTCCTCACAAGACTTGTGCTTCAGAACCTTCACCAGCTCTACTGATGTTCTCTGGACCCGCTCCAGCACCTTCTCCAGCACCTCAATGTCTTTGTTTCAGGGAAGGGCCCAGAACTGGACTCTGTACTCCAGGTGTGGCCTCACCAGCAACAAGTACAAGGGGATAATCCCTGCCTTGGCCCTGCTGGACACTCTGTGTCAGATACAAGCCAGGATGCCATTGGCCTTTTGCCCCCCTGGGCACACTGCTGGATCATGTTCAGCTGCTGCCAACCAGCACCCCCAGGTCCTTTCCACAGAGCTGCTCTCCAGGCACTCAGCCCCAGGCCCTGCAGCCCTGCATGGGGCACTTTTCCTTACTGAACCTCATACAACTGACATTGGCCCCACTGATCCAGCCTGTCCAGGCACCTCTGCAGAGCCTTCCCTCCCTCCAGCAGAGCAACATCCCAAGCAACTGATTGTCATCTGTGAACCTACTGAGGGTGCACTGAATCCCCCCATCCAGATCATTGATAAAGACATTAAACCTATTTACAATTAAAGATATTAAACTGGCCCCAATACTGAGCCTTGGGGAACTCCACTAGTGACCAACCACCAGCTGGATGTAGCATCATTCACCACTCTGTGAGCCCAGCCACACAGACAGCTTTTAACCCAAAGTGGGGAATCCAAGCCATGGGCTGCCAGGTTCTCCTGGAGAATGCTGTGGAAGACTTCAGCTTTGTTGAAGTCCAGGTGGGCAACATTCACAGTCTTTCCCTCTTCCACTAGGTGAGTCACCTGGTCATAAAAGGTCAGGTTGGTCAAGCAGAACCTGCCTTCCCTCAAGCTGGGCCCAACCTCCTGGGTTTGCTGTATAGGCTGAGTGAAGGACACTCAAGATAATCTGTCCCAGGAACTTCCCCACCACCAAGGTCAGGCTGACAGGCTTGTAGTTTTCCAGATTCTCCTTCCTGTAAATGAGCATCAAACTGACCAAATTCCCTGCCATTTGGCACTTCCCCTGTCAACCAGGGCTGATGATAAATGATGGAGAGCGGCTTAAGTGAGCTTTTCTGTCAGCTCCCTCGGTACCCTTGAATGAAACCCATCCAACCCTATAGACTTTTGAGTGTCTAAGTGGCATAGCAGGTCACTAACTACTTCCTTCTGTAGTTCAGGGAGTCTATTCTGTTCCCCATCCATGTCTACCAGCTCAGGGTGTTGGTTGCCCCGAGCAATAACTTATCTTTCTGTTAAAGGCTGAGGCAAAGAAGGCATTATGAACCTCAGCCTCTTCCTCATCCTTGGTGACTATTTTCCTCCTCTTCATCCAATAAATGATGGAGATTTTCCTTGGCCCTTCTTTTGTTGTTAATATATTTATAAAGGCACTTTTTATTATCTTTCACAGCAGTGGTCAGGTTGAGTTCTAGCTGAGCTTTGGCCTTTCTAATTTTCTCTCTATACGAACTAATGGCATCCTTGCACTCTTCCTGAGTTGTCTGCTCCTTCTTCCAAAGGTCATAGCCTCTCTTTTTTTTTTTTTTTCTCAGAGCTCCAGCAAAAGCTCCCTGTTCAGCCAGGTCATCTTTTGGCAGATAGGGACAGCCTGATCCTATGCCTTTAAGATTTCCTTTTGAAGTGTGTCCAGCCTTTCTGGACCCCTCTGTTATTAAGAACTGTTTCCCAAGGGACTCTCTGAACCAGTGTCCTAAACAGGCCAAAGTCCATGCTCTGGAAGTCCAAGGCAGAGGTTTTGCTGACCCCCTTCCTCACTTCACCAAGAATCAAAAACTCCAACATTTTGTGGTCACTGTGCCCAAGAGAGTCTCTGACCACCACATCTCCCACCAGCCCTTCTCTGTTTGTAAACACGAGGTCTAGTGGGGCACTGCCCCTGGCAGGCTCACTTACCAGGTATGTCAGGCAGTTATCTTCCACACACTCCAGGAATCCCCTAGACCTTCTCCTCTCTGCTGTGCTGAGTATCCAGCAGACATCTGGCAGGTTAAAGTCTTCCACAAGAACAAAGGCTAGTCATTGTGAAACGCCAGCCAGACACTTATAAACACTTCATCTGTCTCTTCATCCTGGTTGGGAGCTCTAGAGCAGATGGATGGTCTCCCACTAGGATGTCTCCCCTGATTGTCACCCACAGGCACTCAGCCTTGTTATCACTGCCCTGGAGCTCTGCACAGTCGGAACACTCCCCAGTGTACAGAGCCACCCCATCCCCTCTCCTTCCTCGCCTGTCCCTTTGGAAGAGCTTGTAACCATCCATTGACCATCATGAGAGTCATCCCACCACGTTTCCATGATGACAACTATGTCACAGCTTTCCTGCTGCCAGTGGCCTCCTCCTCCTGTTCGTTACCCATGCTGTGTGCACTGGTTTAAAGCTCTCTCAACCAGCCCTGCCAACTCAGCAATGCCAGAGACGCAGAAGACTTTTGCAGGCCACACTGATATCCTAAAGCGTGCTATCTCCCATGAAATATTTGTCCTTTGAGGATTATTACTGAAGCATTCTTCTCTTCCCCAGTTTTCCTTCTCCTGCCCTGGCTTTCACTTCAAGTGGCTCATCCGGAAATTAGTAATTTTTGCTGAGATGTTGACATTTTTACAGTGAATCAAGCTTGCTCTAACAAAAAATTGTCTGTTGCCCTTTCAGGTGTCTGTCAAGGATTCCAAGCAGAAACTCAATGTGTTCTTTGCAGTTTCGACAGCGTGTCTGTCTTAATCTTTCTCAGAAATCAGGGGCATAAGAAAGAAGGAGATCATTCTCTGTTTTTTCATCACTCCCTATACTGGAGACAGTATTATTTTTATTTCTGGTTGTCTTTCTCTTGAGATCTGGATTTCAAAGAATTGAGATTTGCTGGGGAGGAAGAATTTTAAATACAATTTTCAGACAGGAAAGGAAATAATGGAAATTACATAGTTATTCTAAGCTATTTTCCCTCAGGCCATGCAGCAGCAATGCAAAGTCAAAGGAGAAAGCCCATTGCAAGGACTCATCATTACATTTACAGCACGCCGTGACAAGATAAGGACTGATTTCATTGCCCTGTTCAGAATTATTCTCCTTATGGTGCATGAAATGACTCATTAGTCACTCATTTACAGAGTTCTACCCTAGACAGCATCAATGGGGGTGTCTATACAGCCTTCCACTCTGTGGCTGCTGAACTGCAGTGTGTTCAAAACAGCCTGAGTGGGGCACCAAAGGGCACCATCTCCTGCCCTCTGAGCCTGACCCTGAAATCCCTGAGCTACATCACAGCCTTAAGCAAAACCCGCAGGCCTCGGTTTCCAAACGGGCTCTCCAACATTTGTCACTCTTAAAACTGCAAGATACTTTTAGTGGCTCTTTAAAAGTGATCAGCAAAGCGAGCTGTTGTCCACATAAATGAATAACCTCCAGATGAAAGTCTTACTGATGTCTTTAAGCAGAATTTTCTGTGTTTTCAGTAGAATTCTCTGTATCTTTAAGCTCTGAGTCTTTAAGCAGAATCTGCTGTCCCTGTCCCTTCCTTTGATCTCTGTTGCAGATGGAACCTGATGGCATCATTCTCACCTCTAACCCCTCCTTTGAATGTAAGAAGATGCTATCACATGTATTAAGCAGATGTTGCTCAATGTTTATGGGAAGCTTTTGTAACTTATGACCCACCTGGTAATTGTCTGAGGACACATGTGGTGCTGAGCCACAGATCACATCTTCTTTGGCACTCAGCCTGGGGTTCTGCCTGTTCTGAACTGATCTGTGTTCAAAAATGAGCACCTCCCCAGAGAACCTCCAGAGTCCATCAGAGACCCCCGAAGAGGCCCAGGCAGGCGCAGAGACCGCAGTAAATAAAGTTGTGCAAGTTAAACAATTATGCAATAGGTAGGCAGTAACTACGTACTAAACAGGCATAAAATCTCTCACCTTTTACTCCTTGGCATGCTTGATTTGTGGAAAACTTCCACGTTGCACCCTGCACAGAATAAACAACATTTCCTTTTGAAACCTGACTCTTCGTCCGTGTTTAGAGAGTTCCTAAAATTGGCAACATTTTAGGACTTTTGTGGGGATAACAGAGGAACTTAAGACTGTTTTCATCCCTGTAGTGGGATTCTTCCAGCACTAAGATAAGGGTCACAAGAAACACAACATGGATATTTCTTAATTTCACCATTTTTCAGGGCTGTCTAAGTGAGAGATTAATTTCCAACAGCAGAGTGTTGCAAGCACTAAGTTCACATCAGAAATAAAAAAGCCATGATTTGCTCATTTGTTCGTTTTGTGATCTCCACTTTTGCCACACCTGCAATCAGCCTGCAGAGGTGTCAAATGCACCTGACTTCCCAGCTGCTGGAGGTTTCTTTTTCTTTCACTAGGACACAGGAAACATGTAGGATGCCTCAGGACACACTGAAATTAACTCGAGATATTAGATTGGGATATTAGATATTACCCAAGGAGTTCCCTAGCTGAGATCTACTCAGGGAGTTCATTGTAGCTTTTGTCAAATCCCACTTACCTTGCATCCATAATAAGAGGTAATAACTGTTGAGTTCCATCATTCTTTCACCCAGTTTTTTCTTCTTCTCTTCCATAAGTGAGAGGAATATTTTTACAGTGGTGTAAGTACTTGTTTTGATTAGACTTTGCATAAGATACTGATGTGAGTATGATGACATGCACATTTTATTGCAGGTTACTTATGTGTTTGGAGGAACTTATGGGTCCAAAGATCCAATAAAGTACCAGGGAATAATATAAGAAAACTGAGTACAATTAGATGAGTACAATTGTAATGATGGGTTAGTCAGGATGCATGGTTTTTAATTACTGGAGAGAATAATACAGCCTACAGAAGTATCCTAGATTAACATATACACAGGCAACAAAACAGGGTTGCATTCCTCTCTGTATCTTCTTGGAACTATATAAAAGAACATCCAAACTCAACACTAATCAATTTGTGATCCCTCATTTACCAGTCACCTGCAAATCTGCGGAATGTAACAGTGACCAGGCTTTTGTTTTAACAGCATTATCACCACTTCTGAGATTTTGCAGTCAGATTCCAAACATCCCTATCTTTTACATCTGCAGACAGAAACAGAGCACTTGGAAGGGTCAGCAAGGCATGGGCTGCGCTTGATTGTCTCTCCAGATCCCAGTAGTGTCTATTTTTAATGTCTGTCTAGTGTAAGAAGGCTTTTAATAATAGTATCCAAGACTGCATTATCTTTTCCACTCATCTCTGGTGCTGTTTTTAGATTACATAAGTATTTTGCCAGGGCGCTTCTACACATTTTTCCAGTACTTAATCTTATGGGATCTGTTTTAGTGCTGTTTAACTTTTAGTTGCTCTGCTTGACTGATGCCTTGAACTGCCCAGAGAATGCAAAACCTGTTTGGTGCACATGCTTTCTGTCTCACATTGCTACCTGCAAACTATGGTCACTTTTCCTTAGTCCTTTGACTCCATGTCACTTTCCTTTGCACTGACATCCATTCTGTTTCTTGGTTCCTAATTTACTGTTTCACTGCTCTGAACATACCAAACATTGAAGGTATGTTACACACATAAAACTATTTTAACCTTCAAGCTGTGCACAAGAACACTGTGTGACCAAACATGACGTGGGGTGGGGAGACTGGAGACATCTCTCACACCTTCATTTACACTTCCTAGAGAGGATAGGCATTGCCATCAGTTTTAAGAACTGCCCTCCCCGTTCCAGGGCTGTAGCATAATTAGTAATTTTTGTGGAGGTTTCATCCTAAGGCTTTGAAGCAATATTATATCAGAAGTGTACAAAGAACATAGAGGTTTTTTAACTCAATTGTTTTTTGTCATTAGATACTCAGCACACGCTTATTTTATTAGTTACTCTTGACATATGCTCTCACTTTCATTCAAATTCCCACCTTTAAATCTTTGGCAGAGCAAAAGGAGAAAGTACAGGATGACACCTATAAATCCTTTCAGTGGGCAACCTGGTAAATTCCTAATTTGAGGTTGAGCCAGTTAGGTGAGATTCTTTGTTTTCTCCCTGCTCTTGTCTAAAACTAGATTCTGTGGGAGCTTTCCACACTGTCATGGGTTTGCCAGTCAGCCTCCCCCGGGGGCTGAGGATGGTTCTGCCAGGTGGATTTCCGGAACAAAA
>JAWWLV010000100.1:32478088-32490459 GCA_035041135.1 Platyrinchus mystaceus | reverse complement strand
CTGAGCACTTGAACAAGTCAGCGTTATTTACTGGTGAAGTTTACATCCATGAGGATAATCAAGTTGTCCTTGATTCTTGGTTAAAAGAAATTTCTCTGAAGGTCTTCAAATGTTTTCTCTTTTTAGTACCTTCCAAGAAAAATGACATAAACAATTGCAAGTTTCAATTTCTTATACAGATAGAAAACTTTGCGAAGTTCCATTGATCTGTAACAGTAAAAGATCAGCATACACATCCTTGCCCATCTTTTTTCTTGCTAGACATCCACTGAAATGTCTGTTTTGTGTGGAGCAAAGGGGTTCAGGAACAGGCACAGACAACCAATATAATCAAACTACAAGTTCAGTTTATTGATAGAAATGCATTTATTTTTACACACTTTGGACGTCTGTACACAAGTCCAGACTTATCTTCTGATAGGTGGACATGATCCTTTCCCATGTGAACATGATCCTTTCCCATGCTGGCACATCTCACAAACAACACCTGTTATTTACAGTTTTTCTTCCTTCTTATCCACTCTCCCACCTTCCTGGTGCTTACATTCTTTTACAGGCTCACAGCTGTACTGATCAAATTAAAGGCCTAAACTGCCTACTATTCACATATACAGTACTTTCAACCCCAAAGTGCCTTTAACTAACCCTTTTACTACTTATGCTAACTAAGGCCTAGAAACCCAAGAAAAGCCTACAATATATTCACTGGATCGTTCATCTGATTATTAAAATACTCCACAGTTCTGTCACAAGATCTATTGTATAAGACAGCTCAAGCCTTCAGTTCTGCTCTCCATATTTGGGACTTGATTTAGAAGAGCTGAAAGAAACACCACTGACTCTCTCGGTAAAAGCTTGGCAAGTTCTCTGAACAAAGGCTCTGAAGGACATCTAGGGAGTGCAGCTCTGCCTTGAAATACTCAATCCTAAATCAAGAGGGCCTTAAGAGTGTCCCACTCACTCTGCAGAACACCAGAATGGGCAGTGTGACCATAGTGACACGGTAACCACAGTGTAATCACAGTCTAGTGAAAAAGAGATGTTCTCCATATTCATCCCCACTCTTCTGGTGAGGGCCTGGGGATGTTCTGAGGTGAGCAGAAACAGTGGATTACTTCAAAACCAACAGACCAATACAAGAAGTACCACATCCAGTGTGTCAGGGTTTCAGACATTCTGTCGTGTTTGCCACATGCTGTTCAAAACTAGGACATCAGTTTGGTACCCTATAACAGGAGCAGATCATCATCACTGATGGTACCAGCCATGTCAGATTTAAACTGGTGTGGGTGTTGACCCTGTGTGAAGGCAGTAACACCACAGACACTCTGCCTATGCCTAAGGTTATAAACCAACCAAGGACAAATGAAGAATCCACTGCAGCCCATTCAGCAGCACACAGAAAAGCTGGAAAGCTGGAATACTTTGTCTTCTGGCTGGCATTTAATCTTGCTTCAAGTGGCCAATGCCTTTTCAGTGCTCCAGGCAGCCTAAAGCTTAGTGATAACCCTGCTGCAATTCAGTAAACTTTGTAAACGTGTGCTTTAGCCTTATGTAAGTGTGCAGGACTTAAAAAAACAGCTAAGATTAAGTTATATTTTTACATTTGTGAGTGTTCTGCTGAGTTCTGGCCTACAAGAGCCACGGCACATGGTCTTACTGACTATCTTACTGACTATAGTGACTATTTGTGGAGAGAATGATCTTCCTGCATACAAGAAATTCATTGTAGTAAAGCAGAATTATTTCACCACAAGAGCCTTTTAAAATAGTAGTATAGCAATTTAACAAGACAAGATTATTCTCAAATAGCCAAGCAGTTCCACTAAGGGAAAAATGGCAAAAAATTGTTATGCTTCTTGTAGTTTTTTGGTTGAGAAAAAGTCTACTTACCTGCAGATACAAGAAAGATCAAAAAAGGACTATAAAAATGCTCCTCTAATATTGACCTTTTAAAACCACTAGAATTTTTTAAAGATCAAGCTGTGATCACTGGAATCTCTTTGCCTTCAGATCTTCTTCTGTTGTTAAGCTCTGAGTCTGTACAAGTAGAACTTTAATTAAAAGTATAGCTTTAATAAATCAACTTCTACTCACTCCTCAAGCCATTGGCTGTCACTGATCTAAATAGTACAGCATGCAAATGTAATCAGCTTTAAAAACCACTCTCTCCACATTGAAATAATGCTCATGTTGGTCACAATGTTAGTATTGATGTCTGTAAACACACACTTGCAATGGTGAAATGATTTTAATTCATTATAAAGACCACTGAACTGTCTTAGAGAGCAAGTTCTGTGTCTCATCTGTAAAAGGTTGGGTGAATCATAGCAGTACAGGTCTCTTCCTGTGAATTACAGAACTTAGTCACCAATACCTCAGGAATATAGTATCCACTGTATTTCTAGCCTAAAATTGCATATTAAGAAGTGAGCAATTTTCTCAACTGCAATGGAATGTCATCACATTATGCCACCCCTTAGATATCAGCACGGAAATGCTCCAGCTGCCTTTGCCATCTTTTTACAGACCTCCACAGTTCTGCTTTACAATTAGCAGTAACTTTAGCAAGTACACCAGCACTGTAGGAGCAGAAATTCTGAGCTCTGGACCATTTATAACACATCACAACTTACCTCTGAGCAGGCTGCAGCTCTGCTTCCCTTTCAGCATAGCTCTGTCTCCCCAGTAGAGTCGTGCTCTTCTATCCAGAGGAAGAGAGTTTTTCCAATTATGCGAGCAACTCTCCTGTTTCAGTGGCAGGTCTTTTTCTGAGAATGATAGTATCTGTGCCCTGCATTGATGTTTCTTATTATGGTCTTGTTATTTTTAGAGATGGATAAACCCCTGATTTAAGAACCCTTCAACTCACAAGAGGAAACAAGCTAGGTGGGCCTTAAGCTGTGCATAATCCATTCCCCAGTAACATCTCTTCACCCCATGTGATGAAACCCTTTGCTTTTCATCCTACAGATTCATTTTCATTCGTCTTTCTGAGGTCAGGGGTCAAGTGCAGTTTTGTATTTGGTGCATTCTGAGACTCAAAGAAGCGTAACTCCCATGAAGGTTATGGATGCTTCGTGCAGCAGTTGGAGAGAAGACTGTAAACCTTTTCTGTGGGCAAACTGGAGGGCAACAACAAAACATTTGGATCAAGGATGATTACATTCCTTTCTGTCTTTGTTTTCAAACTAGATCTTCAAAACAAGAGCTTGAACCAAGGAGCACGAAGCTTGTAAACTCGGTTAATCTTTGTTAACCCTCCGTGCGCAATAGAAGCTTGGTTAAAACCACCAGGGATGTACTTTAATGAATGGGGTTAGTTCTGTCATGTCAGGTAGCTATGATGCTCTCAAAACAGATGGAAAATAATAACTGAAAAGTAGCAATTATCCAGACAGTGAGAGGAAATATTTTCCTTTGTCACAGAAGCCAATGTGAGTGCAAAAAACAGATCATGTGTATTTTCTGGAGGTAGAATAGCATTGCAATGAATAAAAGGATTTTGTGCACTGTTCAGTGCAAACAGAGAGAAATACAAACTACAGGCAAAATAATGGTATAATGTCTGCTATAAAAACACCTTCCTTATGCTTAATTTATACAAAGTTCGACTTTCAAATGGAATTGAGTTTAGCCTGTGTTTTGAAACACCCTATTTTCAAACACATACTTACAGAAAATGGCAAAAAAATTTAAACAAGAATATGAAAAGAGGAATATCCCTCAGCTTAGTGAATACCAATAGTATGATGTGGACCCTAAGGAGATGCCCAAGTAGGAGAGAGATGGACTAATAGTTACTAAATACTAATAAACTGATAATGGATTACAGATGCATTGAGCCATGTTTATGTATATCAAGGTCCAATGCCCCGTCACAGGTATTCACACTGTTCCTAACAGTCCATAACTAAGCCAGGCTCCAGCATAAATAAAGGGATAGATGAGTGAGCTGTCCTCCATTCCTCTGAAAATCTTATGCCCAAGCAGAAATATATACAACTGGTAAGAAAAAAAAAAATGCAAAATTAAAAGGAAATTAAAGGTAAGGGAGAAAAAAACAAAAGGTCCAGGAGTTCATCAGCTGATGGACGGTGATGATACGGAGAAACAATAGCATTTATTATTAGTTACTCTTTATGTTACCATGGAATGACCTGCCTGGTTGTGTTCTGTACATTTATGCACCCCCACTGTGTTTTCTGCATTACCTCATACATTGAAAAATCTGCCATTAAACAAGGGCTACATAAAGGAAGTTTCTTGGGCAGCAGCCATCTAGATCCAGTTTCTCTCCTCAAACCTTATGCACGGAAACTACCCTTGTGGGATAGAAAGAGGAATACGATATGCAGAGAATTAATAAGTCAAGGACTGCACTGCACAAGTACAAGGACTGCATTCCTTCTCATTTTCCCAGCTTTACAATAAATAAATAAATAAATAAATAAATAAAGTAAATAAATAAATAAATAAAGTAAATAAATAAATAAATAAATAAATAAATAAATTGCACATGGATACTGTATAAGTTTTTAATTCAAGAGTTTTAATGAGAATGTAGGGGCAAATCTACAGCAAACCTCTTGATTCAGAGTTTTGAGATGGTCTATGAGAACCTGTCATCAACCTTCAAGAGGAATTAGTCAGCACTCAGGAAGGAATAGTAATAAACCAACTGAAAGTTGGGTAGATGCATAGTTTGTCCTGTACACACCTAATCACCCTTCTGTGGAAAATTCTGCACTGGAAAGCTCCTTCCAGAACTTGTTCTGTCGTGCCAGAGTTTGCTTTCTTTGAGTTTCCCTTCAAACATGAGCGCCCTTTCTGTGCTGCACCCCTTCCTGAAGGGGGTGAAATGATGCCCTGCCGTGGATTTGAATCTACCACTGCAGAGGACAAGATGGAAAAGGTAGTAACACTTTCCCACTGCGTGCTGTTTGAGGGCTATTTCTAACCCTCACAGACACTGTAATGTGTCGCTGCATAACTTAGACAGCTGTTATGTCCCTTGGTTACCCAATTCCAAGGCAATCTGCTGTTCTTCTGAAAGATTAATCATCTGGGTTTCTTCCTGAATTATACAACCTCTTTTCACCGGATTTTCACTCTGTGGTAGAGACTTGGAGGAAGCAGCACTGGCTCTGTGTGTTTTGTATTTATTTTTCTTATGTTAAAGGATATACATACATTTTTGTCATATATTGATATGAACCACTAATTTTGTAGCCTCCTAAAAACTGCTTGTTTTTCACCACTATAAGTTTGGAAACTGGCTTTAAGTGCTACTACTCTATGGGCCCTAGGTAGAGTCAACTTTTCTCAAGACAGGGTGGCACTGAAAGAAATCCCACAAATATTTATTGCACCTTAACAGCAAAGGTGTTTATGAATTTCCTTATCTCTCAAGTAAACAAAAAGAGATCACTTACTGTTTTCATACTCTGAAAAATTTACCTTTCCTGGTGCTATGATAAATAGCCACTGAGCATCTGAATTTAAGTTTCAACCACATTACTTTCTCTGTCCTCACTGCTCAATTTTTCAACGCATCATAGCAGTTTTCTCATCCATCTCCACCTCTGTGCTAACCTATGGGTGTTCAAACAATGCTTCACACTGTTATTTAAAACCACTACTACAGGTAGTTAAATGTAACTTTCTTTTTGGTGAATCTGGCTGTTCACTTTATTACAATATTTATGCCTGACACCTTTTGCCTCCTACAGCAAACCCTTTCAATCATCACTGGGCTGACTTAAATTTGGAGGTGGAAGCAGGGGGGAGGATAAAACCCTTGCCAAGTAAACCTTAAAAAGCAAGGTTATTTCTGTATATTCCTCTCTTTCTTTCTGAGCTCAGATGGGAGCTGCTGCTTGCTATTGATACCGAATTAATGACCCGATCAGCAAAACTATTCTCTGTCTCGAAAATCTTGCAAACCTCAATGATCTGGATGGCTTTCCTACTGAGTGCCTGTGCTATTCAGCAAAAAAAATTGATTCACTGTACACACCCTGTTTTAAGCAAGACCAATGCACACAGAACTTTAGTGTCCCTGTTGATGTCTCTCTCATTTTTCACCTCTTCCACATTATGTCTTTCATTTGTGTCAGCACCCATTCTAATGGTTTTCATGTTTTTATAAAGAAATTCAGAGATGCTCACTGTGAAAGGAGTTATTTTATTCAATAAGAAATATCAGCAACATATAATAAGGGTTTCTCATCTTGGGGGCACGAGTTCCTAATTCTTTTCTTCTCTGTGTTTGGTCTTTTCCTTTCTCTGTGCTCCACTCTCTTGAAGAACACTTGGAGCTTTTGCTTGGGTCTAACCACTTAGAATCCTTTTAAATCTGACTTTAACTTAAAAAATAGCCTGACAAGACTCATGATCTTAATAGTTTCTCTCTTCAGTAGTGTTGGTCAGGATGAATCTTTTTTGAACCTGACTTACCAGAAACGTAACTTTCACACAAAGCTCTTCATGGCTCCAAACCTAGTGTGCAAAGAACCTGCACTATGCTTCAGAAGGTCTTTCTACTCTTTTCCTATTTTGAAATCCCCTTTTATTCTGTAAATGCATCAGGTTTTTGGCTTTGTTGCTGTCTTCAATGGCCCATCTACGCTCAAAACCATCTCAGAATAGCTACTGTGTAATAGTTGTTCTCCACTAGAGATCCACTAAGATCCTTCTATTCTTATTTCCCTTTTCCTGCACCTAAAGCACTTATAAAAGGAGAGAAGCTAAAAAAATCCTACTCCTCCAATTTCTATTCCACCTCTTTGCTAGAGATTAATCCCTCTGCAGAGGGAAGAACACAGGATTCCGTGGAAAGTCTGGAGGATTGGCTTAAGTTGATGACGATGGTGAGTTGTTACAGCTCTTGAGAACGAATTGTCTGACTTTTCACTGAGATTTCTGCTGTTCATGGAAGAAATTTAAAATTCACTTACTCTAAATTATTCCCCTCCTAATTGCCGTGGTTCTAATACTGTGTTGCCAGATACATTCAATGTTTTACCACTCCACTGAAATATTCCCAGAATGCTGTATTTCCCAGCACTTATTCTCTTCGTGACAATAGTTGGAATCAAATATCAACATTAGGATTGACCACAGCTTTTACAGAGACCATCATCTACTGAAGATGGAAATCTGAAAGCTGGTCCTTTTTCCTTCATTCTTTTGAGTTCAGCTGTTTAACTTCTTTTCCAGTGCCCTTACATGTTTCTTTTCCATTCTTCTTTAAACCAGACAAGCAACTGCCAAGTAAAGCATGGCCCTTCATATTTTTGCCTGAATGACTCCACTAATAAATGCCAAATGAGAATGCATACAGAGTTTGTAAGAAGAACAAAGAAAAAATGATCTTTCACCAGCTGCAGGGTCACCAATAAGATCCACGGATTTAATTGTATTTGTATATGAATTAGAGTCAAATTCAGCCTAGCTCTTCTTAGCTATATTAACTCTGTAAGACTCACAAGAATAAACAGTAGAGGACCTGGTTACTTGGACAATCTCAAAGCTCACTTTAAAAGCAGCAAAGGATATCCAATTAGAAATTTAATCTAGTTTTACTTATGTTCTTTGACTGCTTACGTTTAGTTGATTATTTGATCTGTTCCTGACCTTTTCAGCCTGGACATGTGAATGCAAGATGTTATGTGCATTTGCTAAGAAGATAACATTTTCTATAACTGCTTGATTATTAAATGCTCAATAGACATTTAAGATACCAAATTGCCTCCCAGTGGGAAGAGAAAAGAAAAAAAAAAAAAAAGGACTTTTAAGAACTGCAAACAAGTATAATAATAATAGTCTATTCATATCTCCCTAATGAACAGCTACTTCAGAATAGAAAACTGAGTAGTTTTCAGGGTAAAGGTGGACTTTAGCAGAGGATGTGAAAAACTCATGCATAGAATTCAATAACCCTAAAATTCATATATTTAAAACTTGGCCTATTTAAAGCTAGTACAACATCAATAATCATACTGTTCTATTATTCACAGATGCTGCCTGTATTGTTTCCAAGGCTGTATATTCCTCTCATGTTTTTTTGCACCCATACATTGCTGCATCATTTGCAACCACTTTTTCCAGCTCTTAACCTGCTAATTTGATTTTAATTCTCATTTGCCATTTTTCTATTAATTTGAGAACAACTTTTTTCAAGCAGTATGATGGGACCATTAGCTCTACACTCATCAATGCTGAAGTTCAATCTGCAGATTCCTTTTACAAAAGTAATCCTTACTTGTGCACCTTCAGACTTCTGTAGAATCTGTCCGTGATCTCACGTGGGGTTACACCTCCTCTTTGTGATATTGAAAGATTTCCAGTGCAGCTACAGAAGTGGTTTTAGATTTCACTCACAAGTTCAATTTTCAGGTAAAAATGTTCACCAATTACCAAACACTTGCAAGTGTTTCTTATTGCCTACTAAACAGAAAAGGTAGAGAAACAAAAACACAGATCGAGCTTAAGTTGAATGGGAATGTATTTCCAAGACATTTTATTGTAAAAAGACCTCTCTGAGACTGTGGATTTTCCTCTGTTAAACCGTGGTCACACATCAAACTAAATAGATACTAGACTGTGTATTCATTTTTGCAGTCTTTTGTTTATAAAACGTGAGCTGCACAGCATCCTCAGAAAGCAAGAAAACCCAAAACAGAGCCTGGCTCAAAGTCAGGTGGGAGAAGAATGGTGATGAAAAAGAGAACTCCATAAACTAAGGGTAAACATTTTCCAAATGAGGTTGTACAGCAGTGGGTAAGACTGCACATTCCACTTGGATCCTTTTTATATGTGTTTTGGGCACAGTTCTTATGCAAAATAATTTTCTTTTTTCTTGACTACTGCATACCAAGATGATACAAAGCCACTATTGTCTAAATACTCCAGGGAACTGTTAGAATAATTCACTGACTGCTAGTTCTGGGTAACAGTTTTAATTGCTTTCAAATATTGTACTTGTTTTTTTTTATTCAACTTCATAGTTATGTTCTGTGGACAAGAGGGAATGGAAGAGTTGCATAAATACCAAGCAAATTTTTCTCACCACAGCTCTAATTCGAGCCCTAATTTATTATTATGAAACTCCAACATTAGGAACTGAAGAGAGTTTGCTTCATGGGAAGATAACAAAACCCTTTTTCTTATATTGCTTTACTAGGTGCATAAATTTAAAACATCGTAATTGGTCCACAGAGTCAAGCTTGTCTTATCATGACTAAAATGCCTTTCTGTTATGACAGCAAGGGCAGTCACAGCCTTCTGCAGTTATAAGGAGGCAGCCTCCACCTTACCAGCAGTGCTCCCTGCTCCCGGATGGTGCTCAGATGCCACACCACCCACCCACAGCTTCCTGCAAACCCTGCTTCAGCCCCCTGGGTTTGGAATGAGAGGCATCAGGTCACAGAAAAAACCTTCCTGGGAGTCAAGTGCTTTCTGAAGGGGCACCCTCTCCTTGGCAGTGAGAAGAAAACCACGTATTATATACAAGAACCTGAACTGAGACAGTGCTGTTCCCACCACCATGAGGTAATGCTGATCCATGAAGAAGTCACTCTGAGTCTCCTCAGATGTGACTGACCTGTGATTAGTGATTGTGATCAGATGTGGACCTGTGACTAGACAAAAAATAAAAAAGGACAAAATACATTGGCCTGACACCTTGGATGACAAGGAGAGTCCCAGAGTACCAACTCATATTTCAGCATACCAAAACAGAGTCTTTAGGCCAACTGTTCTGTTCTGGATTATAAAAACAGCGGATGGAACAAATAACCACATGCCTACTGCCTTGACTTTTCCCCAGCCCCCCTCACTTGGTCTTTGAACAGGGGGAAGTGACTGAGACAGCAGAGGAGGAGGAGGAATGACCTGGCTGCATTAGACCTGACTTGTCAGGCCTTTGCTTTCGGATGGCAGGAGATGGGATTGCTCCCATCCTGTAACCCCAGCTGTCTCTTCATGGTGTTGCATCCTCTGCTTCCGAGGATGAGGAAGGGCTCTTTCTTGGCAAGGGTGAAAGTACCTCTGGGGTTGAGTGGGGCTGGGCAGAAGAGGAGACATCTGTACAGTTATTGCCCCTTTATAGTGTGTGACCTGTTAACACTGGGCAGCGCTAGTAGGGAAAGACAAGGACAGCAATCAGCTCCTGGTAAACCCACTGCTGGTCCTGGTAATCACACTGAGGTAAACTTTTTCTGTCTTGAAGAGGTACCAAGTGGGAAGAGACCGTTCCCTGCAAATCCAGAATTGAATTACCCATTTTCTTGTGTTTCTTTGCAGAGGGCGTGCTTAAAATTACAACTGTGCCACTTGACCACGTGGATTAATTTTGTTATGTTCTATCTCTGGGTATTCTTATGTTTTGTTTTGTTTTTTTTTCTTTGGGTCTGTTGCAGTGCAGGGGGCATGCAATTCAACTTACCAGAGCAGTGGCCCTCCAGCACTTGCAAAGAAAGCTGGGATGGAGGATGACTGGGTAGTGAGTTACAAGTCATTCTCCACATTAATTGCTGTATCAGAGTGTTCCATCTAAAGTTTCATCACCAGCTTCCCTGAAGGAGGAGATTCTTCATGAAAAGGAGAGGCTAAAAGAGGAGCTGCAAGTTGTTCAGCAGCGTGTCCAGCAACTGCTTTCTATTTTGCAAGGGTTTTAAGGAATGTGAGCAGTCTGCCCAAATCCCCCTCATGTGACCAAGATCACAGCAACAACCTGGAGCCAGATGAAGAACTGAGCTCTTATGCACTAGAACCAGGACCCAGCTGGAAGAGCATAGTGGAAGTCTAGCTTCAAACACAGTGAATGGGATTTTTGATCCCAGCAGTTTGCTCAGCTGGCTGCTTTTCCACTATGGGACAATATTTTAATTAAATCCCCACCTCACCATCTTTAGATTATATTCCCTTATGACTTGATGTTTTTTATCAGATCTTTGAAAATTAACCTCTTTGTCCTTTGTGAGCTTTAAAAAGCAGGAGAGGAAAAAAAAAGGCTGTCTGCCCTATGAAATTTTTGACTGTTGGTTGTTACTTCTACGCTAGTTGTATGATTCTGTGTTGTAGGGTTAGGATAAGAATGGGTCTCCTATACTCAGATGGATACTTGAGCTGGATCATTACAAAAACAAAGATCAGAGCCACTGCCTGAAATGCAGAGATTTTGGAGAGGCTAAGTTCAGAACTTCAGCTTCATATAGAAGGGTCTAGGTATAATCCACACTGAAATATGGTAATAGGTAAAAAATTTCTTTCTGTCTTTTGTGGACAGCAGCTCTCTCATGTTTCACAGCTTCTTATTTTTTCACACTTGAATTAAAAAGCACAGACATTTCATTCATCTGTTTCTCTGCATTAAGCTATGTCTCCCTTTTGGATATAAACAGGTTTGCCTCATACCATCAGTTGTCAAGCCAGCTCACTATTGTTTTAAACCTGCTCTTGAAAATTAATGGTGTGTGGTATACCTCTATTAATTAAAAATATATTTTAGCAGACAGTTGTCAGTGTTTATGAATGGGAAGTTATTTATTATGTTATATGTTTACTATCTGTTTTAAAGGAGGAAGTCCTGCTTATGAATTAAACATTTTGATTGTTGCTGTAAGTTTTTAATATATTTATTTTATGCTATTATTTGCACGCATGTATGTTATATACTAGACTATATCATTTTATACTTGCCCATGGTAGATATGCAAAAACAGAACAAAAATCTTCTGCCTTGGGGATACTACAGATTTAAACAACACATAACAGTCTGAGAATCATGAGGACTTCAGGGTGACTATCTTTATGCCCTTTAGTATGAAGTGTATAATTGCAAGGTAAACATCTCCCCTTTGAGAATTAAAAGCTTGTTTCTGACACCCCCACCACCTGATCAGTAGAAATAATGAGCAAAACCAATAAACAGTACCCTTAAACGTGACATATAGGGTTCTTACCAACTCTTACAGTGAAAGACACTATTTTCAAGAAAAAATGTTTACAAAGTTCTCTACACTTTGCACTTTTCTCTAACCCGGGGAAAAACTCCATTTCACTTCAGTTGCCAGGAGAAAGGAGTTGCTGAACTTCTCAAGCAATGGATGGCAGCACAGGATAGTGCAGGGTAGACTAGGAACAGAAAGATCAAATCTACAAAAACAGTGTCTTTTGCTGCTGGCTGGCTGCTTTTGGAATCCAGATCTTATCTATCCTCAGACTGTGCCTTGTGTTCAACAAGGCAGAAACAAAACACAAAACAGGAGAGGACTGCAGTTCAAAGAAATCAAATATTGGGCTTTAAAATTAAGACTGTGGATGTTATCTTGCTGCAGGAAAAAAAAAATCAAATATTTCATTCC
>JAWWLV010000100.1:32461388-32474803 GCA_035041135.1 Platyrinchus mystaceus | reverse complement strand
TCTTAAGTTCTGAGAAAAAGATTAAGCTGACTGTGAGTTTCAGACACTTTTCTATTCCATATATAAAAGTCAATTTAAAGTTTAACTGCCCTTTGTAAGGTGGTTTCTTTTTAAATTATTGTTGTTGTTGTTGTTGTTGTTGTTGTTGTTGGTCCCTCAGCACAGTATAATGGTAGATGACAACTGGAGGTCAGCTGATGTGTAGGGCTCCTCTTAGATCTGGCCTGGCTGCCAATAAGTTTTAGTTCAGGTCTGTGCAGTCACATTTATCATTTCTTCTTCCTTGTTTTGTGGGTTTGGTCAGGCTGGTGATTCAGAAATTAACAAACACACACCTCCTTTCTGAAAGTGAAGGGCTTTTTTATAAGCTTCCTGCTTCCAGGGTAGCTTTACAAGAAAAAATATTTATAAATAGGGATTTTCTTAGTATTTTGCATTTTGTAGCTAAGAGTGTTGCTACTATCATGTAAATTAGCAGTATTTCTCAGTAGTTGGATTTAACCTCAATTAGCTACAGTAAGACAGGCACAATAGAAACTTTTTACTAGAACTGTGTGTTGCAATAACTGCTTTTATGGTAACGCATGCTTTTAAAATCTAATTTGCAGAAACAATTTTCCACTCAGCAAATGAGTGCATTCATAGCTGGGCTACTTCTGTTTTCCTGAAGGAAACTGGCGTTTCTAATATGCCCAACCTGCGTTGTAGATGGCTCCGTATCATGCTGGGAACACTGTGGCTCCACTGGTGTTAGTGAGAACAGAACGAGTCTATATGAGACAATCTGACAGGTTGACCTCGACTGTCTCCCACCCAGCTGCTCTCTCACCCTCCCTGCTCAACGGGACAGGGGAAGAAAACAACAAAAACACGGTGAAAGAGCCCATTGTTCGAGAAAAAGACATGGAGATCGCTCAGCAGTTACCACCACGGGCAGAACTGACTCAACCCGGGGACAACTATTTACATTCACTGCCAATTAAGAGTAAGGTAACAAGAAATTAAAACAAGAGTAAAAACACCCTCCCCCCCTACCTCCCTCTTCTCCCAGGGCTCATCTTCATTCCTTCATTCCTGACTCCTCTGCTCCCACAAACAAACAAACACACCCCCGAGCAGTGGACATAGTGCTTTGTCTCGTCCTCATCATGCTCTTTCCTTGCTACAACACGAGGCCCCTTCCATGGGATACAGTCCTTCAGAGGCTTCTCCGAGGCGGGACAAAAGCTATCAAGAGGGATGTTCCATACCATGGAATGTTCTGCCCACTGTACAAGCTGGGGAGAGCTGGCTGGGAGGTGCTGGTGGCTGCTGGGCATCAGTCAGAGAGACTGGTGAGCAATTGTGTCGTGCAACACTTGCCTTTCTCGGGTTGTATCTCTCTTTTCCTCTCCATTACCGTTATTGTTATTATTTTGACTTTGTTTCGATTATTAAGCTGTTCTTAACTGAACCCACGAGTTTCACTGTTGCTTTTTTTTTTTCCCCTGATTGTCCCTTCCATTCCACAGGGAGCAGGGTAGGGGAGAAGGAAGCGAGGAAGCAGCTGGGAGGCACAACATGGTTAAACCAGGCTAACTATTCCGGTTTCATCCACTGAAACCACCAGGAGCCACCAAAGTTACCCTGGGAAAGTTCTTTAAAACCATCAGAAGAGCTAAGGACTTAACCCAACTTACTACACAAAGAGTGGTAGCACGTTCCCTAATTTCTTCATTATCATTATCAATAATTATAATGCATATCCCTGAAATATCAATCCCCAGAAGGATGCTCATGACTTCTTAAGGAAAAAATTAATAAAAGTCAACAAAACTGTACAGCAAGGGAGTTGGTCTGATATTTAAAATCAATGTCTTTTTACTCAGATGGTTTTTTAAGGTCTACCAGCTATGTGATATTCCTTCAGCTTTTAGCTTTCATTTATACTTCTATGTGTCACAAGGGTGTATAGGAGATCAATGCATCAGGAGAGCTTTAGTCTTCAAACAAAAACTAACAGTGACACTGACTAACAGGACACATTACCAATGGCTAGCTTTTATTTGCTCTCCACCACTGCATTTTCAGAGTTAGTTTTGCATAATCTTGTGTGAAATTAACTGTAAGTGAGGACCTGATGCTGTGCTGGTCGCACTGATGGATATAGTTCTCCACTGTATTAGTCACTAAGGTCCAGCTCATCTGGCTTGAAAGCCCTTTGAAGAGGAGCAGAGAAGCTGAAACCAAAAAGGGCACAACATTTTTCATGCCTGTTTCAACACCTTTGGTGTCGTTACACTCCTTGATCCCCTCAGTGCAAAAATAAAAAGATGGGGTTCTCATCTTCCCCCAGGATTGTTCACTGGATCTCAGGGCCTGGATCTCACCAGGCAGCTCTCCCGCTTATTCCACAGGATTTTTCTGTTTTCCCTGTGTGTTCTGCGTCCACAGCACTCGTCTCACAGGTTTCCTACCTGAACTGTTGCACAGGTGTATTCCTGCACCTTGGCTATGCAACTGTACCACAGGTCTGGTTTTGTCCCTTTGTGGTTTAGTATTATCTATGTATTGATTGATGGTCCATGGCATTACAAGATGCTTACAGGTTGGCACCAGTTATGTCATTAACAGTATTACAGTGGGACAAAATGCTTACATGTTGCTGTCATTTATTCCTATTTTGGTGTATTTATGGCTATGTTCAAGGCATGCAAATAATAATTTCACTCTTTGTGTGTAATTCTACTTTATAGGAAGGGACAGTCTTCTATCTTGGCTACAATTCATTTCATCTTAAACATCTGGCTTCCTTGCACTCAAAAATCAGCAAAGGCTGATTTTATTCTTAAGTATGATTTGTATTCACTTGCCTTCACTGCAGACAAGCAGTTGCTGCTATGCATGCCTGTTTTAGCAGCACTTTGGCTACCCTCTAGGACTACCAGGACACTTAAATCTTTTGCTGAACCAAGACATTTAAAGGCAAAGTCCTTTACTGGAAGTGGTTTTATGCCATCTACCAGACATGTGATATTCCTTCAGCCTTTAGATTTCCTTTCAACTTCCTTTACATTATTAGGATGTTGTCTCAGGTGGGAGTGGAGGCTTTTAGACAAGGTTTATTACAGAATCCCTGCCACTGAGTCACAAGGTGCAGAAAGGATACTCTAAACCCCTTCTCATAGAGGGGTGGCTGGACCCAATCTTAGCCTCAGATTTTGTCAATGGTTTAAATTTGTTGAATCACTTTGTCCTGCAGGTTTTAATGACAGCAAACTGAGAATGTTCATATAAAATAAATAATTTATTATTACAAATAAACATACAAAATATCTTAATCAGAATTATTTCATACATAAAAGCTATATATATAAGTATAAAAGCTAAAACTACTAGTACTATAGCAAACCATAGTGCACTAGATTAAATCAAGTATTGAAGCAATTATATTAAAGCCAGCAAAAAATAATTATTAATTAGAGATCGATGTAACTCACCCATACCAACTTTCATGGGGAGATCTCATTCTCTTAACCTCGAGGAGTATCCCCTCCCCAAGGGAGGAATTACATCCCAGGAAGGGTTATGTTGGAACAACCTGACCCTATGAAAGTGGACTGGACCTTTGCAGTTAAAAGTGGTTGACTCCAGTGGCTGCCTCACCATCAGGATGTTAACTCAGGGTTGAACCCAGATATGGTTTTAACATCTCCTGGCCTGGAGGTCCTCTCAGCCCACCACTGATACCTTTGCAAATAGAGCATTGTCTTGGTAACCTGCCAGGGGGGATGTCCTACCACAGACTACAGGAGACTGACTAAACTATTAGGACTGATTAGTTCCTGAGTTTCTACCACTACAATTTAACCATCTGTTAATTACAATTGCAATTTAAATTGTTTGTTTATCTATCTATCTATTTATTTATTTGTATATTCCCACAGCCAGCATCTTGAAACTGAAAGTTCTTGGCAATCTCTTTATTGTACATTTCATTTTGTAAGTCTGTTTATCAACCGCACGTGATATGCAGCCTCCCAAAACAGCTGCATTATTCACTGAGAGCAAACGCCTCTACTGCTAAAACATTAAGCACCTTGAGAGGTGAGAGCCAAAGATCTCAAGCCAAAGATCTGTTTTTACCTAAAGAACTCCCCAGTCTGTATTGCTGCACAGTCAACTAATTGTCATTTCATGACAACCAAATACGACGCACAAATTCATTTCTCAGGTGAATTTCGTCCCCACATCAAGTCTGTGGGTTCCAGTAAGAGCTGGACAATTTTTTTTTAGTACAATATTTCCCAAAGAAGTGGGGCCTTTTTCAGCTAAAATATTTTTTTTTTTCCATAGGGGAAAAAAGAGAACACCTGAAGTGATTTTTTTTGGTGATTATCTATGGAAACTACATTTCTACAACTAAGTCAGTATGTTTTTTACATGCTCATCTCTCTATCTTGTTACCCCAAAGAAGTTCTGAACCTGCTGGCTTATTCAAGTTAAACTATTATTTAAATGTAAAAAGCTAAATTACTACAAAATTTGTGAAAACTGTGATTGGAAACACCATAAAAATTTACTAGCAGTCCTTGGTCCAGGTAAGAAGACTACACCAAAATAGAGAAAAAGAATCCTCAATGACCCAAGTTTCCTCTTGTTCTGACAATGGCACTTCAGTCAGAGATCCTGATTATCTGCATGTGTAAACAAAGCCACACATCCATTCACCAGATACAATTGTTTTAAGTGGTAACAAAAAAATGCTGCTTTTTGTTTAGCGTTCTTGGGTTGGCTTTTTGTCATTAGACTAATTTAAAGTATTTAGAAGCTTATTTTCATTTTTGGCAGAAAATAAGATCAAACTTTCCCCCTCTTTTACCAATAAAGACAAAAAATGTTGAAAGATAAGAGCATAAAAGACTATGCTTTTTGTTGCTATTTTTTTTATAATTTTTTTAATAGAAAAAGGTTTTATTTCTACTTTCAGAACTGCACTTGGAGAACTTATTTCTCTGTTTCTTATGAATACTAAGACATATAATGAGCTTATGATTTTTGCCAGATAACCAGGGGCCTTAATAGAGCCAACATAAAGACTAATTTAGTTCTCAAAGGATTAATTAAGCTGATTTGAAGGAACGGCAAATTTTGTTTTGTTTCACTTGGATTGCTAAAATAAGGCTAATAATTTGGGGATTCTCCTCACTCTTTAACTGACTTATTTTCTTATGAAAGGAAAAATTTAAAAATTGACATATGAGGGAAAAATGAAGTTCAGCTTCTTTGTCAAGTAATGAAGAGTTTGCACTATAAATTTGGTACAGTGAAGTGCCACCAGTTCTGTGTCACAAATTTATGCAGTAACTTTGCTTCTGTCACATCGCTCTAAGTTCCATTCCTCCTGGTTCAGCAGCCTACCAACTTCTCCAGTTTTGTGTGTGTGGGTCAAACACACTGGTCAAAATAAAATCAAAAAGAGGAAACAAAAAATGGAGAAACAAGGGGGGGAAACAGAAAACAGGCAAAGCACGTGAGAAGGAGAGATAGAACAAATATTTCTACAGGTGAGACCACGGTCTCAAATATTTTGTGTAAAGTTATGGTTGAAGTTGAAACTACAAGAGGTCTCAAACGGAATTAAGTCTCCCATCCCAAAAAAATATACAGTACAAATCTGTTCAGAGCTAGAAGTGCATAGACATTGAGTTTTACTGGCCAATGGTCACATATCCAGAGGCAACAGAACCCTGAGAAAAAAAAAGCTTGTGGAGTTATCAGATCAACCAGTAAGTTTAATAAGCTTTGGAAGAGCAAACTCCTCAAAGCATTTAACTTCTCTCATATTCAGGGAAGAGACTTTAGTCAGCATTTGTAAATAAATAGTTTTGTATCAAAGATAGCCTAATGTGTCTTCAGTCTCTGACATAATTTTCCCCAAAGCTTGTGAGGACTTGAATATCTGACCAACCACTCGAATCAAAATGGATTGGGGTCACCGTATATTTTCAGTTTCTGAGCAAGAACTGTTCCCTACATGTTTTGAACTGACATGTTTTGAAATTGATCACATTCTATGCATTGCCTCAATGGCAAATGTTTACTCATCTTGAAAACGTAGGCATGGATCAGTTTCCAAATTCTGCCACCTAGTGTAATAATAAATAATAATAAATATAATATTATTATAGGTCTGTAGTCCCTGACTGCTGACAGTAATGGGGCTGATAAAACTCTGGCTGACTGTGGTGGCGCAGGATTCACTACTAGATGGTTTAATGTTTGTGAACTTGGCATGAAATGTTACTTGCCACCTGTAATTTTGAAATTCTCTTTAATCCTTGAACTGTACGACAAACTGCTACAACACTGATATATTACTTATGTATGGGTAGTTGGCAGCTGTATTTAGATCTTTTTACTTCTATTCACACTGACCCTTACAGCCACATTTCATCCATGAATTAGAAGATAAGAGAAGGAATGTAGATGCATGTTCACTTCTCAGATAACAGTTATGATCTCCATTTTTTTCCACAGGAATAGCAGCAGACACTTCCCTAGCTTGGAGCATGACTAATCAGGGAGGAATTCTCAGGAATTAAGTGGGATTATGTTGATTTATCATCTCTCCCCACCTCCCTTTAGAAAATGCTCATGAAACAAATCACCCTCTCCTGAAGTCTTTAACCTTCCTTTCCTCAGCCATTCCCATCTTAAAATAAAAATCCTCCTGACCTCCTTACTTGATTACCCTTTCTCTAGAGATGGTGCCCGTTTGGGATAGGGATTTAGTACAGAGTGGGGCTCTGTAGTTTGAAAACCCCAAACTGATATTTATGGGTTCATGGTAACAATTTCACTCTAATCCTGTTTCCATCAAAAGCCAAATTTTCCAGACTGTGCCTAAGTCAAATTTTCTGTTTAAAAACAAGATTGCCATATTTCCTCAAATCTAAATGCACTTGTCCTGGAACCATTTCCAAACTAGTGGCCAGTGCCTTGTCCATGGAACCCTCTTCCTTGGCTCACAGTGACAGAAAGTCGCCTCCACTGCGATCGAGATGCAAGGCTCAATATTGTCACACATGAATCAACCGACCCAAAACAAAACCAACCAACCAAACAACCACTGGTGCACAGGAATTGTGCACTGTCTTTGGAATTTCAGCTCCCCTAGTGGTCTCCACTTAGGTCGCAGCCCTCTTTCTGAAGCTCACAGATGTGTGCCAGAGCAGAGAAAGAGCTCAGCCCTCTGATTTGCATATTTTTAGCAAACATTTTTATGCAGACTCCACTCTGGGTGTGTTTTCTTTCCTTCTTTATTTTTTATGCAACAAAGAGCAACATTACACTCACTTAAAAGAACTAATTAATCACCAATTAAGCTGACTCGCTAAGTAAAGCAAGCCACAGGCCTCACCTAATGAGTCCTGCATCTACTCTTGCAAAAGCACTGGGTGTTATGTCTTCAAGTGATGTCTGTTGTCTCATTTTTTTGTTACAGTGCTTAACTTTATGACCTGTTAAAACAACAGCTCCTGCATGAACACCCCTGATACCACCTGACAGCCACTGAATCTCGATGCACCCTCACCTCCAAGACAAAACAACCTCTGGCTTAGCTGCGGCTGTGAGAGTCAGCAGCGTTTCCATGAATCCACACTCTTCCTCCTCTCTGAGGGCTCCTTGTCCACAGGACAGCATCATTCCTGCAAAACCATTCGTTGCTGGATGTTGCTGCCACGCTCCTGCTCTCAGTGTTTCCTCATACTCTCATAATTCTGAAGAATTAAATCTTGCACTGAAGATGTGTAGGAAGAGGAGGAGTAACTGTTGTACGGAAGTAACTTTGCCTCTGCCTAATGAGACCACTTTTCATCGGATATGCTCCTCAAGTCTGTTGGGTGCCTGTTGCCTTTATATCCACATGCAGATCTACCTTTCAAGATTGCAGTAGTCCCTACTGTTGCTGTAATGAGACACAGCCCCTACTGCTGCTGTGTGTAAAGAGGCTCTTTCACTGAGGCATGTTGACTGCTGACACTACGTGCCCGCTTTTCCTTGCAGCACTGCTCTCTCTCCATAAACCTCCATCGCTTCTGTACCCAGCAACTGGGACCAGTAACTTACTGGTACAACTTTGTCTGCCCCTCTCATTTCTAGCCAGCTGTTCTCCAGCACCCCACTCCAGTATCTGAGCTTTATCAGCGTGACAATCTCATAACTCACAAAAATCAAATACTATTCTGAGGGTGCAAAGTGGTCTCTGGGCTGCTATCCAAACACCACTGCTCCGTATCTTATAAGAGTCATGAACTGTTTATGAGTAGAAGAGATGAGGAAAATATGTGAATGGAAATTTAAAATTAACAAATCCATGTTCTTATTCAAGACACTAACAAATTTTCTGAGTTAAGGACCAGGCTTGTTTAACATGCAATTTTTATTTCCCTTTAGGTTTTTCCATGTAACTCAAATATGGAACAGATGAAAGAACTTTCCAGCTAACAAATGACTATTACTAACAAAACCTTCCTATAAATTTAAACAGAAGTAAAAATAAACATTTAAGCAGACTTCTTCGAGCTTGCACAGTTCCCTGCCTACTAATGTCTTATTAACCAAATTTAATTTAATAATTCTAGAATATGATACTTTTTAAAAAAGAGTACTTACTAATTTTGTATGACATCATGAACATGTTATGTGTGTATGCTCTTCACTGATGTATTCTCTGCTTGGGAAACTCAAGTCTTCTAGTCTTCCTTTCTTTTTTTGTTGTTTCTAGGTTGTGCTGGTTCTAAGGGACTGAAGACCCAGTCTAACAATGAAGAATCCTTAAGCCTGATGATCCTCTCCCAGAGGAAGGATGCTGTAAGCCCCAAGCACAGCTTTTCCTTCAGCTGGGAGAGTTGGATTAAATCAGTGGAGGCACACAGTGGTAAACTTCAGGTAAAATGAGGGTAGTCTGCAAATCTCAGGTGTTTCTCCTCCACAACACATTCCAGAGGGAACTTGAGTCAGAGCTTCTTGGGTGTTTCACAAAGGATCTATGTTTGACTGCTCCTAATCTTCTAAGTAAAAGACAATTGCCTTTGTAAAGCTCTGTAAGGCCTACTTCAGTGATGGGAACTATGGCTGTGGGCAGCTTTTGGAAAGAAGAAAGTGGAAATCATACTTATATTGATGGTGGAATAATAGGCTGGGAGAAAACTGCCTTCCATTATTAACTGAGCACTTGAAATGCTTTCAAGAAGGTCTGAACAAAGGCAAGGTGTGATATGAGAATGCTGTCTAGCTCTACAGAGGTGAAAGCACACTGTACTTGGTTCATGACTTTCTAACAAGGAGAAAGCAGGTTACTGGCACCTACACATTCTCATTGTGGTATTTCTACTTGGGAGTCTGTATTACTGCTCAGGGAACCGGTGCCAGACTGGAACTGGCACCTCCCTTTTCTCATTTATGGGCCTCATAGATAGATAACACAGCTTCTACCTCTTCAGTCTCCTGTCCTGATAAGACAGTGGATGTGGCTTCCTTTTCCTTCCGATACTTCCCAGTTCATTAGGAACTTTCAGGTCTGCAGGAAACTGGAATAGTTCCAGGAACCTAAATTCTTTTCCTTGCCAAAGATTAAACAACGTTTTCCAAGGATCACTGAATCACTGTGCGTGCAAATAAATCAATCTTCTCTGAGGTCTTTATGTTGAAGGATAATGGCACACTGTCAAAACAAAAGCAGATTTTTAAAAATAAACTCTTGGGGAAATAAGAATCTGAAGGAAGAGTGTATCAAAGAAAATGTGTGTGTTCTGTTCATGCTGTCATCATCCTGCAGCTACTAAACTAGTAGCCATCTCATGAGTCATGCAGAGGGACCAAGGGACTTTATTCACATTGAAAACAAAGTCTTATAATGGGCAGATTTTGTAAATAAATAACTTTCCAGGCTTGATTAGAACTGTCTTCAAGCACAAATATCTATCTACATAGACAAAAATTACTGAGGATGATACTCTTTGCACATATGCACAGGCATTCCTTAGTAATTGCATTCATGAACAAAAAGGGTAGTTATCAGAATTCCTGCTACATTTCCTTTCAATATTAGTCCTTGTTCAGTCTCCAGATTCTCACAATTGCTAGAAACAAACTTGAAACAAACTGCTGCTAGGGAAAGTCAGCAATCTCGATGTGCCTTGACTTCCACGCTTTTTGCCTTCTCTAAAGAGTTATTTTTTTGACTTACATCTGGGTGTGTTTGGTCTCTCTCTCTGTACTGGAGAAACCAGGGGTATTGGATCCAAGGGAGGAGACTTCTGTCTGAGGTCTCCACCCCTCCAAATTGTCCCAAATTGAGACAGTGAGCTTTACAGCTCCAACTGCATTGGGGCACACCCCAGAATATTCATTTTCATGTATATATGCATAGAACTATTAGAATATCTCTGACTATACTAGCTGTTGTGGCCCATATTAACGCTCTGTAGTGACACTGAATTTGTCACTGGCAATCCTGAACGTGCTTTTGTGTTGCTCTGTTGCTTCAAGAGACATCACTGCTCATGATTATGGACTGTGCAAAGTCCTTATTGATCACCATCACACCTATACTGAATTGTTGACTGTGATCAGACCTGTAGACCTCTTACTGAACATGATCAGAGCTATAATGCTGGATTGCTAAATGGCACACATCCTTCTGCAAGTTCTTCTTTTGAACCTGACCAGGCTTACTTACAGCACTACATTGGGTATAATCAGAAATTAAGCCCAGCCACACCCAGGCCCTCTGACCTCTGAAGACCAGCTGGAACACAGGGGGGTTTATTTTCTCCTAAATTCCCGTACCCTTAATGCGATACCAGGTTCTTAATTTACTGTCTTTGAAATACGTGACCTAAATGTAACTGCAAAATAGTAATAGTGTTTAGATTAGATTAGATTAGATTAGATTAGATTAGATTAGATTAGATTAGATTAGATTAGACCATGCATTATTGCTGTGTTTGGCAAGTTAAATACCCAAGTGAATAAATAATTAAATGTTGTGTGCTTTACATTATGTTTTTTTCAAGTGCAACAGTAGAAAATGCCAAAATAATGTATTTTTGTATTCAAAAATCTATAATTTTCTAGAATCCTGTCAGGAACAGCTATATTTTAGATATAATTCTAGATCTTATTACTTATGACATTAAAAAGTGCTAGTGACCTCCACAATAAGCTTGTCCATTACTTCCAAGGAAGATGTAATTGTACCTAAGTAGACATGAATATATCTTGGAGCAAATATTTGCAAATTGTGCAGATCAGTCTTCAAAATTATGTTGAATGTCTAAAAGCTAATTAATTCATTACAAATAAATAAGGCTAATCCAATCCAAGAAAAAGGTATGTCTCATTTTGTCACCATCTTGAATTCATCTCTTAGGCATCCTACCCAAAGTGAACTGATCATAATTAGGTCAAGTTACCTTAGTGTTTCTTGCAGTACTATATGCTGCTACAAATATCTGCTGAGGGATACCAGCATTTGTTCTTTCCTTTAAATTCAGCACAGTGTAATAAAAGACACATTAGTGAACACATATTTATTCAAAATATTGACCAAAAAGATCTTTTTTTCTACTTCACTTCATGCAGTTTTGGAGCTAAATGAACCAAATACAGAGCTGCTGTCAAAAGCAATGGACCAGCCATTTATTTTTCTTCTTGCCTCCTCCTCCCTCTCTTCCCAGTAAGCAGATCCAAATAAAAAAACCTATTTTGTATTTTGTATAGATATGTTTTCAACGCAAAGGCAGCTCCAAATCCCCACACAGCTTCCTTGACTCCAGAACCAACACAGGGTAATCAGTAGCAGTGCACATCAAAAGGGCAAAAGAAGGCAGGGCCAGTTGGCAACAGCACAGCTTCAGCTTAATTTGAACCAGTCCTGAAGCATCCCCTGAGAATGAAAGATGTGAACAGGATACTTCCCACTCTTTCTTTACTTCCTTTCAAGCTCAGAGTAATTTTTGACTGCCTAGCAAAGTGGCAGCCTGTAGACTTGTCATATCTACTGAGTTTACAGATAGCCTGTGGACATCCTGAGTGCAGAAGTTCTGCGATTTTACTAGTCATGAACTTTGGTTGCTGTGCAAACACTTTTCTCTTCCTGAGAAAATAGAGTATAAACTCAATCCAAACACCTCCTCAGTCCTTCCCACTGCATTTCTACTGAGTAATTTACTGTGATTATTATGTTCTTTTTCATGTTATCATTAGACAACTGCTGTATACAAATATGAAACTCAAGTAGCAGTATCAAGAGCTTGTTTTTCAAATAAACCAAACTTGTCAGACCTCTCCATATTACAGATACACTGTTCCTTAGAATTACTCCCATCTTGATGATTGATTCAGGAAATTAACTCTCCACAATTCAATAACAGGGCAAAAAATAACTGTGAACTGACACAATTATTTCTCATTAATACAGTTATAAGAGTAGTTCTCCATTCTAGGGCTAAGATTACTTCCCTGCAACATACCAATTCATTGGCAACATTATTCAGTTTTGCAGATTGAGAGCTATTAATTATTAAAAGATATGTTGATATAAAACTTGCATTAGTTTGAACAGGAGGTAGAGGTTCGGTGTGCCAGCCATGGGAATAGCATATCTTCTGCTGCTGTTGGGGTGAAAATCCAGTAAACCTGGGCAGACACCTGTGTATCAATTTGATCTGTGCAACAACGAGGATTTTTTGCAGTTTTTGCAGTTTTTGCAGTGAGTGCTCTTACAGGGCACCAATAACGATGTCTTGTGCCAACACCTGCTTTTTAGAAAATGTTTGCAAGATGAAGCTTCGATCTGCTGGTAATGGAAGGGATTGGACACTGTTGTTAACTCATAAAGTATCCTGTTTACTAACACGGGATAGCTTACAAATGGCATGCAAATGAAGGCAAGTTTAGGAGACAGAGGTGTGTTTGAGGATTTTGTTTTTAAAGCTGTTACCAAAGATAGGATCTCTTATCTGTAATTTAGAATCATAGAATCATTTAGGTTGGAAAAGATCTTTGAGACCGTGGAGCTCAAGCATTAATCTAACACTGAGAAGTCCACCACAAAGCCAATGTCCCTCACTGACACATGTACATGTCTTCTAAATACCTCCAGGGATATAGAGACTCAACCATTTTCCCAGGCAGCCCGTTCCAGTGCCTGATAACTCTTTCAATGATGAAATTTTTCTTAATATCCAGTCTAAACAGTCCCTGGCACAACTTGTGTCACCTTGTCCTGTCATCTTCGAGAAGACATTGACCTTTACACCCTTACAAGCTCTTTCTAGAGAGCAATAAAATGTCCCCTCAGCCTCCTTTTCTCCAGCCTAAACAACCCCAGCTCCCTCAGCTGCTCCTCACAGTAACTGTGCTGC
>JAWWLV010000100.1:32447923-32461288 GCA_035041135.1 Platyrinchus mystaceus | reverse complement strand
CAGCTCCACTGCCCTTCTCTGGAAATCATCTCAGCTTAGTACACAGGTATTTATATATACACTAAATAGCTCTGATACAAGTATGATATACTATTAAGTGTATCAGTTCATGATAGATAATATATCTATTTCTAATGTGCTGCAAAGTTCAGCAAAACTTTAGGCTGTATAGGTATAGTTTGTCTTTTTCTAGGATAACTGGAAGTAAAGAGGACCAGACACTGGAAGAGGAAGAGCATCTGAGAAACGACCTGAGACTTTCTGAAAGCAAGAGTCAGAAGATAGCTTAAAAAAAAAAAAAAAAAAAAAAAAAAAAAAAAAAAAAAAAAAAAAAAACAAACAAACAAAAAAAAAACACCCCTGTTTACTTTACACAGATTGTTAACTTGTTGTTAATAATGTCCATTATGTACTTCAGTTTATATAACTGCATGTAAATAATTAGTAGATAAAAGGTATTGGGATGATGTTTCTCCTTCACTAAACTCTGTTCTTCAGAGGTTTTCATCTGCAAGTGCCCCAAGTTTTCTTTAGAATTTATTCTAGCAATTTCAGTATAGCTGGTGGAGTTACCTCCCTAATAGGCTGACTCACTCACCCAATTTCTCAGACACAAAGAAGTACCATTTTCATCTGTTGCTGCAAGTAATGAACATTTAAGGTGTTAGACTCAAATCCCTAAAAAAATAATAATGTCTACATCATGAGTCATGGAAGAACATCTCTGACTGTAAACAAGAAAAAAATCTTTTTCACTGAAGACATGATTTACCTCTTACAGAATGACTTCCTGAACTCCCTATTGTAGACCTACCTAATACCAGGAAAAAGCAGAAAGAGGCACAGGCTAATGTAGATGGGGCTAATCAGTGCCTGTTATTGCTTTCTGGGAAAATGTTCAAACTCAACAACAGCTTCTTGGTGCGAGCAGACAGTACCAATTCACATAAAATCACAGCCTGCAACCATCAATAGCCTGTTGAGAGCAGAACACGGAGATAAAATGACGAAATTGTGTTTTCAGAATTGAGCTATTTTGGCCAGCTGGGTTGAAAGGACTGGCAGAGAAGAAGCTCCACGAAATATGCATCTTTGTGTGTTAAAACTCATACCTACCATGCTGAGGCAAGTTCCCCATTTCTCAGGCCACAGTAGGTTTGCAAGGCAGGAATGAATTCCTCCACTGTTGTTTGTGATGCCATTGACTGAAGAAATGTAAATAGTCAGCTAGTGAGATTAAACTGAAGTAAACTAACATCTCTGGTGTAAACTACCTATCTTCCAAAGAAGCTAGTAAACTGGCTATCTTGCAAATGGAGAAAGTCATATGTTTCTGACAATATTAGGATATTAGGAAGTTCTTATCTTCCCATTGCTCTCTCTTATCTTTGACATCTCTTGGTTCTATTTCAATAGCCATGTGTAAAACACATTAATATGTATCTCCTTTTGAAATGAATAGTAGCTTATATTCTTACTGCCACTTTTAACCATGGTATCACTAAAATGTATTTATCATATGTCTCAACCCATTTGGGACTCAAAGGAAGACTGCAGATTTCTGTAGATACTCTTGAAGTGTACAGACCCCCGTCATTTTCTTTGCTGTTCATCCCAAGACTCCACCAAGAGTTTCCCACCTTCCTCTTTTAACACCACCATAGCTGTTTGGTAATGTTAAGTGAATTCAAAACAGCTTTTCCTGTAGTATCACAAACTTGCTTTCTCCATCACTTAACCATTTAATAGTGTGATCTTTGTTTAACAGTGTTAGCTGTATCACAGACTGTAATTCTGGCATACTCTGGTTGTATAAACAAAAAAGGGAAGAGTGCAAACTTTCAGGATCTTTGCTTTATAGGACTTTTCAACTTTGGCAATGGGTATCTGGGAGACTGTGGTACCCACTGTTTGCATCTGATGAGTAAATTCCCTGTTTAAACTTGTTATATACTTCCTAACACCCTTTATATTGGATAGTCCTTGTTCTTATATCTTATTGTAAGAATACTTATTGTAATAATACCTATTGTTATGATAAGTAATCGCTTATTGTAGTAAGAATCTTGTATTATTACTGCACACAAAATAGCTCTTTGTACATCCCCTTCTGAATCACTTTAAGTAGTAGTTCTCAATTTGGCAAATCCATGTGAACACCCATTTACTCATGGAAATGAATTTGCTAATTACCGTGTTTCCAAAGGTGGTGGCTTTATGATCTCCAATTTACATTTTTTATACGGAAAAGTGTATGATTTTTCAATGTAAATATACACATGAACAGCTTCTGTATACTACCATGTGGCCTAATTTACTCATAATACTATTCAAGTTGTAAGAAACAGCAATCAGAGGGAGGAGTGAGTGTAGAATAAAACAGCAGAGCCACAGTAGTTTTTAATCTATCAAGAACATTTTGCCTTAAGCATACAGGCCATTGGCTGCATCGTTTCCACACACACTTCACCTTTTCTTTTCACTCATCCCTTTAACCAGCAATACAAACAGCTATAGATTCAATCAGGTTATTGTTGATAGAAAGCTCTAAGAAGTCACACCACCGTGTAAAACATGAGTGTACCTTACACTGCAAATACCAACATGAAGGTAATGCAGACACAAAATTTAGTCAGGAAAGACTTTACAAAGAAAAACAAAGAAGTTTTACCTGGTTTGCTGTACAGTAAAAACCTCCAAACTGTACTGTCTCTAAACTAATACTGTCAGTTTGGTCATTTGAAACACGAACTTTTAAATGTCCTACAATACATAATTGTAAATCTCATGTCTTTTGCTAGCTTTGCTTTTGGTAAGAGAGAGGGAAAGAGGGAGACCCACAGCTGTCCATCCAAGAACCATTATGGACAATGGTTCTAATAATTCTCCTAATAAATAACACAGATTCATGGAACTGGTTCTCTCTTACATGGAACACGAGAAGGCACACGAGAGGGGGATATAGGATCTTTTGGTCCTGCTCTCAGTCTAACAGACATTTTTTCACAGCCAAAACCATTCTGTAATTCTAATTCTGTAGTGACAACTGCATTCCCAAAGAAGTTTGGGGGTTTTTTCCATTAAATATCCCTGGAGCACAAACAAGCATCAGCTCTACCCACCCCCAGATTTGGAAGAGCAGGAGCACTTTCTAGGCAAACTGTAAGGCCCCAGCCCTGGAGCGACAAGCTAACTGGGAGTTTTACTTCTAAAAATATATAAGGCTCCAGAAATTCGCCCACCAAATTTTTGAAAAGCGCTCTGTTTTCGATACCTTGAGGAAGTGTAAAGAGAAGGTGGTGCACACGCCTCGTCAGGCAATACTTTTACTGATATTTGGGAGAAAACAAGAGATCCTGGGAAAAGGTTAAAGGGGTAACATACAACCAAAACAAAGCACTCCACAAAGCTACAACTTGGCACGTGGCAACCCACACAATTTAGCAAAATCGAACACACCAGTTTTAAGTTACCCAAAATTTTATGGAAAGAGATTCAGAGAAGGAGTAAAGAAAGAGAGAAAAATAGCTACCACTAGAGAGTCTTGTGCAAGTCCAGCTTACACATTGTGAGGTAGGTCTCTATCAAAAGAGCAGTGTACTGTTTTTAGATGCTCTGGCCCCCTGTGGCCACCGCTCCCACGTGGGACTTCCAGCCCACTGGCCACTCTGGGGCTCCAGGGCAGGGTTGGGGACAGTGCTTCTGGTGTAAGGCTGGGTTAGGAGTCCCAGGGGGCAGGTGTGGGTGTGCTCCCAGGCTGCCTTTGGCCCCACAGCTGCTCCCAGGCTGCCCCATGAGGCTGCAGGCGCTGCCTTGTGGGATGGGTAGGGCCCGACCCCATCTCCGTGAGGTTCCACCTGACCCTCCCCCCGAACACACACACACACTCCTGAGTTCGTTCCAACCCAGTAATCAACATAATAATCCAGTGTCTCACGTAAGCTACTTGAAAAGATTGCAAAGGCATTGTGTATGACCACTGTAAATCTGTTCCCAGTGTTTAAACACACAACAGATTCACTTTGCAGGCAATTCTACAGCTCTCATACACTAGTCAGCCAGGCTGCAGGAGACAGGAAAATGCAGGTGGCTTCCTCCTGCCTGACTTACACAGATTTGGAACTGCAAAATAATCCAGGATACACAGAAGGATACTCTCAGGTCTCACTCAGTTGGGACATAGTCTGGACCCAGCAAAAAGTTTTTAAGGTTCCCCTGTTTAGATGTACTCAGTGACCTTCAAATCTATTCACTCAAGTCTTGCAATACTATTCTCCAGTATCAGTCAGACCTGCTTATTTGATGCTTGAAAGCTTCTTATCCATTAACCCTCTGTGTGTGTGTGGGTACGTGTGTCTGTATGTTAAAAGCAATTATTTTCAAGTGATACTCTGGAGACATTACAACCCAGTTTTACTACCACCATACATTCTTCTTTTCTGAAAGGTAGTAGGTATATCATGTAATACTGAACATAACAAAAAAGTCTTTAAATCAGACAAGTGGTCTCTCTCCCTTAAAATTATGTTTCATTCCTTTCTTCCATCCCATGCTCATTACTGTGATGCATTAATTAAACAATTAAAAATATTAAACACTATACAAGTACAGAACTAAGTGTGAATTTACCGGTTGTTTTCTGCTCCTTTCACTCTGTGTAATTGCTTCTATGTAACTGTTAAAAATAACATGTTCTGGATGACATTCACAAGTAATTGCAAACTCTTACTAGTTTAGTTATTGTGCCTTCAATAAGCTTGTGCAATGACTTTTAAATTATATGTCACTTGTAACATAAGCAAATTAACTGCATTAGCACTGTATCTTTAAAAATGCCTGTATAATTAGTTGTATTAATTCCCATTTTCCTCTGTATCTCACGCTCCTTGATCAGTTGAGATGAACCCAAGACCTCAGTTTTATGTAGCTCTGAGCAGAAGAATGAAAGTGGTTCCCACACCCAAAATTAAAGTCTTCCCTTCTTCCCCCAAGAAGGGAAGACTTAGCTTTTCCCATCAAGTAATGTGTTTGCCTATAGCTGGATTCCTACTCCTGCTTGCTCCTAGAGCCTGCTGGTGTCAACGCTTTCCTAGAAGGATGCAGAAGAAAGGAACAGCTGTCTACAGAACCTAAAGTTACATCTTGTTTGTATTTATGGGAGGAGTCCAGTTTAAACCTCTGAAATATTTCTGGATATTTAGAGCACATCAGCTAATTACAGTACAGATAAAAGCTTTCGTGTCTTTTTACAATTCTTTTTTTAACATTAGCACCGCTTTGAGTCTACTAAAAATTATAGGTGACATTCCCCTGGTATCTCTTGATTTAGAGGGAAATAATGCTTCTGTCTCATACACTCATATGAGCAATTTTCAAAAGTTGTTTGAGAAAGCTCAGAATTGCTCCACAGAGAAGGACGACGCTCAGCCCTAACGCAGGACAAAGACATTAAATAACTAGAATTTTCTTAACAGGATAGTATGGAAAGTCCTAACTGGATCACAGAGAACCATTGCGTTGGAAGGGACCCATTAACTGCTCAAAGCAGAGTCAACTTCACAGTTAGGGTGGGGTTGCTCAGGGACTTGTCCAGGTTTGAAAGTCTCTGAAGGTGGAAATTCCACAGTCTCTGGGCAGCTCATTCCAGGGTGTGATCCCTTTACGGGGAAAAAGCTATTGTTTACACTGAGCCAGAATTTTCACTTCTGTCTCCTGCCCTGTCTCCTGCTGTGCACCTCTCAGAAATGTTTGGATGGTTAAAACCATAGCCCACCCATTCACACTGAAGAAAACTGCTTAGAAGCACAAATTTAGGTATCATATAATTAAAACAAAGCATACACAGATGGCAAAAAAAAGACTACCCTTGTGAAGGGAAAGAACAGGTGCCCTGTAAATCACGTTGAATTTACCTCACCTGCCAAAAGTGACTCTCCATAACATAGTTGTTCCCCCAAATTTTGCATTTCCATTATGGACAGCTAAAGCAAATTTTCAAGAAGCCAGTTACACTGCAATACACTGGCATAAATAATTTGAAAACTCATTGCAGGCCTTATCTAGATAGGATAGATAGGTATCTTATAGCTAGATTATGGGGTCTACCTCTGACTCTGATCAAATGAGAGATTTTTTACACAACATTCCTTTTGTGCTTATTCAGCACCCCATTTTTAACACTGTTGTTGGTTAGACAAATTTTATTAATACTCATGCTGGAACATACATTTTGTGTTTCAACTGCACTTTCACTACAATTCAGACTTAATGGAAGAACCATATTGGAGCTGTGTTCCAGCCAAGTGAAGTAACAGCCATCCTCATAAGAGGCCTTAATTTATTTATTTGTAGTCTCATTTCCTCTTATGTTCTTTCATTTTTCAACACTCCCTTTGCTACATAGATCTCTGTATAGAAAATAATATTGCAGTTCTGGCAGCAACGCTCAAAATGAAGAACAGGTGTTTCCATTTTAAAACAAAACTGATTTCAGCCACACTGCCACATCCACGTACCCACAAGCACCAAGAAGTGTGTGTCCAAGAGGTCTGTCATCCGTCAGGAATCAGCTGACACTTAAGTGTGCTGCTGGGTGTCTTTACAGAATTCAGATTTCACTGACGATGCAAAGGACAAGATTTGTAGACTATCAATCCTCAGCACTTTCCCCAGGTCCCTTTTTAGGTTACTGGTGAAATGCTGGGTTTGGTTGTACTGTTTTTGCCTCCCTTAGTCACTGAGATTTACCAATTGTCCTTTGACTCACAATCTGGGTGTCCTGCAGTGATGGACACAGATTTCATGGAACCTTGGTGACCTCCTAACCAGGGGGTCATAAGCACATTCCATGTCTCCACCTCCTCTGCTGCTCTTGGTTGTTTGTCCTGGTACTTTCACGCAGAGACATTCCCATCATCACCAACCTACACCTTTCTGTTGCATTTCTCTACGTCCAGCTAAACAAGGAGTCACTTGTCAGGACTTAGCAGAGGTGATGCAGACAGTTGCTGGCCCCAAACTGCTCCAGGATGTGTGTATGCAGGAATGCCTGATCATCTGCACGTAACCTGCAGCAGTCCTGGCTCTATTCACAGCCAACTGCTGTGCAAATGCTGGGTGTGAGGTGGTGAGAAGGTGAGCACAACAGCTAAGACAGAGGTAGCAGCAGCTTCAGCCCCACTGCTGACAAAGGTGTAGCTGTGACCTAAACCCCCAGCTGGCATTCCCTCTTCCCACACAGGATGCACGTTGATGTTGCTCCTTGGAAAATCTGCATTACTTGTCTCCTCTGGTCCATAAGCTGTCCAGGCAAGAAAGATTTATTTTGTACCTACCTGATTAAAAACTGTATCTCTGGATTCTCTGCAACCACGGGTGAAAAAACCTTGAGAATCACTTTCCTCAATCGTGCTACAGTACAAAACAACAATCTCTTAAAACCCAAGATATTTGGATATTATCCTGTTGCAAAGACTGATGATTTCTGTGAGCACTTAAGACTTTGTGTCATGGTAAGGTTTTTTTCGGGGGGTTAGTTCTAAACATCTCCTAATAGCAGGAACTTATACATTATTTTGCTTTCTTAATGGAAGCAAATCCACCTCAGATCAAAAATTAATAGGAAACATTTACCTCAGTATTTTTCAAACAATTTTCTCTCTGCAATGCCTTTGCTGATAGGCTGGTGAGCTTATTTCAGATTCACTTGATTCATTAAAAAGTCAAGATAGAACAGTTTAAGTTGACGTTCCCATACTTTTCAATATTGATTTAATTTCCACGAGGTATTATTTATTTATTATTATTCCCAATCATCATATGAGTATATAATTTTTTTATCAATGTAGAAGAGAGTTAAATTGAAACTTTCACAAAAAAAAAAAAAAGGTGAAATTCTAACAATGCTCAGACAGGACTGTTCTCCACAGTGAAACACCTGAATGAAAATCGTTCGTGTTTGTTTAAAACATGATAGACTGTTTTGTAACTGTATTGTAGGATCTGCAGGGTACAGAAAATAGTATAAAACAGTAAACTTATGAACTCTGTATCATGAAGTATGTTCCCAGATTACAAATTCATGTGTTGGATCTGAAACAGCACAGTGAAGTCTTGTCAATCACTGCTCAGTACATTCCAAAAATACATGTTCACGGAAGACTGAGACAAAATGCATTTTAGAACCATCCACTTACCTGTCAGATGTTCATGTGAATTTTGCTTTTAAGAGTATACAGTACATGAGAAGATATTCAAGATGTTTAAAAGGCCACAGAAAAGAATGGAAGAAACTGTCCTGCAATTATAACGAAATCAAACAAATAGCACATATCGAGCTACGAACAGTTGCTCTAAATTTAACTGAATTGTACAAATCAGCATCAAAAAACTAGACAAAAATCAATGGTCTGCACCACGAGTCTGGCAAACATTAGCAAGGGACAGAGTAAAAGCGAGTGCTAGTAGTGAATATTTGCAGTGAAATTTTAGATTATGCATATAGAGAGAAACATATTACAAAAAATGTCCTCACTGAAAGGGTAGGTAAGCACTGGAACAGGCTGCCCACAGAAGTGGTGGAGTCACTATGGCTAAGTGCATATATACAGTTCTTACATTTGATGGTTCAGCTGTAGAAGGGACTTACAAAATAACTGCATGACTTTTCACTTCATATCGTATTCTATATAGTTGGGGGGGGTTCAGTTTTTCTTGTCGTGCTAGGAGTGCTGAGCCCCTCAAACTACATTTTCCTTGTGCTAATCTTATTGTGTGAATTTCTTTTCAGGTTCTGTTGCAAATGCAGTGGGTGTAAAGTAATTGAGGCTTTTATGCAAGCATATTTTTTAGATGGTTGCTGGTTTTACGAAGGAACTACTAATGTCTGAGTTTAAATGCACCTAGTAATCCACAGGTTGCTATTTCTGTTCATGTTTTATCATCCTACCAGAAGCCTACTGGATAAATATCACTATAAAACCAGCCTAATTTGTATCCTTAGACCATCACAGCTGAGACCACTAAAATACAATAAATCATTCTGCCTAGTTTTGTAGAGACTCCAGTATCAGCACAGAACAGAGTAAAGCCTAATTTCCTTTTTACACAACCCATGCATGAGAAATGCATCTGACCTGGAAGTGACATGACTGTAATGAAAGCAAAAAAAAAAGAAGTAGTAATGAAGATATTACACATAAAAAGAGAATGAACAAATGAAAATAACAAATACAGTTTTGTTAAGTACAAGTGTAACAAAGTACAAGTTATGCAAATACTGTGGAAAATTGAAACAGAAGGAGGCATTATGTTCATAATGTAACTTGAAAACACCTTGTAAGATTTGCTAATTAAACCAACACTACTGGGAGAAAAATCACACATCTACATAGTATTTTCCATCTTGTACAGAAATACATTTGCCTTTCTTAAAACTAGATCAGTGTTTCATATTTTTTTCCTCTCCTCTCAGTACTAAGTCTTTGAAAGAACAGTCTTTGTATCTTATTTGAAAGCTATTAATAAGTTGAGATGACATGCCCTTTTTTCCAAGATTTGTCACAGTGGTTTTTTTTTTTCCTGCTGTGTACTTTTTTTTATATTATTCCTTGGTTTCCCTGGAAAGTTTTAAAGCACATTACGGAGACAGCACGTGTGTCTCAAATACTTCTGTACCTCCCTTAAAACAAAAACTCTGAGGAGGGAAATGATGGTTGTGTATTTGCAGTATAAGTTGTTCACCGAGCCTCTCAAGTTTCAAAGTCCATATAAAGGAAATAATGAAGAAAAGGTATATTTTGGAATATGAATCTTCCTTGTTGGTCATACAGATTTCCTCTATCTATATGGACATTACAAAGGGGAGAAATGCTACACTTTGTCCAGCATTTGTCCTGCTTTTGTGTACGTGTGTGTGAAAGTGGGGAGGGAAGATACAAGAGTGAGAGAAGAAGGGTTTAAATTTCTGCAGTAGATTCTTCTCTCCAGGCACATTTATCAGACTCTTTCCCCTTCAGTAGTTTATCATTCCTTTACACATAGTAATAGATCATTCACGTACAAAAGGCTTGTAACTACACTGGTAAAAATTAAGACTTTCATTAATAGGAAGAAAAATGTAATCATGAATTGAGACTGAGCTATGAAGAAAGAATTAATTTTGCCACAAAGACTTCCCCATCAAACCTCTGAAACCTCAGTTAGTTTTTGCATTTTGCCCAAAATGAAGATTTAGTTTATTTTATACATTTTTTCATTTACTTTTTACATGTTTCCATTTACAATTTAAAAATTTACAATTCACAAATTTACAATTCACAAATTCATTGTGAGCCAGGTCTGAGAAATTAAATACACTCATCAGAATTCACTCTCTCTGCTAGCAGAGGGTAGACACCTCTGACAGATCTTGAGTTTCAGTTCAGTAGTAGTTGGAGAATCCCTTTAAAGCTGAGCTTTATTCACTATTTTCTGATATATGCAAAGATGAATTTTAAGAAAGGCAAGTTTTCATGTAGATTGCCAATACTGGAAGCTTATTGCTGTTTAACTTGAATTGTTAAAAGACAGGTGTTTGGTAGCTGTAGACAGGACACTACATAAATGCAACTATGCCATTCAGTAAACACACAAGAAGGCAGCTTCTCTTTCCCTTAATTTTAAATGACTTCTGCATCAGCTTTATAAAAACTTGCTTGGAATAGACAAATTTACCAGGCCACCACTTACAGTTATCCTTTAATAGAGAAAATAAGTTCCCTTGCTTAGTACCTTAAGGAACATTTAAACAACAGGCTGGCTGATCCCAGCATTTAAAGATGTTGATTGAAAATCAGGCCTGGAGGCAAAATGTCATTCCTCCTTCAAATTCACATCAAGCAAAGATTCACCCACTTGGATTAAGAGGGTTCTGATTCTCCCATCCAGTCAACAGAGCACTGTTTCTTCAGTACTTAAGGCTGATTCTTCTTAGGCTAGGAAAAGGAAACTGCTGGAAAAGAAAATTTTTCTGGAACTGGAGGGAACCTGGTTCCTACCCAAAACATTCCAACAGCCTTCAAAGCTTGTGGGAGATTTTAGCCATGCTGTTCCCAGGGAAACTGCAGCACTCAAAGCATTTCAAAATTCTAGGAAGCCTTTGTACATCACTTTAAAGAAAAAAAAATAGATAAGTTAGAAGACAGTTTGCAGGATATTATTAATTAAGCTAAGTTGCATTCTGAGTTCACAGTATGACTGTCTCCAATCTAATTCTTCATGATTCTTAAGGTATAGGAATCAAAAAAAAGAGTGTTTTGTGGGCTGTCATGAATTAAAGTTTCCTGTCTTATATTGTTGTATTAAAAAAAGTCACATTATGTCGTGTTATACTTGCCAAGCTCTAATGGAAGGCTTTCCAGCCTAATGGAACCTGAAAGCTAGGAGCACTAATGACAGTCCATCAGGACTGTGTCAAGAACCTGTAACCTGTGCTTTTTTTCAGCAATGATTTTTGAAATGTTCCCCAGCCCTCTTTTTTTGTTTCCCTGTTCCACAGATGACAAAAAAGGCCACAATTTTCAAGGAATCCTCCTGAAGGAACGACTCATCCTCCATTCCAAGAAATACTGCTGCCTCTCTCCCATAAAGAAGACAATTTAGCACAAAATGCAGTATTTGCTTTTGCTTTTTTCAGCACCTAAGGAACTCTACTGCTTACAGACACTTTGCCCCGCCACATGAAGTGCTAATGAGTTGTCAGACAGCTGCACACTCTGGGGTTTCTCTGCACAGACACGGCCACCTCCACTTCCTCAGACAACCCGAATGGACATCAAGGCTCCAAGGCTGTGCTCTGGCAATCCACAGATTCACACAGTGTGGCTGAAGCAGGAGGTCAGACCCAAGGCTGCCAGGGTTACAGGGTTTGTCGTGCACAGCCATGCCTACAGGCAGTCAGGCAGGTGGTGCTCTTGGCAATTCAGAAGAACTAATGGCCTTGATGGGCAGTTGATTTCAAATGCTTCTCAGTCAAGTGATCAGTCTCCCACTCCTCAGAGATCAGAGCACCTCTGATGGGCATGGAATGAGAATTCATGATTACACATTTCTCCCTCCAGGCACGAAAATGCTGTCTCCTTCTGTGGACAATTTCCAGCATCCACAGAGAATCTGGAAGAGTGGTTAGCTCATGAAAGCATGGATAGAATCCGAAGATCCTGTCTGTGAGTGTTTTCCAAGGTAATAGCTCTCCCATTGTAAGAGAAGAAAACATCTACAACCACCCGGATACAGCCCAGGACCAACAATTTTCCCAGTTACAGCTTCTCTTTTAAGTTCTTCCTCCACCACCCCCCAGCCCCCAACAACATAATGAAACTACAATGTCAGCAGTGTGTGCAGGACCGAATGCAGTCCTTGCTCCTAGGCAGGTATCTCTCCAGAAATTAGTCTTTGTTGATTCCACATCTGGTCTGATGACTTCAGGATCAACAAGAAAACGCCCAGTTGCAATCAAGCACTATTTCATTCAAGAAGCAGCCACATCCCATTTTTGTTCTGTGGCCCATAAGCAGAGAAACAACCCTGTGGTACAGCTGGAAGGCTTGTGAGTCAGGGTGGTACCAGCAGATGCCAGCAGTGCACACATTATGATCTGGCTCCCGGGATACCTGGGCGCACCTGAACTCAAGAAGTGTGTCTGGAATTGGTTCTTATATGTGATGGACTGAATGGAAGCTTCAGACAAAGTTTATCAGGGAGACCTTCCCATTGAGACAGAGGGGTCATAAAAGGCTCCCTTGCTTTCTAAACTCCTTCTCAAAGATCAGTCTAGGTGTGGCTGAATCCAATCCCAGTCCCAGAGTTAGTCAACAATTTATGTCTAATAGGTGTAATTGAAACTTTATATGACTTTGTCCTGCAGGAATAGGGATGGCAAATCAAATACATTTATACGAAGTAAATAATTTATTTTAATTGATAACATTTAAACTGAAAGACTTTATTCAGAATTGCAACTACTAGTATAGTGCACTATTTGTTAAATCAATAATTTCAAAGCTAGCTTAATAAGTATTGCACAGAGATTGATGTTACTGTAACATCTCACACTAGAAGGCAAGGGTAACTGAGGTTCTTGTTAATAGATCTCTTGGGGAGGATTAGAGTGAATGGATATTGAACAATCGGTGTTTACAAATATATATATATGTAGGGTTTAGTTTAGAACAATTAGATTGCAATGGAAAGCAGGTATGTAGCCATTTCGGTTATTATTATTCGGTAATATAGAAATATAAAAGCATTAAAATGTGTGTGTGTGGCCAGTCTTCGCGAACGAAGATCTGGGAAAGGTCTTTTTACCTTTCAAGCCTGCGCAATGGA
>JAWWLV010000100.1:32411527-32426027 GCA_035041135.1 Platyrinchus mystaceus | reverse complement strand
TCACCTAAAAAATCCATTGCGCAGGCTTGAAAGGTGGGAACACCTTTCCCAGATCTTCGTTCACGAAGACTGGCCATGATTACATTGTGTGTTAGCAGAACGCAGCCACCTCATATACAGAAGAGGTAGAAAGCTTTTTCTAGTGGTTGTAGTACAGTCCAAAAGTGTTGTGGGTTTCTTCTAATCAAACTTTCTGCGATATCGTTTTTTGTTTTCCAACTGAGTTCTTCCAAACACGCAGTTTAGTTATTTGGTCTTGTAACAGTCAAAAGTTGCAAGTAGAGTCCTTACTGCAGTAGTTGGCAGGTAAGGCTTAATTTTTAAAATCCAGCCGTTTCAGATGCCATTAGTGCTGGAAATGCAGGTTCCTGAGAATCTCATACAAGCTTCAACATAGTAAACAACATGCAGTATTATTTTAATTCTGCCATTTTTGTAACTTTGTATATATATTCCTCTTAAATTTTTCATCTAAAAATGAAAATACTGAAATATTTCTGAAGACTTTGAAGGTTAATGGTACTTCCAGTGCTTGACTCTCCTGTGTGATGTTATTAATGTAGTGAAAGTTTTGAACACGTATATAATTACAAAGCTGTTTAACACAGTGTTAAATTTAATAGAATCAGTTTGTTCAGGTGTATAGTGAAATTAAAATATTTCTCTTTGAGTGTTAGTTTAAGCACCCCTAGTTTAAATTCTGGGCTCGTTTCTACATAAACACAAGGCATTAGCGTTACACTCAGTGTGACACTGTGATCGGGTTCTTTTAGATATGGCAGACAAGCAGAAAACCCAGAACAGCCCAAAACAAGTTAGTATGAGGAAATTCAACTCTATCCCAGTCAAAACCAATATAATGAGGAGAATCAGGATGAAGCCAGATATCTTCTGGATACTTATGACCCCTAACATACATCACAACCATCACTTTAGCAGGGTCTATTTCACTCAGCCCTAGTAAATGATCCCTATACATGTGGTCATTGGCCATGATCTGAGTCTGCAATTTCTATTCTGAGAACTTATTTTGATTTTTTTTTTTTAAAGATGTGCAAATCACCTCTTATCTTTGGAAACTGTTCTTCTGTCATCTTGTTCTTGCATATTTCCCCTGCTGAATTCTTCATGGCTGCTCATAAGTAGCTTTCCAACAACTAGCAGAAGCCTGGTTCTTGCTTTCCCCTTTCTTCACTTCAGCTTGGTAGAAGCTTTCCATTTTTCATATCCATCCCAGAGTATGACTGGGAGAGGTGCAGTGTTCTTCTGTCTGTAGAGACTTGTTCATAGGGGTTTTTTTTAATCCTCTGTTAGGCACAGGTAGAGCTGGTCTGGCTAACTTGGGAAGATGTGTATTTGCATCTTGGTTTTTTTTTGTTAAGGATAAAAACTTAATTCATTCACTGACCTGCTGTTGCTGATTGATGATTTCAACTGTTGTAACTGTTGCCCCTGTTGTGTTCAGTTCAGCTTCTATTTTAATAGTTGCTGTCAGTCACTCCTTATGTTCATCCCTGAGCTGCTGTGTTGGGTTTGCATGGCAAGGTACCAGCAGGGTGCTCTGGGATGATACATGTAAGAAGGGGGGAAAGATTTTGCACAGTAGCAATTGCAGCCAGAGGAGGGGAATGAGACTGTGTGAGAGGCAGCACGGTCAGTGCAGAAGGGAGGGACGAGGTGCTCTGGGCACCGAGCAGGGGCTCCCCTGCAGCCCATGGCGAAGCTGATGGAGCCACAGTGGAGCAAGGGGATGCAACTGAAGAGATCTGTGACCCTGCAGGAAACGTGCACTGAAACAGGTTCCTGACCTGTGTCCCCATGAGAGAGGAGCCCACGCTGGAGCAGATTCGTGACCCTGCAGGGGACCCACGCCAGGGCAGCCTGTTCCTGAAGGATGGCACCCTGTGGAAAGGATCCACGCTGAAGCTGTTGATAAAGAACTGTGGGCTGTGGGAAGGATTCACACTGGGAAGTTTGGAGGACTGTCTCCTGTAGGAGGTGGCCCACACTGGAGCAAGGGAAGAGTATGAGGAGTCCTTCCCCTGAGGAGAAAGGAGCAGCAGAGGCAGTGTGGTTAACTGACTGCAACCCTCGTTACCTGTCCCCTTGTGCTTCTTGGAGTCAAGGAGGTAGAAAAAGGTGACAGTGAAGTTAGGGCCAGGAAGAATGAAGGGGTGTGGGGAAGGCATTTTTAGATCTGGCTTTATTTCTCATTATCCTACTTTGACTAGATTAATAAATTAATCTAATATTCCCTGAGTCAAGCCTATTTTGCCTGTGATGGTAGTTGGTGAGTGATTGAATTCTTTACATATTGACATTCAAAATGAAGACTTTTGTGTAAGTTTTTAAATTATTTTTCAGTAATTCCAACATCTTTCATATGTAGGTCATGCAGGAGTGTCTGCCAGCATGATGAAGAAGAGGACTTCCCACAAGTAAGTTGTTAATATTTTTGCTAAAGTATAGTTTTCAGTAACTGCAAGTACTGTTCTAGAGATATATCTGTATTGTTCCACTTACTTTGTTCTTGCAAATCACGTGGAATAATATTCAGTATATGTGTGTAGGGTCAGACTTATAATTCTTTCAGGAGAGTGGTAGGAAAGAAGGCCCCACAGATAAAGACTTAAACGTTGTTTTGACTGTTAATGTGGTATTTTTCTTGAATACATTTTTGTAATTCTTTCTGGAATCCATAGAGAAGGATGTGCAAGCCCAAAATCAGCCATGTGTACTGTAGGATGTCTTTTCTCTGGCACAGAGTTCATACATTGACACCAGGTCAATATAAGCTGCAAATCATGATTACTGATAACCCAATCTGGATGTAATCTTAGACAAATCTAATCATATATGCACTATAACTGTAGTTTTGGAAAAGATTTTTCCTTTTTTTTTTTTTTAAATAAAGAATATACTGAAATACTTCTGTAAGGAGGCTGCTATCTGTGTGGGAAGGAAGGATACCTGCTTGTGGTACACTTTCATGGCACGTATTTTTCCATCTACAACATTTTAAAATAGTAGCAGCTGAACATTGGTGAGTAGCTGTGTGAAAATAGAGGTAATCTTCTGGGTATAATTGGTCTTAGATGTCATATCTGGCTATATCTCTGGTGGAAGAAATCTAAGCTGGGTAAGTCTGAAACTTACTGAAATGTTACTAGCTGTATTTTAAAGTGTAAAGTCATGTAGTGGTATATCAATCAAAAGCAATTTGTTCAGCAGGTGTATTTTCAATGATTAACATAGTTAATCACTGCTAAACAGTATTAACTGTATCCCAGAAACACCACCTGATGTAAAACTGCTCTAATCCCTTCCACCAGCTCATCATTATCCATTCTTGTCTATCTTCATAGAAGGCAAAGAGAAACATTTGTTTGTCTAGGGGCAGGTAGAGTTGGTTAAAATTTAATTTCTCTTGTTCTCTTTCAACCGCTCAGAGAAAGGAGTGTATGATGGGAAGACTATCAGAGGTGGGTTGCCTTTCGTACTTGAGGGTGGCTAGATTTGTCTTTATTGTTGTGTTAATATACACTTATTTAAATAAATAGGCTGTAAATTTCTTAGCATAAAGGCTTTTGTGGGACATGAGAAGCTTTGATCCTAAGTGTCATAATTTTGAGGCATTTAACTTGAGCATCCAGCTAAGTTTTATGTTAATTTAGCCTAGTTCAATTGTTTATTATTTAGTAAAGGTTATTTGTATGAAGCCAAGATGATTTCTTGTGTGCTGCTCTCTGACTTGTCTGAGAATGAGGCAGAGTAGTAGAAAATTGTTTATATTTAACACAAATGAGTAGGTTATGAATGATGGTGTAATACTATATGTTGATACTGCTCTGAGCCAATACAACAGACCATGAGTTGGTAATGCACACTTTGTCACTGATTTAGTTGTTTATTTAGTTGCTCTCATTTAAAGAAAAAGAGAAAGAAGCATACTGGCTCTCAAAGGCCACTGAGATTTTAAATCAGCTTCAGAAGGTTTGCAGCAGAGGAAGGAACAAGGCAAGACACAGTAACCGAGGATGTGATAGAATGAGCAGTGTGGATGAGCCTTCTGAACTCTTCTTTCCTAAATGGTAGTGAACTCTTGAGCCTTTTGGAGATGGTGCTGGTGGGTATAGGGCAGTTCTTCTGAGTGCTCTGTCAGTGGGTAGTGGTGATCTCTGCTAATATGAAGCTGACCTCACTGGCATCAGATCAGTCAGTAAACTCATGGATCTCATTCTTTCCACCCTTGGTGTATAAGGGAAGAATATAAGAAATGGTACGACTGTGAAAGTCCTTTCTTCATAGGCTTTCCAGATTTCGTGTAGTTGGCAGTTCAGAGACTTTGAGGTTCAGGTTATACCTGCTGCTATTTAACTACAGGTGAACTTAAACATTTTGAGATTTTGATCTCACTTTAAGCTAAGAGAGTTCTTGGTTTCTGCAACATGTGGAGCTGAAATTCACAACTGAATGATGGTTTTTGAGGGCATACAGAAAGCACATTAAAACTTCTGTCTTAATCTAATGTGCCTCATAATCTGAATATTATGAAAAGTAGTTAATAACAGTCTCTCATCACCTTTATGTTATTAATGATAGGCTGTAATGAGATCACAACTGCATTGAGTTTTGGGTCCTATTTTCAATAACTTTTCTGCTTAGCACCATGAAAGACTTGAAAGTGTACTGACCACTGCTGTTCTGCTGCCTTTATAATGTCTTACAGTTTTCCCTCCAGTTTTTCACAGTTGTGCATGTTTTGCATATGTGAGGGGTGTGGTTTTCTTTCACTCTTCTGTTCATCTTTTTTTTTCATTGTGGTGTTTTTCTGAGGTGAGATGATCAGGAAAAAAACAACCAACCAACAATCAAACCTTAAATGGATAACTTTATAGGTTATTGGGAGTTGCCATTCTCCTTTTTGAAGCACAACTCTCTGGTAAATGGTTGATTTTCCTGCTGCCAGTCCTGTGAAGTTCTGCACCGTGTTGGTTTCCCTGGTAGCAGCTGCCAAGTAAAAGTCTGTGTAAGGACCATATAAACACAGCTTTAAAATCTGGAAAGGCTTCTTTCAGGCTGTGTAGTCTGTAGTATCTGGCTCTGGTAATGAAACTTTTCCATATAACTAAGTTTTACTTAACAGCTTACAGCCAGCAAGATAAAGAAGAGGATCTGAAACTTTTGGGAATCAAAAGACCATTTACAATGAGGATGTGTCTGATGTGTTGAGCTGTTTCCAGGACTTGCTAATTTCTGTTTCTCCTGGCTCCATGTTTTCCATGTCTAACTGTTCTCTAGTCTACAACAGCAAATCTCTGTGGAATTTTAAAGATAATTGTAATGAAAGAGAAGGGGAAAAATTGTGTTGGACCTTCTGGATATAGCTTCATAGAAGGTTATGAATATTTGTGATACTTGATGTATCACTAAAATAACACACTGCTGAGGAAAGGAGCGTTGGTTAATTGGTTGTCTTACATGGAAGTACAACCTGTATTATTCATATTTAAGAACTTATGCTTGCTTTCTTACCACATGTTCAGGATGCAAGAAGTAAGCTTTCCTTAGTAATTTACTAGTTTGACTAACAGTGTGAACTGCTGCCAAAGACAGTGAGCAGCTGTTCAGTAATACAGCCTTCCAAAACAGAAATGTGAACTGCAGGTAGACCTGCTGGGTACTTGACTTGTAGGTAAATTTATAATGCATTTTGCTCTATGAGGCATTTTAGACATAGTTACCCATTTGAACTCAGTTAGGTTCTCTTTTTCCATAATTATTTTTTAAAATGGGTGTGAAACTTCTTGCCTTATTGTTCCAACTTAAAGTGCATTATGCTCTGTAGGCAGAAAGTAAAATTGACTATGAGGTTGTATACGAATGGTATTATAATCTTTTTCAGAGGTGAGATGATTAGCAGCATAAACTGCTTAAACTAGATAAAGCAATGTCAGTTTTAACTTTTATCTCTAATTGTTTTTATTCCCTTTAAAATGAAGCAGTGATTCATTAGAACTACATGCATGAGTTACGTACCAAATAACCTCAGTTTTACTGTGCCAAGGACCAGATATCTGATCTCATTTTGTAGTAGTAAACTATTACTGACACTATTACAATTAGAAATACATATATATAGATATATGTGTATATATATGTTTACCTGAGCATAATTAGAACTTGGAAAGCTGCTTTAGTTTTTGCATAAAATCAGAACCAGATTTGTGGGAGAATATCTCCTTACAGGAACTCCCACCTCTTCCAGTTGTCTGTGCTGTCAGAGTTAGGAACACAGAACTGCAGTTTGATCTTTGAAAAGCTCAAATGGTTGCCAAAGTGAAATTTGACAAACCCCCGTGCTAAGATCTTCACGGTGAATTAAAGCCTGGAGGTGGGGCAAGCTGCTGAAGGAATTGTGTGTCTCATTTTTAATAGTTGTGGTTATGTCTGTAGCATTAAGCATTCCAGTATCATACAATGAGTGCATTATTCTGAAAGAGCACTTCCTGGATTTCCGTGGTGTGGTTGTTGCCTTCCTTTTTTTGGATCATACAGCGAGCTCTGGGAGAGCATTCGTTGTTCCTGGCGATATTTTTCTTTGGTCACTACTTCTAATCTAAGGAAGAGTGTTGTTTTCTTCAGTTTCTAATAACTGGATAGAACAAAACTTGTGTAACAGTTTCAGTGATGTGAAACTGTCAAAAAGCTCACGTTGCAGTTGATCAGAACAGCAACTGCTCTTCGCCAGAGGGAATTTCCAAGCCAATTCCATGAAAATAGAGGAAGGATAAAAAAGTATATTTAATCTATTTTCCACATAAAGGAGTATCCCTTCTGTGGCCATTTCCATTACATGCAATTGTTCATTTCCCATACTAAAAAGGAACAGTACAGAAGTGTTGTTGCTACCATGTGTCTTCAAAAATAAATACTCAGAGTCAAAAATATCTGTAAATGAAGGAGGCTGAATTTCCTTTAGTTGAAAACAGGTTTGTTTTAGAGGGGGGAAAAAAAACCCAAAAAACATCTTGGAAGAATTTTAGTCAGCCACTGCTGTTTGCACTCACTTTTGCCTCCTGGGACAGGAGTTGTTTACTGTTCTGCAGAGAGCAACAAGGTAGTAAAAGTTGTAATACTGCCAGGTAAGGTTGTGCTGTGAGACCTGATCAGGTGAGTTTTACCTTGGACATTCAGTGCAGCAAGGGGTAGAATAGTTCTTTTGGCTTAAGCAAACTAGTTTTATACTTTACTGTTAGGAAACTGACCATATGAAATACATAAAAAAATGTTTCATTACTTTTTAGTGTGTTTTTTCTGATATCAGTGTGCTGTGATTAACACCCTAATTTGGATAAAGGTGTGCTAAGCTATGAAATATATTGTGATGTAAAAGCATACAGCTGCTTTCGGAAGTAGAATTTTGCATCTGTATGTACTTGTTTAATATTAATGTTTGTATCTGTGCACAGAAAACATAGAAACAATGTGGGACCGAGCAAACCTATTTCTCAGCCACGAAGAAACATTGTAGGCTGCAGGATACAGCATGGATGGAAGGAAGGGAGTGGACCTGTAACGCAATGGAAGGGCACAGTGCTTGATCAAGTTCCTGTAAATCCCTCTCTCTATCTCATAAAGTATGATGGATTTGACTGTGTGTATGGACTAGAACTTCACAAAGATGAAAGAGTTTCAGCACTTGAAGTTCTCCCAGACAGAGTTGGTAAGGAGTTTTAGGTTTTTATCTCCTAAATTCATGTAAGTGTAGGCTGACATTCATTATTAGATGTTCTCCACTAATGTCTGCAGACTTCCCTCAAGATACCACCTGAACACTTCAATGTTACTAGTCAATTTCACTTATGTCTCATGACATGTAATCTGAAATGCTCTAAATTTTTTTTTTTTGTTCCACAAAGTTTGGATGATACTAGTGAGTGCAACTTCTGTCTTCAAGTAGTATGCAATACATTCTGTAGGGGCTTTTTTGGATTGATGTTGATGTTTCTGTTAAAATTTGAACTTTAAGACAGCTTGGCTGCATTGTCTGTTGTGTGTGTCTAACAGTAATAATGTCACATAAGTACATGAGAAAACCTCATGAGGGAAACCTCATGTACTTCCCCCAGGTACTTTTACCAATGTGGGGAAGGCACTAGATGAAATAACTTGATTAGTAATAATGTTTTTTGATGTTCAGAATTAGCACTGGGTTGTTAAACTACAGTTTTTCAAACCACCAAGTTTGATATTTACTCAAGCAAATACTAGTTTATAAACAGAATAAGCTTCTTCTAAACAGAATAAACTTCTTCTAAATGCAAAGCACTGATAGCAGTCTGTAGAGTGAAATTAGGAGGAACCAAACCCCAGAGTTCTGTTAATAACATTAATTGTCCTGTGATTGGCCTTTCTCTTCTCCCATCTGCCCATCTCTGTGCAGTGTCCAGTTAAAATACAAAGAGTCTTTGCTGCTGTGGCCTCAGTTGATCTCCCTTAAGCTTGTGTTATGACTGTTCCATCATGGGGGGAATACAGTAATTCATTGATATTTTAACAACGTTCTGAAGTGTTGTAAATATTCAGTAGTAAGCTCTCTGGAATGGACAGTGTTTGTGTTGTTTATGAACTGAGTAACTTCCAATGAGATTTGTGTATGAATAAGGGTAAAGATTATTTTTCACCAAGGTACATATCTGTGCTTTTGAGTGAACTTGTGAAATGCTGTCATTTCAGCTTCATCTCGAATCAGTGATGCCCACCTGGCAGACACAATGATTGGTAAAGCTGTGGAACATATGTTTGAGACAGAGGATGGCTCAAAAGATGAATGGAGGGGGATGGTTTTGGCTCGAGCTCCTATTATGAACACATGGTTTTATATTACCTACGAGAAAGATCCCGTCTTGTACATGTACCAGCTCTTAGATGATTATAAAGAAGGTGACCTTCGCATTATGCCTGATTCAAGTGAGTAGCCCAGTTACTGTTTTCTGCTGGCAGCTTTCTGTACTTAAATATTTGTCTGTGTGTGTTTGTGGACAGGAGAGCTGGCAAACAAACATCTTTTTTGTTGCTCCCTTTAATTTTATTCTTTTTAAATATCACAACTTTGTCTTAACTTTAAAAAAGGACTTGAAATGTATTTTAAGTCTGCTTTGGTTTCTTCCACCTTTGGGGGTGAAGTTAGGGAAAGCTTATATGCTTTCTTACCATTTAAGTACTAACTGCTTTTAGTGCACTTTTCCTCTGTGCTCTCCACAAGACTATTGGCTGTTGATGCTTGCCTGTTTTCTAAACACTTCTGAATATTTCCTTCCTTCCCTGAATTCCCAAAATATCCTTCCCAGATATTTTGAACTGTGTCCTTGAGTCACTGATTGGGTGCTAGTATTTTGGAGTAGTGTTTCTCAAATAAGATTTTAGAATACCTGGAAATAGTTCTGTAAATTTGATGGAACTTGCCATAATACTACAACTAAAATTTCTGGGGTACTGTCTCTTCTCAAATATAGGCTTTGAGTGTGTTAGGAGACCAAATTGTAGTTTGGTAACTACCTTACCCTTACCAATTTCTTGGTAAGGGAAAAATGTATCTGATCTGATAGTAAAATTTTGTCCATAGTTCTAAGTGAAAGTGTATGAGTTGAGCTTACATCTTTGCTAAGAAAGACTCCTCACATAAAACTGATATTAAAAGCAAAATAACTATGTGACAGTGCATTTTTAGAGGGACTGAAACAAAAATTGAAATAGAAACTTCTCAAGTTTGTGGAAGAATTTTCAGTGTGAATATAAGGCAGTTTTTTCATTCCCTCGTGAGGGTTTTTTGTCTTTTGAGAGTTCTTTCACAGCTCTCAGAACTGAAAAATAGAATGGGTGGAATCTGTAAGGGATTCTTAATTCAAACTTGGGGCAAAATTATTAATTTTAAAGCTTTATGATTTCCAGATTAAAAGCCACATCAGATTTGACAACTGCTTTAGAAAGTTTCGCACTGAAATACAAACCACAAGTTATCTAAATAGGGAGCAAAAGAAGAGGAGCTGAGAAGGAAGGTGTGGTTTACTTCTGGTTCTCCCTACAGTACTTATTTTACCTTATTTCATACTTTTTCTGTGACTGGCTTGTAGCCAGTCCCTTGGCCTTTTACAAATCACACCTTCTGGTATCCAGTTTTACCACAGCGATCATCTAAAATAGAAGGATATTTCTGGTTAGGTTTTGCTACAGAGGAAAATAATGTGGTTAAGACTTTACCAACAGCATTATTCAAATGTGGAGTCAAAAGCCCCTTTTAATAAGGAGTTTGCACCTACCACCATTTCAGAAGAGATGGTTTTGTTGCAGTGGCATGCAGGCACTGAAACTTTGAGTAGGGTGTGTAGGAAGAGGGAGGTTTGGTTTGGCTTCCTTTTGCTAAGGAGGCCCAGTGTCTTTTTTTGCCAGTGCCTTAAATTCAGTTATCCACAGCCATTTTCTATGGCTTGTGCATAAATGTTCCTGTCAAAAAATTTACTTCTCTTACCGATCAAAGTGCTGGGTTTGTCTTCTAGAAGCATGGCAATTTTTAGGAGCTTGTTTTAACAAAATTAGTTTTCTACATAATCTATTTACAAGTTTTAATTGGTTTGTATGAGCTTTAAAGAAGACTCTGCAGTTGTCTTCCATGTTGCAGCATTTTATGAATGTCTACTAAAGCTCACTGGGTTTATGTTACAGATGATTCACCTCCTGCAGAACGGGAGCCAGGTGAAGTTGTGGACAGCCTGGTAGGCAAACAAGTGGAATATGCCAAAGAAGATGGCTCAAAAAGGACTGGCATGGTCATTCATCAAGTTGAAGCCAAACCATCTGTCTATTTCATCAAGTTTGATGATGATTTCCATATTTATGTCTACGATTTGGTGAAGACATCCTAGACGTCATCATGAACTTTTGCCAAATTTGTGGAACTATTAAATGTAAAATTTGTAGACACAAAGACTTGACTGCTTTCCAGTTTAATGAAAGCTTAAATGTCCCTGCGAACCCACAATCTCTGCCAGCAAAACTGTTTCGTTCAGAGTAATACAAACATGACACATCTTGTGTAAAGTAACTCCTTTTCTTGAAGGAAGTCAATATGTTTGGGCAGGAGGGAGTTAAAGGCAAAGAACAGCTGCAAATTCAAGCTGTGTAAAGTTGATCTAGTATTGTAATCATTAATCTAAATTTTTTCATAGATTTTAACTTTTTCTTCAGCCTTGCACTCACTTGTTCAACTGCCACATGCAAGTGTAGTTTGATATTTGATACACCTTCTTTTGTAACATTAAATTTAATTTCCTGGATACTGGCAGTCCTTGTTTTCAGGGTTGGGACAGAGGTGACTTTCCTGAAAGGTTTAAACAGTTCGTGCAGCATCAAGGAGTGCCTAACTCAAGTAACATCAATCTGCTGTGTTTCTACCCTTTATTTCAAATTTAGCTTTTTAAGAACTTGCAGTACGTGGAAATACTTGTGCATTTTTTACTAGTCACAGGGCAGTAGGATATCAAGTGTTTGAATTATGCACCTTTCAGTGAAAAGGCTTTAAACTGTAAAAATACATTTAATCTGTATAGCCAGTTAATTAGAAAATGCAGGTTAATGGCCCATATTTACAAGTTGTAGGAACCAGTAAAATACATGCAACAAGGCTGCCTTCAATCCTAAATGTTGTACTTCTTCCTTTGTTATACACACTTCTTAGCAAAACCCAAGTGCTTGGTGCCACAACTTTAACAGTATATATGCTACTTCAGAAGACTTTAGACTACGCATTGGCATCAGTAGTCTCATTTAATATCAAAACCTAGCAACCTGAATGTTTGTGTGTGGAGTTAGAAGCCTAACAGTAGTTAATATTTTACATGATAAATACAATCTCACGCCAGGGGAGTGGGAGGGGGTGTCCTCTTACACTGAAAATGTAACTTTAGAGAAGGAGAAGCATTTTTGTTGCCTTCTGCTCAGTCTGTCACATTCCTTTGTGTTGGTTTGCTTTTTAATCATTTTGGTTCGAGAAGGCATCTTCCCAATTTATTATTCTTTTTTTTTTTCTGGCTTTTCCACCTAAGGAGTGTCCGGACAAATCTACAGTTTAAACCTGTTGTTGCCTTTTGTGGTGTGCATTGTACTTGCTTTGAGGTTTGCTGTTAACATGAACTTCATTCTGCAAACACTAAAGAGTTCTGCATGCCAGTGGTGTACTATCTAATGGAAGCTGTAGGCAGTCTCAGTGGTTCAGTCATCTGCATTAGATTGTGGATGTAAATAGCAGCCCACAACTGCAAAATCCTTTCACGGTTTTGATCTTGCAAGATAGCTGTAAAATGAAACTTAGAAGGTTTCTTAAGTGTGTCAGCTTTTAAAAAAAGCGTCAGAAACGCAACAACGATCCAGCACAGCAACACAGTTGTCATGTTACGTTTAAGGCAGAGCTCCGCAAGTTTCAAAGAATTGCTTCACAGAAACACAGTGTGTGAAAACAATCGACACTGTTGGTGGAAGGAACAAATACCCTGATATCCAACCATAATGCCATTAGTGGAAGGATGCAGGAGAAGTGCTGTTAATCAGAGGACAGAGGTCTGGATGACCTCTGCTGTGGGTATTCTTGATATTGAAGACTCAGTGGTTTAAGCCCCTTTCTGTCCATTTTTTTTTGCCTGATTTCATATTTTAGCCTTAAGGCTTGTGCCTCATTATGCTGTTGAATGGTAATAAATACTCTCCGTATAAATATGATACCTTAATTCTTTGTCCATCGCTACTATATTGCATTATGTCCAGTATTTCATCATGGGCAACCAAAGGCAGGCTGTTGTCTCTCAGTGAATAGCTTCTTGATGCAGTCCTTATGCAGTAAGTACCTGAGTCGTAAACGTTTCTTGTGTTTGAACAAAGTGAGCAGATTTGCAACACAGTGTTTTCATCCTGCAGATCTGTTGTGTTTTCTATTGACTCTTAAGAGTCCTGCATGTAAATCTCAAAGCTGAGCCTGGCTCCATGAGCCCAAGTCAATATTTGTGGCACAGGAATGAATGAGTGCATTGATTACACACGAGATAAATGAATTACCTAGGACAATGAACTTTGGGCTATATATCTGAGGAATATGAGGTTTGTTTTGAAGTATCTGAGGTTTAGGTCTACTGGAACACTTTTAGCATTAGGCTTGCATTTGTGGGTTTTCTGCAAGCCTCTTGTATACACCATGTAATCTGCCAATTAGAGTATAATCTACAAACTGTTAAATTGAATGGTTGTATTTCAGTGTCCCCATTGTCTGTTTGTGTGGGTATTTTCTTGTCACCTTTTTTCTTTTTTTTCTTTTTTTTTCTTTTTTTTTTTTTTTTTGTTTTGTTTTTTTTGTTTGGATAGCTTAAACCACCTTTTTGAGGCTTGAGACTAATTCCACTCCCTGCCCATCTGCTTTGGGCTTTGTTTTAGGCTCATGTTTCAGATCTGCATGCAGTGCTTGCGTTACCCTGGTAACTAAATGTTGGTTCCTTGTTATAGGGGTTCAACATTACTTTCCAAAATCACACAGGACTTGTGATGGCACAAGCCATGGATCTTTGTATAAAAGTTATTCATCTTTCACATTTACCTGCTGTAGTATTGTTGTATATTGTGTGTGTGCGTGTGTGTGATGTCAGGCTGCCATGTAAAACTTTCTAAAAAGGGAAAAAAAAAAAAAAACACAACTTAAATGCAGACCATCCTTTTTTGCATGCTTAGAGGGTTAGAACATTCAATGTAACAAACTAAAGTTGCATGTTAAAATGTTTAGGTTTTTTGTTTTGTTCTGTTTTTATTTTGTGTTCAGTTTTTTGTGAATTTGCTTATTGTGCTGTTTTAATGGTTGTTAGTAGGATTAAATGCACCGGTGAGACGAGCATAGTGCCAACGGAAGGTAATTTTCCAGTTGTATGTGTCATACAGCATTTGAAGGGACCATGTATTCTGTTAAAGAAAAAATAAAATCTCAGTTGAATAGCAAAACATTACATTCTTCTTCTTTCTTTTGAGTGCCAAACCCTAAACTGTGTCGGAGTAAACATGGGGAAAACCCTTTTTATTGCAATAGGTGGAAGCCTTCTCTGAGTGGATTGTTTAAACATGGGGGCTTTATCTTCAGAGAGGAATAACTAGTTGTGTCAGGGAAAAGAATTACAATAAAAACAGTTTCTGGTTCCTTGAAAATGCTGTGCATTTTGTATTTTACATCATTAGTGCAATTAGGATGGTTCTTGGTATGTGTATAGTTCAAAGGTCTTCGTGTTCACATTTTTAAATTAGGTAATGAATTCATCTTTAGAGCTTGGTTTCATTATTTTTATTTTATTTTGAACAATGTAGACAGTTCCCTGTTCTCTGCATTTAGAAGTATAAACACTTTAAATCTGTTACTTAATTCTGTAAGTAATTTTTATAATTATGATGTAACTCTATCCTTAAAACATTTAAA
>JAWWLV010000100.1:32398952-32411427 GCA_035041135.1 Platyrinchus mystaceus | reverse complement strand
TTTAAATCTGTTACTTAATTCTGTAAGTAATTTTTATAATTATGATGTAACTCTATCCTTAAAACATTTAAAATAAACCCTTTATGTGCAACTTACGCCTGTAAATTTGTTCTCATGAGCAAAATGTAGTGATGTGATTTCCAATTGTGAAGAAGCAGTTTCTTCATTTTTGTAATTAAAAGGATTTGTTATTTTAATGATGAGCCATGTAAGCTGGTATAATAATTGCCCTATGAATAAGTTTGCTTGCAAAGCCAAATCTTTATTTTTTTTTTTTCAAGGAAGTATAAATGCTGGTTGGATGGCATTTGGCTAAGGTAAAGCATAATGTTAAACTGTATTTTCACTAAACACAGTAAAACTCCCCTCCAGGGGACTGTGCAGGTCTGTGAAGCAGTCTCTATTTCCAGAGCACACAAAATATTGCAGCAGTGGCAAACAGCAGAAGTGTTTGGTGGTGATTTGGTGATATATTCATCTGCTTTGAATTAATAAAACTCAAAATTCAACTGAGCGTTATTTTGCTGGTGTGAAAGTGCAAAGTTGATGCAAATTAGAGGTCCTAAGCAGAGAAGAAAACATCACCGTGTTGTAAATTTTATACAGTCCTATAAGTTGTTGTGAAGGCCTTGTATGGTTAAATTGCTGAGGCAGACTTTCCATGTTGAACAGGTTTTCTTTATGACTACCTCTTTTCTGATAATAAAGGGTGCATGGCACTTAAGGACATGGTACAGTCGTGGACTTTGTAGTGCTAGGTTAACAGCTGGACTTGAGGATCATAAGGGTGTCTTCAGCCTAAATGATTCTGTGATTCTGGAATGCATTTTTAGGCACCAGGCTCCTTGGATAAATACTGAAGATGAATACCCAGGCCTCTTCAGTTCCCCTGGTTCCCTGTCCCCTTGATTGTGTCCTGAGACACTCATCCCAGAGAGGGTTTGTGTTGTGTTCATCTGCAATTAGGGACAGTGTAAGACTTTGCTTTGGCAGGAGTGTCACCTCCAAAAACCAGGTGCTTATCTGTGTGACCTGGCTACAGTAATTGCAATTAAAAGTTGATGTGCTGACATTTTATGGCTAATGCCTGAACCTGTTCTGTACTACCAAACTTCTGATAAACCAACTTCAGTTGGGTGGCATCTTCCTTTGTAAGAAGAGGAGCCATATGAAAGCAAAGGGTGTCTTGTTCTCTGTTACTGCAGGAATGAAAATGCCCCTGAAGGCTTGGTTGCTTAGGAGCTCACTTAGAAGCAGCTCTGCTGTCAGTGCTTTGAAGACAGTGATGTCCCACAGAGGTAGGAGGGTGGCAGTGGGGGTCCTACCCAGAGCTGCAGCTTTAATGCTGCAGTACTGCGTTTTCACATCGTTCAGGTTCCTCCTTGGGTGTATGAACAGCTCATATTTTGAGGGGGAAAAACAAAAAAACACACCCTGCTCTTTGTTCTTTATTTTGACATGAATTTTATTTTTTTATATATATATATATTCATGCTATAAGCAGTTGATGATGTCAGGGGACTCCATTGTTTTCTGGAAAGCATAAGCTTCAGTAAAGATGTTTTGGAGGAGGTTAGGTTGCTGCAATTTAAGATCATTAGGGTCTAAAAGAAGAAGTCAAGGAAACTGTAGGTATGTTCTTTCATCCTCAACCACTGGATAATAGGTTTTCACGGTTTTTACACAGTTAGAAGCATTTTTTTCAATCCAACTCTTGTTTCTTTTCAAGTAAGTTCCTGCCTTGGCATGTTACATCACTTAGCTCTTTGCCAATATCAACACCTTACTGTTTTAATTCATTTCAGGATTGGCAGCCTGGGAAAGTTATCAAGCTAGTAAACGTTTTTTCTGCCCTTCCCACTGCCCTGTGAGTTTCCTGACCTCCAGATTCCAAGTGTAGAGCTGCATATGCACAAGGCACACCTGTGTATGCACAACAGAAAGCAGCTGAGGTCTCGGCAGTGTAAGGTGGTGTCAGCACTTCCCTGTTGTGCTTAGATGTTAATTGCAAATTTCTGCACAGTATCCTTCTGGAATCATTTGTGATTTGAATAACTTCACTCGTACACAACTTGTGTTAAACGGTTTTTCAGCCTGACAGTTTAAAAACCTCTCTGCTTTGGCACCGGTTCCACCCACGCCCGCGCAATTAATCCTTAAATTTCCTTGTATTCAGTGGGGTCTGACTTTTACAGGTCATTTTTGAGTATCATGTTGTTCCTCAGGCCAAAAGACTGATCTGTTACATCTGCACATTTACTTTGATTTGTGTAATCCTGTTATTTCTTAAGGATGTTGCACCGTGACCTCACCTCTGAGAGGAGTATTTTTGCTAACTAAAAAAGTCAACACTACTTTAAACACTCATATTCGTGTTGACCAAAGTGATTTCAGATAGACACTATTTTGGGAGGGGAGTTTTTTTCTTTCTTTCATTGAAGACTGTTCAGTGAGAGGGCTGCATTCATCTGGGTTTTGGGCTGATGCTTCTTAGTGCTGCTGCACTAACTAGGTACATATGGTATATTCAGCTTTGAAGTGGACTGTGGGATGACTGCCTAAATCATGTTCATAAAGACCTTTACCACGGGAGCCATGCACTGGGAACACTGTCATACTTTCCATAAAGTCATTCACTTGATTTTACAACACTGTTTACTAACTTCTAGCCATTTTTAACTTCTATTTGTCTAACTTAACGCTCTCATTAATTTAATGACTCAAAAAACAAATTAACATTTTAATCTGTGACAACAAAGCAAAACAACACTAATAGCAGAAGCACTAGAGAAGATAAAATGATTCTAAGGTTATGCCTGGAGTGTCAAGAGCGTAGTGACAGCAGTTTTTGCAAGCAACTTTTTGCTGCATTGCCACACGTTTCATTACGAAAGCTGAAACTGGGTCTTGCTGGGAATCCTCAGTGTTTTCCAGCATTGTTCACTCATTCAGTTCTCTGCCTTAAAAGGGTATCCATTCGGCCTGACACAAAATTCTCTTCTGTTGTCAGTGTGGCTCAGCATATTGTCTACTCAGAAGCCGGCAGACAAGGAGTAAAATGAAAGGGCGAGTTACAGTGCAGCTTTATGAAACAATGAGATGAAAAAAAGCTAACTACTCTGATTCAGGACTTCTGATGGTAAGGGGAAAAAAACAACCAGAACATAACAAAAGGACCCATTATCTCCTGATCAGGAGCTGCAAATAAAGAGTTCATTCTCAAAGTATTGAAAGTAAGATTAAACAAAAAGGATGCTTATAGTGTATAAGAAATAACTATTAAGTTTAATGGAGATAATTAAGATTAATTATTGCTTACAATGGGCAGTGCTTTCTAACAGTGTAAATACAAGTATCCTGGCCTTTAACTTGGTATTGCAGGAGTTAGCAGTGCAAGACTAGAAGATGCATAACATTTCAGCTTCCACAGATTTGGTCTACCACATGGAAATTCTCATATTTAAAATAAACCGTGCAGGCAAATGGCCCAAATTAACATCATATGTGCTCCAAATTCTGAATTTTTACTTCAACGAATACCACTCTTGCAGATTACAACATTACAACTACCTAAAATTACTGCTAATTGTTGCTATGTAATCATAACCCCTCCGGATAATCTGACAGTGTGCAAAGGAAGATCTGAATTGCTTCAGATTTTTAAAGGATACGGTGACATGAAAGGAAATACTTGAAAGAGTGCTGAAAACCTCACCACAGAAAGCCTGTGATGCACTTTATGCTTTGTGTTGAGATGCTCCTTATACTCAACATAGGTTCTGGATTGCAAAGATAAGTGATCCTGATGAGTATGTCTTTTTGAGTCAACTAATAACAAAGAAAATATGCACTGTGCTGTTAAGACAAATTGGAATTCTGTAGATCTTTGCTTTTAAATAAACTATCACTGCAAGCATTTTAGAAATAACTAATGCAATTTCAGTATTTGTTTGGTTTTTCACACTGGGATTGGTCACTAACCTTGAATGGCAGAGTGAAGGTGCAGAGTAACCCCCAGAGAAAATGGTCCCATGGAGTGAAGTCACCTGGGACTGAAACCTGAACTGCCTTTGAGGATGGCAATGAGACAGCATGGAATGGCAGCAACTGAACCTGCTGTTCACTGGCCCTTCTACCAGAGCTGTAAGGATACAAATACTTTGCTCTGAAGCAATAATCCCCTATGGACTGGGCCAGGTTAAGGTTATCCCACCCTGTGGTGCTGTCTTAGCAGTGTGATTCACAACAAGTAAGGACAGCTCTGGCACTGGGGGTGTCCTGTCTGACTCCAGGTCTGTCACTTCTTTTCAAGGTCCAAGGCCATCTCACAGAAAGAATTTGTGCTTCAGCCAACTGGAGATGCAGAATAAAATGTGGTGGTATTGTGAGCACCGAAGACTTATGCTTTGAGGCTTCTTTCAAGCTTAACTGTCTGTTCATGGAGACAACACATCTAATCCTTCTAGTGGCAAACAACAGGTAGAGCTTCCAGGTCCTTGCATCCTGGACCCAACCTCCTGCCTCTTCACCGTGGAATGGACCCACTCTGGAGCAGGGAGGAAAAGTGAAAAAACATGAGGAGGAAAGAGGAGCAACAGCCTTCGACTGAAACACAAGACGTTCCAGCTCATGAGGAAGAAGTTCTGTACACTGATGGCAGCAGAGCACTGGAACAGGTTGCCTTGGGAGGTCACGGAGTCTCCCTTTCTGGAGACACTCAAAACCCACCTGCCTGAGCTTCTGTGTCACCTGCTCGAGGTGACCCTGCCTTGGCAGAGGGAGTGCAGTAGCTGATCTCCAGAGGTTCCTTCCAACACCAACAATTCCGATCCTGTGGAGGAGCAGCAAAGATGAAGTGTTATGAGCTGATCACAACCCCCATTTTCCAGCTCCCTGCACCAGTTGGGAAGGAGGAGGTAGAAAATTCAGCAGTGAAATTGAGCCTGGGAGGAAGAGGGGTGGGAGGAAGGTTTTTTTGGTTTGGTCTTTCTTTATTACCATCCTACCCTATTTGTATTTGGCAATAAATTAGTTTTCCCCAGATCAAGTCTGTCTTGCCTGTGATGGTACTCAGTAAACAATGTCCCTTAAAGACCATTTAGTTCCAAACCCCTGCCTTGGGCAGGGGTGCCCATGAAAATTATGTGATTACATGAAAATCAAAGTTAATGAGGCACAGGCTAGCAGGTAACACCTGAGCCTTTGACATCTTTCAGTCTCCCAAGTTCAATGTCATTTCAGAGGTCTAAAATACAGTCGCTGCTTTCTTAGCTGATGTTCAACCAAGGGAAGAGGTGTTGTATTCTTAGGTTTTGTTTCTGTTTTTCTGGTGACATTGCTCTCCCAATTATTTCTCTGCTTCTAATGGTTTTAAAATTAGAGCACATGATATTATAGGCTAGGAAATATTATGTATTCTGAGAACCTCTGTGCAAAGGGAAGGTCTTTGGGATTTTATAGTGGTTAGATAAAGCACGTGCAATATAAATGGCAATCCCCAGGACCTGTTCCTTTTTTTTGCTAATGAAGAAAGATACCAGAGGGTGAAATGGGAATAGGGGCAATACAAAACCAAAGCTGAATACTCAAAAGAGTTTTACTACAGTATTCTTCCACTTCTGCAGGTACAAATGCTGTTCCCTGTTGCCATGCAGCTTGCTGCTGTATTAGATGACTCTGCATTGCTTCCCTGTTGTACCTTTTTGCAAGTCAGAAATATTACAGCACTGGTATTTAGACTATCTAGCACTATTTGACAATTTAGAATCATAGAATCAGATAGAATTTGAGATACACTAATCAGGATAAAGTAAAATGCAAAGGATGGCTGAATCAGGCTTTTCATACCACAAGGAGAAATTCACATAGCTTTACTGTTTTCCCAGTGGTCAGCACTGCTAATTTTGAAATCAAGGAAATGAAAATAATGTCCCCATAGTTGCTGCACTTCCTATAACAGATTTTTGGCATAGCAAGGATCTATTAATAGGTTTCAGTATTTCCTGATTAAAAGGAAAAATACTCCTTGCAAAATCTCAAATCCAGCTAATACGTTAAGTATTTGTAAGGACACTCTTTCATCCTTACTATATGTTCTACTGTTTATTTACACCAGTAACTCCTGTTAAACTGGGACCCAGGGCTATGTTCCAAATGTTTGTATCACAGAATTGTAGAATCATAGAACGTACTGATTTGGAAAAGACCTACAAGCACCATCTAATTCCAGCTCCTGGCCCTGCACAGGACACCCACAAGAATCACACCATGTGCCTTAGATCATTGTCCAAATGCTTCTTGAGCTCTGTCAGGTGAGAATGATAAGCTGCACATCCCAGTATCTCTCTTATTCGGGAAAAATAAGATTATTTACCTTACAGCTAGCCTTTGATGTCTGCTTTAGAATGTGATTAGGTCCTAGACAGTATGAATAACATTAATATAATTGTAATTTAAAAGAACTCATGTGCTGCTTATTTTGTTAAATTTTCCCACTTGAAAAAAAAAATGACAGTGTTATTTCTTTTGTGTTTGGAGGTTGTGTAGGCAAAGTAGATCCAAGAATAGCTGTGGATGGACCTTCACTAAGTATCTGTGCCACTGCTGACTGTGTAATAATGACCCCTGTGTTTGGGTCGCAGGAACCCAGCTGAGGTAAAAGTGTTCCAAGTGTGTCAGCTCTGAGGAATGCTTTGAGTATCTAATAACTACTTTAGTTGGCAAGGTTGTGTATGGTAAAATCTAATTTCTTTTTGGCTCAGTAATTCTTTGTGTACTGGCTTCTTTCCACAGCCAATTGGTTAAAGTGTTTGATTGATACAAAGAAGTTTGCTTTTTCCCTTTTCCCACTGTGAACGCTGTGGAAAGTAACTTTAACTTTTTATCTCATCATTAACTCTGATTATAAAGAGGAGCTGTGAAGGTTGCACTTCTTACAATAGCGCAAATGAGAAATTAGGCTCATTGAGTCTTTGATTTGCCATTATCTGCCTCTGTGAGCCTGCTTGTGAAGGGTGGAGTCAGAGCCTTTGAAAGCTGTAGAATCACCAAAAAGCAGAAAAAAAGTTTCCATGCAAGTTTCCCAACCTATGGTTGGGCTACCATAGGTTCACCACTGATATTCCTACCAATTTCTCCTTCAACCAGTGAAAGTTTATTTTCTCAGATATTATGATCTGAAGCAATAAGGTTCATTGTACACACAGTTTGAGTGTGAGCTGTTTTTATGCTAGCTCCATTAGATACTTTGAGTATCCATTATAAACACTAGAGTTGGTTCTGGAAGACTCTATTTTTTTAAAGATAAATTCTCTCCTAATTGGGTATTGTGCAATGAAAAGGAGACAGTGTAACCAGGTGTGGTTATCACCCTACCGTGATCCTTTAATTAAACTGCAATTTAATATCCCTACAGCCAAATCATCTTTAATTTCCTTTCTGCAGGTTGCTTTAGGCAGAAAAGAGATTGCATATTTGTAATACAATGTCATTTTTATTAATTTCTAACTCAGTATCAGCTGGAGGAAAAAAGCATTATTCAACCCCAACACGTGACAAATGCACTGGAATAAAACGAGAATTCCTATCATCTGCTTGGACAGAGGATAGACAGCCCCCTTTTATAGCCAGAATTCAGGTGATTTTCCATGCTATGAGAAGATTCAGTGCTGCACATGCTACAATAAGGAAGTTTGGTGCCAAAGCTGACCAAGCCTTGTGGTGAGATCTTCAGGGGAGAGACGGCGGAGACCTCGGTAAGCTGAAGGGGCCCGGCGCTGGCGTGCAGGCGATTAGTGCTCAAACTTACCGAAAGTTCGGCGCCCTCGGCGTGTCTTGAACTGTCCTCGCATCCTCACAAAGCCGATTTGGCCCTTGCAGGAACGAGGGCAGGGGCCGGGGCGGGGCTGCGGCTCCTTGGCTGCCGGGATGCGCCGGGAGGGTATAAAGGCAGCGCCGGGGGATGACAGGGTCGGTGTGTGGCTTGGCCGGGGGCAGTGTCCGGCCGAGGCAGTGTCCTGGCCGGGGGCAGTGTCCTGGCAGTGTCCTGGCAGGGCCAAGCAGCAGGGCAGGAGGAGCAGGAGGAGGTCGGTGCGGTGCGGTGCGGAGCCGCTGCGGGCATCGCTCGGTCCGCAGCCCCGGCGGGGTCCGGGCGAGGACAGAGCATGGTGGATGTGTTCAGCGGGAGGCTCCTGCTCAGCAGGGATGGCCGCAGCGTGGACCCCGAGGAGGCCCTGCAGAACAAGGTCGTGGGATTGTACTTTTCGGCCGGGTGGTGCTCGCCGTGCCGCGACTTCACTCCCGTCCTCTGCGACTTCTACACGGAGCTGCTGGAGGAGACCGAGCCCCCCGCCCCCTTCGAGGTCGTCTTCATCTCCTCCGACCACAGCGCCGAGGAGATGGTGGGCTACATGCACGCCATGCACGGAGACTGGCTGGCCCTGCCCTTCCACGACCCCTACAAGCAGTGAGTACCGGCGGTCCGGTGCCCTCCGTCAGCATCCGTGCCGGCATCCCTGTGCCGGCATCCCTGCCCCGAGAGCCGGGAGAGGGCGGGACGGTGTCGAACAGGGCAGTCTCTGATGCAGAGACCTCCAGCTCTGCCCTGCCGACCCCTCGCCTGCCTTCCCGCCCCAGCTCCTGTATCCCGGGGTCTCCCGGCCGTGCCAGGCTGTCCCGGGCTGTCCCTGCGCTCCCGGGAGCCGTGCCGGGTGACACACACCTTCTCCGCAGAGAAGGAACTTGCTTTTAGCCCATCCCACCTGTAAAGAGCTTGGTTTTGCCTACTCAGTGTAGGATCTAAAACATCTTCGGGGAGGAGTAAGTGAGGACTCCCAAGTATTAACGAGACGACATGAATAGTGAGTTAAAAAGAAAGCAGTGGCAAACGAGGATCAGGTGAGAGCTTTTCAGCAGGGCAGTAGTTGTTACCAAGGTTGTTCTGCATTGTCTAGATTAATGCTCTGGGCAAAAAGCAAATGAAGGAGCAGCAAAACTCGTAGCTGAGCAGCTCGGAGGAGAGCAGAGCAAACTGAAATACTGCAGACAGACACGGTCACAGCTGGAGTTTAGCGGTGGCACGTTGCACATGGTGACTCGGATGTAAAATTCCTGTGCTGATAGATTTCTAGAGGGACGTTCCTGTAAGTAGCTTGCTCATGAAAACTACAAGAGAAAAGGACGTGACTGCGTGTAAGTAGCGGGGTGAGGCATAATACCAAGAACTGTTTTGATGACCCAAGCCAAGGGTGGAGACTCATTTGAATGACTTTGAGAAATCTGATTTAGCTCCTACCAGGAAGTACAGACTGGGATTACAGGGGCAGACGTAAGATGTTTAATGCCACTGAAATGCCTGTAACTGGAGACATAAAAATAAATGTAAATACTGGTCAAGGGATTCTGCATACCTGCCACCCTGAAACAAGTAGATTGTGGAAAATATTGTTGCAGATGGCATCAAAGTCAAGGAGTCAATGTGAATTTTAAATATGGATTGGTTAATGAAACTCCCAGCCAAATTTACTCTTCTAATAAAGAACTCTATTGTACTGCTTCTAGTAACTTCTAGCTTTCATTTAACTTTAGATCCCCCCTCAGTGTGTTACCTGGGATAGAGTTGTTTATCACCCCAGCTACTCACTAAATGGGGAGAAGTTTTACTAATCTTCTTTTGTCATCTTTCTTTAACTTTGACAACCTTCCTTTCCTCATTCCTGAACATCAGCTGCCAGTTAATGTTTGGCCTTTTAAAAACAGTTTCCACTGACTTAAAAATAGATTGAAATGGCAATGTTATCTTCCACAGTCTTCAAATACTCCAAAGTCTTCCTAGGCCGTCATTCTCTTTGATATCTACTAATCATAATAGAATACAGGCAAGTTTCCTGATGGAAATGTAGCACTTGCAGTCCCTGCACCCAGCAAGCTCTTCAGCATAGCCTGTGAAAATGTGCTTACAGCCTCAGCCTCTGTGGATTAGAGGTCTATTTCTGATGCTCCTGCTCAGGTCATGCAGAATGGAGCTACAGAGGTAGATTAATTGGCTTTTCTGTGGCAGCCTGTAAGGTTCTTCAGAATTCTGCAGAGAAACATGGCTTGTCCTGACAGATAACTGAGGTCATAGTGGCTTAGTGAAGAACAAAGTGCAGAGGGATAGGAAAAGACAATGTTTTTAAAGTTGTGTTTCTTGCATGCACCAATAAATGTCTGTGAGGAGATGTTCAAGGTGCTTAGGTTGGATTAACTCCTATTTTGGTGTCAGGGATACTGGTAAATCATTGTAGACTTAGAGCAGATGGATGTGTATTCACTAAACCAAATTATAATTCTGGCTAGGTACTAGTTCTAAGTAAGAATATAATTTTAAAATGGACTTACATGATTATTTTATTAATAATATTTATTAACTTATTAACTAATATTTCAAAAGTTCCATTGCAAATAATTTGAATTGGATATTTTCTGGACTGTGTAAAGAAAGCATTTCAGTATCATCAATGCATTTAAAATATCCTAACTAGTTACTTCAGTGTTTAAGGTACATAACTGCAGCAGAGACTGATGTCTCTTCTAGACACAGTAGAGCCAGTTTTAAGTCTGCCATCTAAAACACATCTCAAACAGAAGTGGGGAGCTTCTTGGTGATGAATTTTGTCTTGTTAAGAAATAGCCAACATTCCTACTCGTAATAACACTGCAGTGTTAAGACTACCTTCAGAGAAGCAAAATACTGAATTCAGAGCAGGATTTCAAGACTCTTCTGTGCTGTCTGTCCTGACTATTTCCCTGAGGTGAGACTGCACCTTTACTACTTCATGTGGTCTGTGGCATGACTAATAGGAAATAGTGTTTCTGATGCTTTGACTGTCTGCAGGTTAATGTAAATTTTTTTGCTGCCTGAGGCACAGGATTTTGATCCCTGAAGGGGAGCGTGAAGACGGTCTAGCAGAAATTAGTGGGCTCTAGGAGGAGAAAGGGAGTAGCAGAGAGGAAAGGAGGGTGTAGGACAGAACACATCAACAACAAGTGCTAATAAGTGGGGCTGACATTTTAATTATGATACACAAAGACACACTGCTGTGTTTGTAGTGAACCCTGTTGTCAAAGGCACCATTCCCTGTGAGGGTGCCTAGCACATGCAGGAGTTCTTGCAGGGTTCCAGAGAGGCAGCAGGTATTTACCAAGACTATGACCTCTGCGCCTCAGTGAAACTTAAAATCACATAATTCCTGTAAAAGGAACATAAAAATGTTGTAGGTACATTTCATATCTGGAAGATTTCGGTGTGAGGATGGACTGACATGTGCAGGAATACTGGGAGGGGGTTGGTTGCCAAAAACAAAGGCAGAAGAAGAATGTTAAGTATCTGAGCAGTTCTTAGTCTTTTCCAGACTACCCTCCCATAATCTGAACAGGCACTTTAAAACTGGATCCCAACCATGTGATGGGCGTGCTTATGTGTCTAATATTTAAAGGTGCAGAAATTTCACTTCATTCACTTCATGCAGAAATTTCAGAAGTAAAAGAAAACACAGCTGTGCATTAGAGGGTGTCCTGCTAGAAGCAGTGGTGGCCATCACTTTCAAGTGACAGCGTTCCCAGGTGAAGGCTGTTAAATTTCAAATGTTGTCAGATGTCACATTACACGACTGACTGACGTTTTAGCACTTTCCAGCATAGCAGGGCCTAATCATGTAGTGGTTGCTTAGGAAGACAAATGCTCTGACTCTGGATGTTGGTTCCTTCCCCCTCTTTTCTTCAGCTGTTGCTGTTGATCATAGAGTTCTATGGTATGGAGTATTCTCTGGCCTGCTGGGTCAGCTGTCCCAGATGTGTCTCCTCCCAACTTCTCGTGCATCCCCACTCTACAGCATGATAAACATGCTGTGTAAGCACTGCTCAGCAATAGCTAAAAACACTGGTGTGTTACCAATGCTGTTTTGGTAACAAATCTAAAACACAGCACCATGAAAGCTGCTGTGAAGAAAATTAGCTCTGTCCCAGCCAATGTCAGTATTATCTAGAAATACAAAATTCGCCGTCTTAGGAATTTTCATCCAGCCTTCTCATAAGAATCAGAAGACCTAACAATTGCTATGACTTCCAGTTTGTCTCAGTCTTAATGTCAAGCATGGGGCTAGGATCTGGACTTGGTGAGCCTTGTGGGTCCCTTACAACTCAGCATATTCTGTGATTCTGAGAAATGAAGGTTGCCCTTTCGTGTTCAAACCTTCAAGGCCAAGTCCTGACAAAGGGTTTGGCTGAAAGATTCCCTCCTGTCTATCCAAAGGTTACTCATTCAGTCTTTCATAGCTATTTTTTAATAGCTTTCCTTCTGCTTTCTCTGTTTGGGTGTGTGGTGGGGGAAAACAGTTTTTCCCCCCCGAAGGTGAGAAAATGTAAACCCCCAGGGGGTGGTGATCTTTAGAATTAATCCAATGAGCGCTCTGTCGAAATATAAACATATCACCCAAAA
>JAWWLV010000100.1:32378165-32398852 GCA_035041135.1 Platyrinchus mystaceus | reverse complement strand
TGATATTCATTTATTTGTACAGTCTTGTAATATATTCCCTTCCCCCTATTTTGAGTCTCGTGTTTTGTCTGAAAAAAACCCATCTCACACCGGGTTAAAACTGGGGAAGGAGGCCTGAACTCGGAATTGGATTTTTTTTTAGGGCTCTCAAACCATGACAGGGTGTTAAGATTTTTCTAGTGAATAAGACACACTATATAGCTTTACTCTTAACCGGGGATACCCAGAAAACTGAGTAAGAATGTCATCATTAACATCACTGTTTTTACTCTAAGAGTTGAGTTTGCCTTTGTAGCTTGTGATATTTCTGTTTATGGTTAATGATTTCGTAGGTTGTCTTTGCAGCTAGTCCCATGGCACATATGTCATTTGTGCAGGTGAGTCGTGGGATTTTGGATCCCTGTAGAAGAAGGTGATCTTAACAGGTGTTAAAAAACTCATTTTTGCAAGCACAAGTACACAGTGAATAAGAAGCATTGTTTGCAGAACTGTTCCTGAGCCACCTTCAGGCCCACTGTCTTGCAGGTTGCATGCAAATGTAAGCAAAATCTGTGCCTTCTTTGGTCTGATTTGATGCAAGCAACCTCCAGCCAACAGGCTCTGTAAACAAGATGCTGTGCTGGAGTGGATCATCTGTCTGTGCATTCCCTTAGGAAAGAGAAGTGTAAGTTTCCAGTCTCCATAGCAAAGCACCTCCAGCCTCCTACTGTTCTGTCTCTGATTGCTACACTTGTATTGGGCATCCCAAGCTAATTTACTGTCCACTGAACCAGTAGAAAGCATCTTCCACCCCACCCATCTTGTTTGTCATTCAAGTGGTGTGAGGTGATGGGATTTTACACGGCTTCTACATGAACTTGCTTTGGAATGTTGTTGGTGCCTTTCCTCCCATTTTAGCAGGTTTGGGAAAGGTTCTGTGGAGATTCTTGGTTGATTGCTTTTGTTTCAGAATTCACTGAGAAAGCAAACCTGTTTCTATAAATTATTATTGCTGCTTCTGTAATATTTCCTGCATCATTGTACAGCCAATGTAATGGCAGAGCAGAGTCCTTCACCTGTTGATTTTTTCTTCTCTTAAGCAAAAATACAGAAGGGAAGTCACGCCTTGTCTGGGTCAGCATTTCATTTAAATTCTTATTTTCTGTATTTTGTCTCCCCCTTTTTTTTTTTTTGCCCCCAGGAAATCATGGAGATTATCTTCAGATTAGTGCCGCATGTTTTTTGACACTGTCTGTATTTTTTTTCTACTCAAGGTTCTTTGGCTTTTGAACCTCGCACAGGAAATATTCTTGCTTATGGTGATGGCACACAGGCACTACATTTTCTTTTAGTATTTACATTTTGTTTTGAAAGAGGTGTTCATATTTTGGAATTTGGCTATTCTGTTATTGCTTGTGTCTGTCCTCTGTTTCTTCTAAAGCTGCTTAATTTCTGTTCACTTTGACTGACACAAGGCAATTCAGGAAGGTGATTTTCTGTACATCAGGTTACATCTGTTTTGGCAAGGTTTTTATTTTTAGCTGATCTATTGTGGTTCACTTAATCTGTTTCTTACACCCCTTCTGAACCATGTGGCTTCTTCCTCAAAAACCGATTACTTTTTTTTTCTGGAAACAATTTAGGCTGCACAGCTTGTGTCTCGGGTGTAGATTCTGTTCCTCACTTTTCCTGTTAGATGTCTGTCACCATAGGCTGCATTCCTGCCACTAAAATGGTGGGATATTACATGGGAGGACTATGCACTAAGAGGTATTTTCTTTAACTTCTAAAATGAACATTAGGAATTCATTAGAATCAGTGCTGTTTCACTCATGACTCTCTACAATGAGTGGATGTGCCGAGGAGGTGGGTTAATAGTTTTTGTCTCTTTTATATTACTTTGAAAAGGGTGAGGAAAACACTCTGATGCTGTTCTGACCCTGAGACCAATCAACTTGTTTCTCTGCCTGATGATTTGTATTCAGCAAAGGTTTGCTTTTCTTCTTTGGACATTCAGTGTTAGTGACAGTGGTGGGTTTGCTGCTGCTGTGTGTTTTGAAAGGATTTGGTCTTGCAGTGTCCTGGTAAACGTGGAAGGAATCTTCAGACATTCATTGTCTGCTTTTGTTTCCGAGTTGGAGCTGGGGCCATGAGCTGGTTCTGGAGTTCCTGGAAATGCTTGAAACTCCTCCTATTGACCTGCACTCTCAGCAACTAACTCTGCTTTTATCTGATGTCCACTGAGAAGTTTAATGAGCTCAGAGCTCACCTACAGTCTTGTAACTGTGATTTAATAAAACTCGTGGCAAAAAGTTATTCAGTCCTGGTAATTAAGTTTTAGCTTCAAAAATTCGTGTCCCGAGTTTTATCTTCTCACTTGCACTGAAATGTCAGCCTTCCAAGTGAGGTGAGTTCCTTGCACAGAAGATACGATCGTTCCATAAAGATAGATCCTTGTGCCTTGCTCTTTATCTTTTCTTTGTTTTGTCCTGTAACAAACAAAGTGGTGTTAAACTGTTGACACCTTGAGGTGTCTTTCTTCTTGCCATTTCCTTCTCTGTCGTGTGTCACACCTCGTTGTTTTTTTTTATGTGCCGGTGTCAGCAAGTGCTCTTGTTTCTCTGTGTATCTTTTGCGTCCTCTAGATTTTTCCCCTCAAAGATGTTATCTTTATCGGGACATTTATTAGGAATCTGTTTTCCATGTAGCTTTAAGTCTCTGAAAGTCCCTGCTCCCTTGGGAACTGCAGGGAAGGGCAGTCACAGGGAGGATGCTGCAGCTCTCTGGACTCCCAGGGCTGTGTTACATCGTGCAGTCCCAGCCCAGTGCTCTGTCCCGAGCTCTGGGGAAGCCTGGGTCACCCACCACTTCCCTCCCATGGCTCCTGACTGCAGTAGCCTTCATAAGAGATGAGGACTTTTCTTAAAATGCTCCAAATGGTGTGATTTATTTTTAATCTGGTTTTTTTCCCCCCCCCTCAGTGATCTGAAGAAGAAATACAACATAACAGCAATTCCTAAACTGGTGATTGTGAAACAAACTGGGGAGGTGATTACTGACAAGGGAAGAAAACAGATCAGAGACAAAGGGCGATCCTGTTTTCGGAACTGGCTTGAGAGTGCAGATATCTTTCAGAATTTTTCCAGCTGAAAATGTCAAATGAAAGCAAGAAAAGGCACCATGGAAAACTTGGTAGAGCTCTGAAAAGACTCTTGCCTCGTTCAGAATAAGAAGGGTAAGGCTTATTTGTCTTTGCTTGTAAACAAATTTTGGGTTTGGCTTGAAGATCAGCTACTCCAGTAAGCCATAAAATGCAATTATTGTTTTGTTTGTATTGTTCTATCTGCTGAATTCAGTTTGAACCAAAGCATTCCTGCTGATAATGAAGAATTTCAAAAGAATAGGCTGTTTTAGACAGTAATAATGGAAAACTGTACAAGCTATGCAAACACTTACTTTGCAAAATCTGTACAGTAAAAATAAATGCAAAAAGACCTATTTTGTTGATGACAGTTTTTTAGATGATTAGCACATTTTATTCAGAAAACGAAATTGTTTGTTTTAATAAATAACTGTTTATGAAATGTCTCTTGTGTCTTCCTTATCCATCTTAAAAAGATAATCAGAAAATGTCATGGTTTTAAAATAGAACCTGTTTGTCAGTAATGAAGAAATATTCTTTTATTATATTTTACCTTTTTTTGTGGGATTTATTTATATATATTTATAGTTCTGCTTAGTTTTCTTTACCCCTGGATTTTAAATCTTGTCCCTAATAACCTAAATTTGGGATTGGAACGAGATGATCTTTAGGGTGCCTTCCAACACAGGAGTCCTGATTCCCCAAAACAACAAAATGTGGTTGCTCTGCAGGCACTTTTTTTCATGCCTGGGCTCAAAAGGCTTTCACTTCACACTCCTTTCATTGGTTGCTGTGTCTCTTCTGGAGTCATTGCTTACTCACCCCATCCACGACTGTCTCCCTCGTTTGTTAAGGAACATTTGCCTCATCATGAGAAATCTCAAGAAAGAGGGTCTGAAATTTAATGTGTGTGAATAATTTTATCATTTAATAACACAATTGTGTCATTTTCTTTCAATGGAGGAAAAAATCTTCCCTGAAGAACGGGAGGTCTACTGTCAGGCTTGTAATTCCTTGGAATGTGTCCCCGTTGGAAATGGAACTTACAGTGTACTGGTGTTTAAATTTACAGTCCCTTTAACCTTCTTAAGTTCTTTCTCAACTCACTAACAACTTTCTAACCTCCATCTTTGGTCACAGTTACCTTGGATATCAATGAGTACTAGCACTTTTTCAGCATAGGGAAGAAAAATGCATTTTTTAAATAATAGAGAGTTATTTTTAAATACAACAATAGAGTGATATTGACTGATGCTGCACACTCACAAGGGAATCAGCTGAAAACCAGGTAAGGTTACAGGGAGGAACATCTTCCTTATACCACTGGACAAGATACTGGCCATTATTAGTAAATGATTTATGGGTCAATGTATGATAAGATTACTTAAGAAACTATGGTGTTGAATTTTTTGGCAGAATTTGTGGAGAATTAATTTACTAGAAAAAAAAGTGGCAAGAACTGTGAGTTGATACTTTGTGAATTGATTCATTGGGATTCACTGATTTTTGTGGGACTGAGTTGCTGCAGGTGAGTGCTGCAGGATCTCCTTGACTACAGAAAATATCACCTGGGAAGAGTCAAAGCAGGCTGGTGGCAGATTCAGACACGAAATAAGCATTATCATCACAAAGGCTATGGACATCTCTCTTTGTTAACCTTTTATTTCTGTAACTCCTCATCATATACAGCCCTGCTACCCACAAGGCATTCCTTCTTCCTCCTGCAGAGCTGCTGTTTCAAAACTTTAATGGTTCTATTCCCATTCAATATTGTCCAATAAGTAAAATATTGTTATTAGTAGAATTTTTAAAGGCAAGATTGCTTATCAGTGCTACGTGTTTTAAAAGGAGGAATAGTGCCACGTGTTTAGGATGCAAAACTTTCAAGGATAATTGTTTTCATTATTGGTCTCTGAAATAGAAACCCCCAAGCACCTTTTCTCTGTTGACATTATGGATTGATTTTGAATTCTGTGGTTTTGACTTTTTCTGAGTTAAGGTCACAAAAAGCCTTTCAGCCTCAATCACCACAACTATCTCCCTGCTGAATACTCTTTACTGAGAGAATATTTTTAATTTGACAACTCCAAACTCTTTTGTTTTTTCTCTGACATATATTTTATGCACATTTCTAATTAACAAATTAGCTGTACCAAATGAATTCTTATTTCTGTCTTGCATTTGTCTTTCAGTGTCATTGTAATAGTATTGGTTAAAATATCAAAATCAACATCTAACACTGATCAAAAATAAATACAAAATTACCTTGTCTGCGAACAGCCTTTGCAGTTATAGAGACAAAGAAAATGGAATAGTTGAAATGAAGGGATTTGGGACCTACTTAAGTTTGCTTTCATCTCACTGCAGTGGCCACTGGAATTTATTTTTCGTGTTTCAATAGTTTGCAGAAAAGGTCTCTAAACCGAAGCCGACTTGAAAAAAAATTGTCCTTGTCTGTCTGCTATTGCTTGGATGTTGTTTGGCAGCAGCTCCCTTGCCCTGCTGCTGCTAACTGGCTTGTGGAACAACACAGACCAGGCAGAAGTGCTGAGTTAGCCCAACATCTACCTCGAGTTAAAACTAGTGCCACACACACGTGCGTGCCTGAAGGTTAAATTTCGGTCCTTTCCTCGTGAAGTTGGACCTGCCTGTGGCTGTTGTTCCCCTAAGTTCAACAACTGGGTGTTGTGGATAAAATAGTGAACCAAGATCATCTGCCAAGATCACCTTTTCTGTGTGTTACATGGTAAAAAAAGTTCATTGATCTTGTTACAGAATTTCAGGCCATTCTTAGCTGTGCTGAACATTTACCTGGTAACACAACAATAGTAGTCTGTCGTTGGAGCCAACACTAAAAACTTGAGTCTTCTTCTTTCTATGTCATATGTGGTTGTCTCACACAAAGCATTCCTTAAAGAGACGGGGTCTGAAGAATGTCTTAAAATATCTGTGGATGAATGTGATTTTTTTCCTTAATATGTGTTTACTTTCTCATATTAATGCAATTTCCTCAAGAACTTGCAACAAAAGGAGCTTTGACACTCACATATCATAGCCTTTGGATCCGTTATATACAAGATTCTTTTGCAAGCTCTGGTAAGAAAACTGCAAATCTTGGGCCAGAATGTGAGGTGGGCACGATAAATACCTATGCTGTAGGTAAATATCCAGTTATGGTTGTCAAAACTCCTACATCTTCTCTGGAAGTAGAAAAATGGAAATTACCAAAGTTTCTGTCACACCCAACCTGTTTAATTTTGAGATTTGGGCTGAAGAATAAAGATCTAAACTAGGTACTTGGAGATTTCTTGCAATGTTGTAATGATATCTTGATATGTATTTTTAATACTAACTCAATCTTTCACTTTGCATCTCGACTGAGAGTACATACAAAATGAAATATCAGTAGCTCTTTTTGCAGTAAGAGTAAAACCTAGACTGCAAACAGGGGTTCTTCAGAACACAAGGAATAGTTGATACGTACGTGACAGCATTTCTTTTGCTTTTCATGCCATTTCCATCCTGTGCACAACCTGGTTTTGCCTTTTTACAGCTGATTTATTTGTTAAGACCAAACATAGGTAAGGGTCAATTCTAACTGTTATGTGCTCTCTGTGCTGGCAATATACCTAAATGGGCAACCCTAAATTTTCTTCTGTCAGTTTCCATGAATATGGACTTAGAAATGAGTAAATCCAAACAGAAATGGATTTAAGCCCTCTACCTCCTCATTTTCACTTAAATATCTCTAGATCATGTTCAAAACATCTCATAACTCTCTGATATTAAGAAATGCTGTCAGTGCCAGCTGAAAAAGTCGCTATGAAAAGCGCTGTTTCTATCAAAACCTGCATTTAAGCACAGTGGTGCAGTCCCAAAGAAATGCTTCAAGCAGAAGCTGAAGCCATTTAGCACAGACTTCTTTCCTAGACTTCTTCTTACTCTCTGAGTAGGAACTGAGAGGCAAGCCCTAACAATTCAGATGGATAGATAAATGTGTGCAGGCAGGCTGTAAACAGACACGAGTACTGTCCTGGAAATGTTTGTACTGTGCTGTTCCAGTAACTCTGTCTACTTGGGTTTGCAGGACATTGATAAATCAATAGATTCTTGGAACAACAAACAACCATTTTGCATAGAGAGTAGCTAAACCTCCTCAATCCTTCTTACACTAATAACCTTAAGAGCATGCACAGGGCATCAAAAAACATGTTTTCCAGAGATTTCCAGCTTTTCTGAGTGTAACATGAGGTCACATTTGCCATGCAAACATAAAATTTGCCAGCATTGCTATGCTTGGATAAAAAATGTTTCCAAAGGAAATTATTTTACTTGAGTAAGTAAGGCTTTGTCCCAAAACTGGCTGGTTAGCAAGATTATGTGCTTTGGGTGGTAGTTTCAGTTTGGTTTTGAAAGGCAGTCAGGTTTCTAGCAGGACTGCCAGAGGCCCAAGCTCTCTTTAACAGATTACATGCCTGCTTAAACATTCAAGAGGACACTTTTAGCCATGTTTTATTTGTGCAGCCATCTACTGGTTATGTTTATTTCTGACTTTGAAATTAAAAACAATATTGTGATCCTCAAATAGTACATTGGGGCTTATAATCTCTACTTCACTGTGCGAGTGACTCTGTCACTCTGCTCCTTATTTCTCCCAGTGTAATGTATAATACCACAATGAATGCCATCTCTGAAGATTGAGATGTTTGAAGGGCTCTCTGGAGCTCCAGGTATGCTGATGTATTATAGTTTATATATGTTGGCATGCAGCTGTATCTTGCTGGCACCACCAAAGCAAAACTCCATCATGTACAACTTGGCACCTTCTTTCTACAACGTCCTAAAGCTGCTACCACATGTAGTCCTGTGTGGTGAAAAGAGCAGAGACTGAAGGGCAGGCAACAAGAACGAGCTCAGAACTTGATTGTACCCTGGTGTCTCAGTCCTGCCTTGCTTATCGACACTGGAAAACTCTATTCCCTGGATCCATATTAAGTGCTGCAGCTAGTCTGTGGTTATGAGGAGTGCTGCTTTCACTGATACCTTAATTAGCACCTATCACCAGCACAGTATTCACATTATCTCACTTTAGATGTGACACATTGTCACACTCCTCCAAGGGAAGAGATGGTCCCTTTCGACGCCAAGGCTGAAGTGTCCCACACGTGGAAAGAAGAAAGACAGAACTAACTGCTTGGCACAGAAGTAGCTGTGGCTGCCATGGAAGAAACTTGTGTAAACAGATGGAACTCTGGGCTGAAACAGGTGAGTGGTTGTGAGAGCAAAATTCCACCGCAGTTGTTTGAGTCACCCTGCGTTTGAGACAGCATGACTTTCTTTGCAAATGAACAAGATTGGCCAAGAAAACCTGCCAAACCCTTCAATTAAATGTTAGTAAATTACAAAACTCCAGACCTTTAGGTTTCCCCTCAGGCATAGGTAGGAAGCACCAACTTTGTCCGAAGCTGCTAGCACATGTCCAAAACTAAACAGCTTTCTGACAGGGAGGTGGAAGAAGGCCTTGCCATGACCAGAACTGTGTCTAGAACACAGCAGCACCTCAAGTGAGAGGTGGAGAGGCTGGACAGAGGTGTGGGAGTTTGCAGGGCTGCAGTTTCTGGGTTGCCAGGAAGAAATGGGTACATCTGATGAGACACAGTTCCCTTCCATACAGATGCTGCTGCCCAGACGTATCAAACCCCCTCACAGACCAGTTTATATCTGCTGTAAATGTGTATAAAGCCTAGTAGTGCTGTGTTATGCCATGGTTTCTATTGATAGAGGGCTGAACCGCTTTCTCTCTCCCTTCTGTCCTATGGCTGTAGGAATAACCTTCTGCCTGACCTCAATCTGTGAAGTAGACTGTGTATTTGCACCATGACAGGTGTTTCGTGTAAGAATGCACAAAAGTGTAATAGTTTAGACCACTTCTTAGCAATTTGTGTTCTGTTGTACTTCAAGCCTGGCAATTTCTAACCAGATGAAGGCAACCCTGTGAATCCACACAGAATGATTCTTGCTCAAAAATCGGGCTGTGCTTTGTAATCTGCTTACCAGATTTGTTTTAAACCTCGGTTTTGACCTTTGAAGGAGGACTGTTAGTTTGAAGTATTTATTTTCAATCTCATCCTTGAAGTGTCTTATCTAAGGGCCAGATGCTGAAACAGAGTATGCAATATAAGATCAGAAGGCTCTAGAAGCTATGTTAGAAGCATCTGATCTGTTAGAGCTTAAAGGAAAGAACTTGATGGGACCATCAAGTGCAGCCTGGTTATGTCACAGTATATTCCCAGCTGTATTTGTTGACAAACTGTACTTATTGACAAATCATTTGCTGCTACACTCCAACTGCACTTCTTGTAGATAATCCAGGGGTGCTGGGCTTTCAGAAGCGTTCCTGTGGCTTTCAGAAGGGTGGTTTAATTATCATGCTGGATAGAGCCCGGGTGATTATTGAAGTGGGACATGGGTGGGTCTCTTCTACTTAGAATAGTAAGGGAGTGGGTGTTTGAGAGTTACGCAAGAGACACAGCCATCTGCAGCTGCTCCTGGCTAGGAGGAAGGGAGGAAAGGAGGAATGTGTGTTAACCTGGAGTTGCTATTACCCTGGCCTCAAATAGCTAATCTGTGGCCGTAGACCCAAGGCCAAGAGTAGCTCAAGAGTAGCTCAATCTAAGGATGAGGGCAAGGAATGGGCAGACCAGTCATACCCCTCTGTTTGGGCTGTGCTTTCTGTGTGGAACAGCAAAGCCAAGATCCAGAAATAGAATCCAAACTGGGATCCTCATGGAAGGGTAATAAAGGGGCAGGCTTGGTCCTTTTCTAGGCAAAGCGAGTATTTATTACATTCTCCCTCTCCTTGCTCCGTGCTATGGCCATGCTGGGAGATCCTGTCTGCTCAGCTGCCATAAGGTATCCAGATTCCTCTCTGAACCCTTGAATGTTTTATCTAAGGAAAGGACTCTCAGCTCCTAAGGACTCAGGAGAAGGGCTATTTTAATCTCACCAAGTGTCACAGCTCACTGAGCGCAGGGTCAGTTGATGCAGGGGTTGGCCCTGCTGGTCACCTGCTGGTTTTCAGCATATAACCTTCACTTTTTCACTTGTCTCTCCAGTTTTTGTTATCCGTGTTTATCCCTCTTCTATTTACCATTTTGTGCTGAGGGACACTAGCTCCTAAATTTTCATGCATTAGTAAGAGAAAACCTTCAAGCAGATAAACTTTATTTGTATTTGGTGTAAGTTACAATGCATGTTAGAAGAAAAATTGATTTTTTTTTTTTTTTTTTTTTTTAAATGAACATAAAAAGTTTGACCAGTGAGTTATAGTCTGGAAGTTAAGATGAAAGATTAAGTTAAAAATTTAAAGTCTGTGCACGTATGTCTGATTTAAATATGCAGAACTGTGACTTACATCACTTGATATCAAGTGACCTCTCCAGAAAGAGATCATCTTATAGCACACAAAAACTAAGCTGTCCAACAGTATACTACTGCACGAAGTTATTCCTATTTTACTTTTGTAATACTTCAGGAAATTTCTTTAAGACTTAAATTGCTGCTATAGGACCTTGAAAATAAACATGAAACAACTGGATAATTAAGAACTAAGAGCTCTAAGAAAGCAAAGAGGCCTGTTAATCAGACAGGTGGGCATTTCTAGTTCATATCAGTTACCCAGGATGGGACAGTAGATAACAAATACACAACTAAGAAAAATAAATTTAAAAAATAAGTCATCTCTCTCTCATGCTGATTTAGTGGTGCATTCATGACTCCATGTTTATTAAGTTTTATTAGCAAAGTTCCACTCTTACTGGTTTTAGTCCTGAGACACACCACACTAAGAATCCCTCTATGTTTGAGCTTGACTTGAAAAAGTAAACTGCTGCTTCATAATCTATATTACTGAAAAGAGAATATGGACTCACAAATCTTGCACCTTATTATGGCTTTCCGAAATTTTAAAAAGGCATGAAAACTGAGTCACTAGATTTTCAAACAGCCTTGAAACACAAAGCTTTTTTTTCCTGCCAGTGATTGTCCAGGATAGAATACCACTTCGTTAAAGAAATATTTTGCTTTATTCCATGAAAATTTGCATGGAGATCCAAATTCCTTTGACTCTCCTAAATCTTATTGCAAACTGCTGCAAGAAAAGTGCTTGTCAGTCTTTCATTTCTGTCTCTGGATGATAAATACTTAAGGAATGTCACTGACATAATGTCCCCACAAGGTAACTGTAATGGTGTCAATACGTCAAGTGGTTTCTCAGCCACCCAGTTTATCATAGCAGGAAATAGATTGCTGTGTGTAAAACAAAACCAACCACACAACAGGGCTTGTATTTAAAATTAATTTGACATTTAATATTTTTTAGTCACTCCCCTCTTTTCCTTTTGGGTTCAGAGGGTGAGATAATTGTTAGTTCCAGGCATTTGTGAAACTGCAGAGAGTACTCAGGGCGTTTGCTCATCACCTCTCTGCCTCAGGAGGGTGATAGTCTCCAGAGAAAAACTAAACCACATCCATGAACACCCCTGGAATGCACAAATGTCCATATGAGACCACACAGATTCCTGAAGAGAAATTCTCCCCGATGCTGGAACAGGGTCCATTGCCCATTTAAATTAAATCTCATTCCGAAAAGACGATTCAAGTGAGATTTAAATAACTGAAGAAAGATTTTCAGCATAGCAATGAAATTTATGTTTCTCTCCTGCCAGTGATCTCACCATAACTATTACGTTGATCTCCAGGGACATCGTTTTCTCAGTTTATGCCCATTTTCTGGTTGAGAACATTTCCAGAATTTACATAAATATTAACCATAGTTTTAGAAGAAAATACATTGTAAAATGGGTCCTATTATGCAGCAAAATAACTATTATTCCCCACATAAAATATACCAGTCTAAGCATTTTGATCAGCACGCTCAGAAATTATGATTATTATATAATTTAATATTTCAAGTGTGGACTGGCAATATTCTTGCTTTAATTTGCATCAGGTGGAATTCTTCAGCTGGGTAGCAACAATGAAAAGCAGAATGCCTTTTCTCTTAGGACTCATAACTGCAAAAATAAATGGAAGGCCATTGTTTTTTTACTATAAAACCAGCAAACAGATGCACAAATAATAGCCAGTAAGCCCAAGAAAAACAACAATCCAGGTCAGATTTTTAACGTTTCCAGCCTCCACTTAAACAATACGATTCGCCCACTAGGAAAAAAATGATCTGTTATGAGAAAAAAAGAAGCAACTGTTTTTTTCATTTAGTCTTTTAAAAGAGCCTTTCCTTCCAACTGCTGGAATCTGTAAAGCTGTAAACTAGTCGGGGAAATACTGGCTTAAAAGCTGTCCCAAGCAAAAGTGGCTCAGGCATTCTGTTCTTCAAAGCACTGTGGTAAATTATGTCATTACCAGCTTCAGGGAAGGCAAGGCAGCAACTAAAGGCAGAATTATTGTCTTCTGCTTGACTGTTTGTTTGCTTTGACTTTCTTATCTTGTAGATGTTTTCTATGATGGTTAAACCAAGTAATTTTTTTTCTCAAACACCTATTTCAATAAAAATTGGTGAGCATTCTTTGCTATTTGGTCATTAACTCTTTTTTAAATTTTCTAGTCTTCTTTTTTCAAAAAATTCTGTCCAAGGCTAAACTAAAGGGTTTATTTGATGGTAAAGTTTAATAGTGACACTTTGTGCCTCTCTGGTCACACCTACCCAGATTTCACCATTATCAAAACATCAGTTATCCCAACGTCCTGGGAAACAGCTGATATGATCTATATTAATTTTACTGAGGGAGAAAGCAAGATATAATGGAAGTGTCTGGAAAGGTGGCCTGTGAAATTTGTAGTAAAGCCACGACCTGAACACAAATTGCTGTGTGATTTGATTCCTACTAAGCCAATGGTTACTAAACTATGCGTATGGATGCATTGCACATGGCAAATAGTCTATGCAAATTCACAAAACCACACAGCCTTTAGAATGTTTTCAGTTAGAAATGTTCATTTAAGGGACTGTGAAAAGTTATGCTCCCTTGGACTGAAATATTTGAAAGACACCGCCTATTCCTGTGAGTATGAAACATAATAGAGCCAAAAGGCCTGTAGCTGTAATTGCTAAGTGAGTTTGTGCCTTCATGCATCTGTACTTGTTTTCTCTTCAGAGGATTATGAATGAAAACCACCATTATAGCAAGGCATGTTAATTACATGTTCACACCACCAAATGTATGCGTATCCTAAAAAACCCCCCCAAAAACCCCAAATATAGTTCTAGGATATGAAAAGAACATTTGCTCCGAGAAGAATGATGAAGTTGCACTTCACACTTGGCACCAAACACAATGTAGAACACAGGAAGGATGCAGAGTCACTACAAATATCTCCTGAGATGATTTAAAGAGACAGGAACACTGACCAGTTATCTTAATGGCATACTTAAATACTTTTGTGCTGTGGTTACTGCACCTATTTTTCCAGGACATGTTCTTCCTTTTTGGTCTCAGAGTTTTGCCCAAGCAGATTTTTTGGTAAAAGCGGTTTGTGCCTGTGGTTTTTAGTCTCTGTGAGAGAAGGGAGCCAGAGCTGATGTGTGAGAGGGAGAGCAGCAGTACCTGGGCCAGCAGAGCAAGAGGAGCTGACAGAGAGCTCAGGCTGGGGTGAGAAGACAGCAGCAGCTCAGGACGAGGAATCTAGAGAGACTTTTGAAAGGAATGGGATGATCCAGAGTGAGAGAAATTGAATTTTTTTTTCTTGCAGAGACATAATTCTGAGTTGGGATACATAGGCAGTGTCAGGACAAGCAGGGACTGGAGCAGAAGGGTCTGTGGGCTGTGTGTTATGTGAGGGTCCAGGAGGGATGGGGTTACACTGGAACAGCTCCACTCTATTCCCACTCAGACAACCAGGCATTCTAAGGTTTGTGGACCAGAGACAAAACCCATAAATAGATGAAACACCCAATAAAGCCAGGCAGACAGGTACTACCTTCACTTCTTTTTTGATACTGGAAACTCTGTTCTGTCACCAGCAGACATGTCAGGAAGGAGCCACATGGTAATTGCAGCACCAAGGAACAGCCAGTGAGTACACAAAGGGTATTTTTCTGTCTGTCTGGATTTACCCTGAGGATCCTGCTGCCCAGAAGAGACACTGGGGCCACTGGAGACCTGAAACAGTGTCTGTTGCTCATAACTTTAACCCAACTGGCTTCACCTGCAGATACACTACTGCTACCGTTTTTCTCTCTTTAAACACTTCATATGTGCAATATCCAATGCAATGAAGTTAGCTATTTCTAAAAAGTGCTTGCATTCTCCTCTGTCATGTTATCCTGAAAGACAAGCTGCCTGAATGGTTTCTTCTTGTGTACACTGATCAGTTAAAGAGTCCTCTTGTTGCCCATCTCACCTTTCCAAAGTCAGTTGAATCTTCAAAGCACTATTTGTTGTATGAACAAATGCTTGTTCTCTCAGCATGTGTCCTCCATCCCATATAACTAAAAATTGGGAGTTCAAACAAGGGCTTTGATAGAGTAAGGTTTTACTTAGTCACTGCAGTTTCCTACCAGCATTTATACATACACACACCCCCCTATATATATGGAGGGGTAAAACAAGCCATTCTAAAATCAGAACATTTCTAGGTTAATGTATTCTTGTGTAGTTTAGCTGTGCCTGCAAACACCTGCTCTTCACAGTGAATGGCAAGAGCTGGGAATATTCTCCTTGTGTTGAGAAGAGCATGTTTATTAATGGTTACCATCCTAGCAACCATGCTTACTGTAACAGTCCTGTGTACACCACTGACAGTGACCCATCTGTAGGCCAGTGTTCCTCCTTCACTCCTGCATTTTTGTCATTGCATGGACCTCAACCTGTCCTCTCCTTTTTCTTTTTTTTTTTTTTTTTGGTCCCTCTTCTTCACCCCCAGTTTACAAGTTGAGTAGTCCATCTTTTGCAACAATATTCCCTGAAAATATCTAGGCAAAAATCATAATCAGCTTTCTTTATAAAATGGAACTCCTCAGGACAGCCCATTTTTAATGTCTACGTTCATCACAGCAGGCCAGTCACCCACCCTATAAGATGTATTTTCAATACAGTTAATAAATAGTTCATAAGTCCTCTGAAATTAATCCTAACCTGCCTCCATCCCACCACTCTGTGCAGTATGAATTCCTCTTTTAGGAGACATGATCTGAACTGCTTAGGTAAATGCTTCGTGACAAACAGAACAGAAGGGGCATTTTAAAGCAAAGCAGTCCTAGGCAGATTTTACTCTGAGTGGCATAGCTCTGTGCCATTGCTCTCAGGCTAAAACACTAAAAAGTGGTGCTTGTCCCTGTAATCCTCGAGTAAAGACAGTCCTGACCTCAAATATCTGGCATTCACAGGGATCCTTTGGAGCCACAGCCTCAGAGGTATAGCCCCAGCCGACACACTGAATGTTTTAATAGAGACTAAATCTCTGTCCTGCAGCATGCCACGAATTCTCAGCTCTGGATGTCCTGAGCACACGGAATGAAAATGTCAGGAGGCTGAAGACGAGACTCGCAGGGTTAACAAACCGGGCCGGCTTCAGGGCTGGAGCTTTGCAGCTTTCCACTTCAGCGTTTTCCCACGAGAGGGCAATGTCATCCCTGCTTTCCATCCTCCCGTGGCAGAACACATCCAGAGCTTTGACACCCTTATACACTGCCCCCTCCACTGACAGCTCCGTACTCTGTTTGCTGACTTGTTCTCACATAAATAGATCTATTTAACGCTGTGGTTATTAATCTTCAGTAACTGGTCTACCTTTTTTTGGCAAAGGTACTGAAACATTAGTAACTGTGGGGCTGTTCACTGGCAAAGGCACTGTAAGACCAAAAGTTGTCCATTTTTGTGTGAGCCCTTTGAAATCTTGTAATTTACTTTCTATATATGTTTATAAGAGGAAAGCAGCCTCAGACTTCAGTGCTATACTATTATCATGCAGACGAAAGGAACATGATCTCAACTCGTAATTTTTGCTGATGGGAAGCTGTGGGGGGAAAAGGTCGAGAAGAGGAGGATGGGATTTATTGTCCAGTGATTTGGCAAGACATCAGTGCACTGGTACACACTTACATAAGTTGTCCTGTAAACCAACCTCGTGTTTCATCACTCTGCTGTAAGAGTTCTTCACATATAACAGGAGCAAACTGTGTGTTTGCTTTTTGGAACCCAAGGTGAGTCGATTGTGCCCTACCCCCCCACCCTCCAAACCTCACTGGTTAAAGAGTGCAGTTTTTACAGCTGGTTTTTGTTCCTTTTGCCTTTATAGGCAGACAAGACAAGATAGCAACATCATCCAATCCAGTGATACCAGGTTTTTTGCCATCTGGCATGTCAGCAGTGCAAGCACAATATTGCAACATCCAACTCCTCCACATCATTCTCTCCTCACCACAGCAGCAGGAAAGATAAGTGGTATTCCAGAAGAAACACCTCAGCAGAAATCCATGCCAGGCCCACATCTCTGTGTCTCAAAGGAGGCCTGTAATATCCTTCAGGACTGACTCTGCAGGAATTACCAAAAGGAGTGTGTGTCATGTCCAGGGCTGGGTATCAGGGCTTCCTGGCTCCAGGCCTTCTGTTTTGACACAGCCCTTTGGAAAGGAAACTGTAGACCTATCCAGATGGTAAGCCTTCAGTATTGCGACTGGTGAAGCCTACACAGCACTTTTCTTTCCTCAAAACATGCATGCTGCAAGTTTTAAAATCCTAATATCAAGGGGGAGGGAGGTGGGGGGGGGAAAGCATTCCAGTTTGAGTTGCAGCATTCTCATTATTCTGCTTGAGTTATATTTTTAACAGCCAAAAATAGCTGTCCAAAGCAGAGAAAACACTACAATTGGAATAACTTTTTTTTTCTCTGTGATATTTTTTGGGTTTGGTAGCTCAGGGATCAGAAAAGTTCAGATTGCTGGTGTTTTGAAAATGTTCCCAGCAGCTGCCTTGTCTGCATTCCTGGATGCCTCCTGCCATTGTAGATCATGTTCATTCAGTGCAATTTTGGCTGGTGTGATTATTCATGTGCTGCAGTGGTGATGCTCTCTGAAACATTCAGTTGTTGTGTGATGCAAGGGGAACACTGTTGCCTGACTAAGAACAATAAATATGCTGTGGTCTCTTTTGGCTGCTCTGTGGTTTCCATTGTCTGGACATCCATCTACATCAGACCAAAGCCTCTTCTGCTACCTGAACAGTGAAAAAGAATTAGAAGAGGGTCATAAACATCCATAAGGTTCATGTTACAATTGCTGCATATCTCCCCTCTTGTTTTATCTAGAGACTGTTAATTTCATTCCCCAGTACAGTAAAAGAGCCCAAACATATTTACAGAGCCATTTTTTCTCCTTTCCCCCCCTTTTTTTAGTTTGTTTTTTTTTTTTGCTTTTGAGGATTATATTTCATATAAAAGACAAAGGTCATTTTTTTCCCACTTATGTGCAGCTCCTCAGTTCCGTATTAGTTCCATGTTTTTCTAGGTACAGGCTTAAAAAAGTAGCAATTAAATGTTAAGTGAACAAGCTAAACAGTCTCTTCAGCAGCTGTACCTATGGAATACAGCAAAATTGAGACAGGGAGTGAGTGATTTGGCCACTAGGCTGAGCTCATCTGTACTGCATGGCATCATCAGGGTACCTGTGGCACAAATGCCATCCTGGGTTCACTGGCCCTCATATGCTGCATTTGGAGCAAGTGTGATGGGAAAGAATAGGCAGCACATTCCTTTGTCCAACTGAAACAAACCATGTCACTTCCATGACTTAACTTACTGCCCCTTGCAGTCTTGAAACTTTAACTGTAAAAGTGCATATTTGGGGATTGGAGCGAGTTGTTTTCACAGAGCCAGTACTTCAGTTTCTGGGACCCTGGCTCAGAGTTTTGGGATGTGTGAGATATCAGGAATGGATTTTCTTTTGCCCCTAGATGGTTCTGTTCTCATAAATGTTAGATTGCATTGCCAGTGGCATGAAAATATAGACCATGACACACGTGATTATGACAGCCCCTCAGCCACATTGGGCAAGTCATATTACAGTAAAAACACTTAAACAAGACAGATGACTAATCCCATCAGTGACACTGTGGTTTTGTTGAATATTTTTAAGCCTACAACATTTTTCTAGACTACCTGGATATGCTTGGAAACAGAACCCTTTGAAATGAACCTTAAATGCACTTTGTTGCAAATAAGGCATTTGGAATAATTAGGTGTTTTGTGCCTTTTTTTTTATTGGCTCCTATAATCATTACCCTCTCCTTTGCCAGGAAAGAAATCTAGATAAAGGTGTCACTCACTCCTATTTGCACTCAGCTGATAGAAGCTGACATGTTTTCATTTTGTCTTTCATGGATTTCAGCAGAGGAATTCAAATGTGTACTTTGTTCTGTTCTTTAAACAGAGCACAATACTGGCCTGGGAGATACTCAGTCTGAAAATAATGATTTAAAAAGTCTGAAAATAATGATTCAAAAAGAGAGGTATACGTATCAAAGAGGCAAATGCTTTTGACAGAAGCTCAAAATGCAAATGCAGCACATGCTTAGAGTTCTATGTTGCTGAAGTCTTTGAAATTTATGTTCCTTTTAATTACATCAGTATCTGTCTGAGGCTTTGAAACAGAAAACCTGTGTATAGAAAGAGAGAATATAGAAGAGGTTTTATTTCCTTAACACTTTTGCAGTAAAAAGAAGACAAAAGATCTGTACAACAGATCATTCAGCCTGCAATGATAACCTGCTGGTTGTTACTGGTGCAATGGTCCCTACAAATGCTGTTGTTATCCCTCAGAAGCAACATACTAAAATATTAAAGCCTTATGATACTGTCATAACTCACTGTTCTCCTATCATGACAAGCCAGAGAGACAAGTCTTTCTTGCCAAATCCCATCCCTGCCTGTCTTCTGTTTATCATGTTATCTCCTAGAACTCCACTGACAGTTCCTTCCCGTTGTTTTTTGCCCACTACCCACTTCCCCACCTTACAACAGGTGGGTGTTGCTGCACTAGAGGATATGTTCATGGTGCTGTTTTCATCTCTGGAGTGATGCAGAGGACTTGGCAGAGCCCTCCTACTTCACTGGGAGCTGGAATTGTACAAGTCTGGGTATTTCCTTTCTGCTTGGTGCCAGATGGGAAGGGTGGTATTCCTCAAAGCAACAAGCCATAGCACCATACTGGACAAAAGCTTGCAAAGGCAATATGATGAGCCATCCTAATTTCACTGCTAGCCTGTGGAATTTGGATCAGCTGGATTACAGTTAACAATTAAAATCAACAGTTGATTGAGACTGTGATTGCTGTGACTCAGAGTACCTTAACAATGTAAACTGCCTGCAAGATGAAGCCTCAGCATTCTCAAGGAGATTTGTTATTTTTGTGATCTGGGCTGCGACAGCTCTCTAAAAATACAGTGTGAATATAAGAAAGCTGTGTCACGACCTTTATTATAGCAAAAAAGGGCTGTTTATTCTCAGGGAGTTTTTTATAGTAAGCAATGAGCTCATCCTATTGTATGTTCTGCAGTCTGTGTGGCACTCTCAGGGACATTATCTTGGAAAGAATAGGTGGGGGTTGAAAGCTATAGCTGAAGTGAGTTGAAAATGAAAGACAGTCTCCATTATAAATATTATGTATAATGTATATATATTAATCCTTTACATGCAGATCTGTTCTGTGACTGAAGAGACGATGAGAGTTACTGTCTCCTAAAGGAAAGCTGCATGAACCAGTGATCAGGGGAAGATACTCAAAATCAAACTGGTTTATTTTCTTTCCAGTTTCTGAAATTCACTTGCTCTGTGACCTTCCAGCTGCCATTTCCCATGAAATAAACATGGATGAAACTTTTTTTTCACTGAAAAATGCCCTGAAATAAGAGGATACCGAAAAATGTGAAAATCATCTCAGGAAACAAAGGTGACCTGTTGTGCTCTGGTAGGTGCAGTAGAAGTAGGCAGTACCTTTTCCCTTAGTTTTAGTTTACTAAACATTCATAATAGAGTTGTGAGGGGTTTCCTTCTTTTTGTTTCCCAGACTTTAACCCCTTTTATTCCTCTCACTGCCCCAGACCTGTTTTGAAGCTTCTGGAATAGATGTGGTATAACACCAGAGTTTAAAATTAAAATAAGAAAGGCATAAGGAAAACCAGTTTCAAGATGCACTCAATAATACTTGTACCTCACTGCCTTCTCTCCAACTTGACACAAATGAGGATGAGTCTGGGCAGTAAATTTTTCTCTTGGAGATGGATTCCCTGGCCAGTCACAGGCATGCTGTGTCATCCCAACCCCGGTAAAATGGGATTTCCGTGTTGCAAAGCAAGGAGATGGTGGCTATGTGCTCTGTGGAAGTTATGAACTGTGGCCTATGAGCTGAGGGGATGGTGCTGGTGGGCTGCTGTAGGAACGAAGGGGTTCAGAGACAAGTACAGCAAACCAATATAGTTTAGGTACTAGTCCAGCTTTATTGAATCAAGGCACTCATTTTATACACTTTTTGGGATATTACATACACCTGCAA
>JAWWLV010000100.1:32351625-32376258 GCA_035041135.1 Platyrinchus mystaceus | reverse complement strand
AGCCTCTGTTTTCCAAGGTTTGCCACTCAAACCCTGCAAGCTTCTTTCTGCTGAGAGCTGTTTTTTGTCCCCTTCAATACTGCCTCTACCACACAGAGCATGATTCAGTCATCTTCTTCATGCTGTGATTTTTGAGACAGGCAGTTCTCATCAACGAGAGTGTGCAAGTGCCAGTGGGCTGGAGATGCCTTTGTGGAATGGTGGGATGATGGGGCTCTCAAAGTGTCCCAAGTGTCTAAAGTTTCATGGCTCAGCTCTGAGGAGAACAGCTTCAGTTGAATTCAACAGGCTGAAAGTCCTAATCCTTGAGAATGCAGGTAATTCTGAGTAAAATAAAAGTCACAACTAAACCCATGCAAGCTGTAGTGACTTTCAAGAATTGCTGGCAAGCCTACATGTAAAGTTTGTGTACTAATAGCTCTGTGCATGTTTTGGATGACTCACAATAGGCAAATCATTTATTTCCGATATTTCCATGTTGTTTTTAGCATCGTACAAAATGTTCCACACTTAGATAATTCTTCTGAAAACAGGCATAGATTTGACAAAAAAAAAAAAAAAATCACATCTCAAGTGGCATATTTGGATCTTGGAATACTCTTATTAAAAAAAAAACCAAAACAAACCACCATCTATAAGTCAATAGAGACTTAGGGCTTTGCAAAGGTAACACAGTGAATCAGTGATTCAACTGAGATAAGATGATTAACTCTCCTTTCCCTTTTTTACCCCAACTAGTAGACCCCCCTGCCACAGGAGGATCTACACACAGTCTGCATAACCGGGTAAGGAGGTCAAAATGTCAGGTCGAGTTCATTTTAAATTGCTTGAGCCATGTGTGGAATGTAAACTCTACGATGAAGTTTGCATTTAATCATGAATCTTGAAAACCATTCAGTACTGAGATAAGACCTGATTTGGACAGCAAGCTGTGGCTGCCTGGCAGATACAGGCCAACAGCATAGGTGAATCTTCTAATCTTCTGCTGCCACTTCTAAACTGATTTAATATGTCCCTATAACAGAAGTGCTCCATTCTCACCAGAAAAGTTAAACCCAAGCAGCTACATCAGGATTAGCTAACACTCAGCCCTGCTAAGCAGGACTTGGTGGAGTATGTAAAAATAAAACCACCTAATCAGCTATTAGGAATGATGAAGAAACACCCACAATGTTTATGCAATTTAGCATAATAATGAAGCAATGCTCTGTGAAGAAGACAAAGGGACACAGGGCATGCCCTGCTCTTACCAGTAGGATTTGTTGCACCATGTGCAAGCATTTTAGATCAATACAACTTGTGTTTATAGCAGCTAAGGCAGTGTGGCATCGACTTTAGTGCACACTTGCTCCCGCAGGCATAATCTGTCTCCAAGATAAGCTTATTGAAGAAATAGGAACTAAATGCCTTAATTTCTGCCCCTCTTTTTTTTGCATGGTACTTTCTTTCAGTAGAAAACATGGAAGTTTGTGTTAAGAACTAGTCTCTGCCATCAAGCTCCCAATGTGACAAGCAACAGAGGCAGACAAACAGCTGGAAAAGGAACTCCACTTGGGGCTGTATTATTTCTGAGAACTGCAGGCAATCAGTTCTGTCTGTGCTCTCTTGTCAGTTAAAGATCAATCCTGCATTCGTGGTCCAAGCCCCCTCTATCCTCATTAACTACTTCCCTATGGTGAATCTCAGAGCAGGAGAACTCTGGCAAAAGGCAGACCTGGTTTAAAGCTCATACAAACTGTGTGGATGCAGCAGACTCAGACCTTTTGATCACAGCCACTGAATGCTGCCTAGCCAGTCAAAGGCTGTTGAGCCAGCAAAGACACCTGGGGTTACTTGCCCAAATCCAGCACTTGGAGCATGATTGCCCCTGTTTGCTGCCTACTCACTTCCTGAGGTGCCCACAGCCCTACAGCAGCTACAAATCAGGAAAAGACATCCTGCAGACACTTGTGCATCTCTGCAGGCGTGTCTGGAGCTGCCCATGCCTGCCAGGCAGCTGGGCAGCCATCTCTTCCTGCAGACCTGCCCAGGGACCCTGCTGATCCCCTCTGTGGGTACCACACCGGGTGATTGTCCCAGAATCCTGCTCCAGGTCACTGTGGAGAGGAGGAGAGAGGCTGTCACAGCTTTTGTGGGGTTTTGTGTTACCCTTCTGTGTGCAAAGTGGTGCTACAGCACACCATGGGTGTCAACTGCTGCTGCAAGGAACACGTAAGAGACAATTCCTGAGCATCCATTTTATTCAAAACTGGGTTATTTTTCCATAAAGCATTAAGTGTAAGGACAGAAACACACATTATCCTGCTCAATAAGAGACCTAAGGGCAAAGATAGCTCTCTGTCTGGATTTTTTTTCCCCTCCCCGACATGAAAAAGCATAAATATTGCTTTTTTTCTTCACAAGAGCTCCAGAAGGAGATTTTAAAACTCTCCTGACTGTCCTTCATGTCCTCCAGTAAGTCAGCCTTGCCTGAGTTTGCTCTTCATCTTGACTGTATTTCTTACAGAAATTTTACCTTTACATTTCCTACAGCAATCTTATAACCCCATCCCTTCCTCAGCCTTGTTGGCTGATTTAGATTTAGATTTAGAAAAGAGAATGGTAAAAACTCCAAGCAGCTCTCAAAATGGAAGTGAACAGCAAGAATCCCACAAAGTTTCGGTGTAAGCAAGAGGAAATCAATTTGATATGTAAACTAGAGCAGCAGCTTAAACTCCCACCCCTCTCCTTTCCCCTCTCAGGATACCCTGGGAGAGTGGAAGGTATTCCCCCTTTCTTTTTCTGTCCTTCCCCTCCCTCTGCACAGCCAGATTGTTTTCCATTGCATAGCTGGAATGGTAATCCTCTTCCCTCTGTTATTTTTTCTCTCTCCCTTGGGCCTGGCCCAAGAGACATTTAAATTAAGATAATTAATAAAGTCTTTTGTATCTGACATAGCAAGTCTGTGTCAGCAAAATTCGGTCTCCAGCAAGAGTTGCAAGAGGTGTTGTGACATCAGGAGTAAATTACTGCTTGAAACACTGCTGAGAAAAAACAGACTGCCAATTTATGACTGGTTTACAGTTAAGACTTTGATTGGGAATTTTCAAAGTACTTTTTATTTCTGAAAAAAAATTTTCATTTCCAAGCAGCAGGACTGTTTCTTACTAATATTGTTAAAAAGAATCATGTGCATTTAAACCTGCAGTCAGTCCCCTGTAAATAAACTAATGAGGAACTGGAATTTTCCACCATTGCAAGCAGCAAGGCACCTTTCAGTCAGACAGCTTGTTTCACATCCAGAAGTTAACCTAAACATTACCAAAAAAGGCCAGTGAGGGAGCAGGGTGGTACTAGACGTGAAACAGCACTCCTGCTGCTGTGAGCATTGTTTCTTTAATGAAATTAAAGATTTCTCCTCTCTAATGATGAGAAATAGACAGAAATACGGAGTACCATGCACAAACTGGGGAAGAGGGACTGAATTTTCTAGCATTTCAAGAAAGCAATAACCTGCTAACCAGCGATGAGTCATTTGTGCTAGATGTTAAAAGACTGTTGTGGCATGAAAAATATATATAAACTTGCCTCAGTGTGTTGCTGTACCACACACACTACTTGAAATGATTTATTCTGACCTTGATTTAATCAAGAAGTAGTCAAGAAGAAATCCTGGTAGGGTTACATCAGACCAACAGTGTGCCTACAGAAGAGGGGGGAGGGGGGAAAGGTCGTTTTTCCTTTTGTTTTTCAAAATAGACCACAGCTTTTTTCACAAAGTCTGAAGTCAAACAGAAAGATAAAATGGACAGCAGTGTGCAAAATACACAACCAGCTGAGTAATTAAGGTCTAGTCAAGGGAGGAAAAGGCAGACTGGGTAATTCTGTGGGTAGAGCAGACCTATCCAGCAGTATCTGAGTGTAGGACCTGGCCCTCAGCCACGAGCTACAAAATGCCTCTTAGGAGGACAGGGCAAGACTGCGCAGGAAGCGATGCAGCTCGGCGTGCTGGGGCTTACTGGGGCTAAATTAACCCAGGCAGCGGTTTGTTTAAGCAGATGTAAATTAACCGTGAGGTTACGGCTTTCAGCAGCTATTAGCACAGATCACAGCTTTATTTGGTGGCAAGGAACAGCTACAGACTTGAAATCGGGGGTGAAATAGGCCAGCGATTTGCACGCTCGGCTGGGAGTTAGTCATGGCAGGCTGTCTCTGGGCAAGCCACATCTGCCTGTGCCTCGTATGTTCTTACCTCACCTCAGCAAAACACCAAGGATTTGCTCCCAGACAATGCCCCAACACCTGAGAAAAGGGGTCTAAGTTCAGTTCAAGCCATTCTGTGAATGATTTTATACCAGACGGAAAGTCCCAAGCCTGGTATGCTTTGCTGTATCAGAAACATTCCTTTGGCAAGTTATATCCATATTAAAAAAAAACCCCAGTAAATCCTTGGCCATCATCATCCTGAAGAACTTGCAGTTGCTCTGCACAGGACATGAAAACAAATACAATCAAAACCAGCCCCGTTTTTATTCCCCTCCCTCAAACAAGGGCTCTCCAGTTTCATGCTTGCATATCTGACTCTACTTCCCGATGCTGTGGATTCTTGGCATTTCTGCTCCTTCACAAATCATGAGCCCTGGCACTTCTTATGGTTACTTTGCTTCTGCCTCTCTGTCTCCCTACTTTTTCCTGCATGATTTGAAATGCTGTGCTTTTAGTGGTGGGAGATCTTCTGTGCTGATGCGTAACTTCTTTTTCTCTTTGAGGGCGAGCAATTAATGAGATGATGACTGCAGTCCTCTCTTATGCAGTTCTTACCCTCAGTGACATGATTGGGGGTTGTCTCAAACCTCTATCGTGGCACTTCCTAAATGACATGTGTTTTGCTTGACAGATTAGGCCTATTTCCAGCAAGGCAATGAAGACATAAAACTTAGCGGCTTCTTATTTCATTACCTTAAGTGCAAAATTACTTTGTAGCTGAAAGCAAAAGACTTCATTTAGCAAGCCAGGCTATTATAGAGGAAGATTATAAAAAAAAAAAAAAACATTCTGGAAGGAGACAGGGAAAGAACAATGTAAACAATAATGCAGGAAAGTGTTCAGTTTTTAACTCTGTCACTGCCTCGAAGTCCTTAGTACAGAGGGACAAAGCAGGCAGTCACACAGCCCAAGGGTGAGATAGCCCTTGGGAAGGGCAAGGAGTTCTTCTTGGGGAGCTGACTGCCATCCTGAGCAGGTTCGTGGTAGGAGAGGGATGCCACACTACACAAATATTCCTTGCTGTGCCTTTTTCTTTCATTCCTTCCCCATCAAGATGCCCTCAAAGAAACTAGAGCGTGGAGGAACTTCTACCCTTGCAAGGGAGCTGTAGCTTTACCAATCCATTCCCTCCTCCACATCCTGCAAAGCATGAGGTCTCCTGGAATGACTAGGCCTATGTTTTCAAGAAATCAGAGAGGTAAAGTAGATATAAAACTCAGAGTTACCTCAGTCAGAACATGGGAGAACACAAGAGTGACCATGGGCTGGACTCTGCTGAAACCAGTACATGGTCTCCAGACCAGCCCCATTCTTCTAAGATGCCACAGAGTTTTAGGAAATAACAAGGACTTGAGAAATGAGCACATCGCTTTCAAAGGTGGAAGGTTGAGCTGATCATTTGCCAAGGGGCTTCTGCAGTGGTCAGGGACAGGTAAATTTTAAACTCACCGAGTCCAAAGGCACTGGGGATGTGGGAGACAGAAGTGGGAGAGTCATGAGAGGAGAAGCATAAACCAACACATCATGAGTTGATACAGCTGGGTGAATATCAGGTTTATAGAAATGACAGATTTTAGACACTGGCTTTTTGTATCACAGTAAAAACACATTCAAGGACAGCACTGAGACATTCAGTGTTGTAAACAGTTCCTGATTTAGCTTTTAAGGAGATATGAACAGGCCTGATTAATCTTTGTATTACACATTTGCAGGTGAGGACAATCTTACTGAGTTTAGACCATTGGTTGTTTACATTTGGAAGCTGAGACCTGAATAATATGCATTATGCTCATAAAATATAGTATTAAGTTGGACATACAGATTTCTCTCTGTTTTCAACACGCAATTTCATTCCATATTTCTGAATCACACAAAGACTTTGAATTAAAAAAAAACCAAAACAAAACAAACCCAAACAACCCCCCAAACAAACAAACAAACAAACAAAAACCAACAACAAACAACCTAGCTTTCTTTACTAAGAAGGAAAGGGATTTTTTCCATTTTGCATTTGGATTGACTGTTTTGCTACATCAGATGATTACGGTTTTCATAATTTTGTATCAATTTAGATAATGAGTGGTACTTTTGCTGCTGTGTTTTACACAGGTATAATTTTTGATCAAATTAATGGCTTAAATTTGCCAGTAATGATCAGAGTTATCAATATCAACAGAATTTGATAATTTCTTTTCATTAATATTTTGCAAAAGCATGCTAACCAAATACAATACTAACTGGGAAAAAAAAGTAAATGTTATAATTTTAACCCAGTATGCTGAAAGATAAGCCAGCAGTAGATAAACATACAGCTTGGTGTTCTGACAGGAATGTGCATCTGCTTCCCATTAACTTTGCCTGAGACAAGTAAGGAATCGAGGTTTCCCGTGATTTAATTTGAAGAGCAATTTGGATTTCCTGTGCCTCAGCTGGAGGTATTATTGGTATGAGACCAGAAATGCCCTGACTGTCCTAGGAGTTTCATGTTTCTCAAAGAATGATGCCTACAGAAATTCAAACAGGATGTCAAGTGTTACATGCAGGCTCTCAGTGCTCTTCAGTGTTTCTAATATAAGTTCACAGAATCAGAAGGCCAAGCAGTGTTAAGCCATGAGTTTCATTCTCTCTTCTTTTTCCACACAAAGGGACCAGCTTGGAAAAGATAATAAGCTAATGGATGCTGCTCAGAATAGGTCACAGTGGAATTCTGTCCAGCAGAGAAGATCAGATACCCTGAAAATGACATTACTGACCTGAGTAGCCAAGATTGTTGTTCACAGAGATGGAACAGAGCCTGGAGAGATGGCCATCGAGCTCTGGTTGTGCTCTGTGCTCAGATAGGGCTGAACACATTACCTGTGATGTTTCTCAGGCTGTGCACACAGAAGTAGAGACATTCCAGAGTCTTACTTGCTTATTTAAACCACTGCCTTGGTTGCTATGGCCAACATAATGCTGATGGTCTATTTCCATGAATAATTGAACATTTAGGGAGTTAACAACCATCAGCTATTCCTTCTAATGGATTTTTTTACAAAGTACAGTTCACTGGCTTTTACTTTTGAACAAGGAGAGCAATTATTTTGAACCACTCAGATGGTCAGGAGGTTAATATATCAGCACTTCTATGGCTCTCTCTTCTTCAGGTGACATCTCAGTCTCATTGGAGCCAGCTCTGGAGGACTGAGAGAGGTCTGGAGAGTGGAGAAACTGGGATTTTTAACAAATCCTGTTCTCAGGAAAATTTGATTTTGTGCATTCTCATGTTCAGGCAGATTTGTGTCTAAGATACTCATCACTCACTTTTCCTCCTACACAGAATAATCTTCAAGACACAGAGTTTTAACTCAGCTGCCTCAAAAGGGGCAATGCCAGTTATTATTTGCAGTTTTCTTCTTTTCAGCTCGTGCTATTCTTTGGACCTTGTAAAAAATATTTTAAAATTCAGTCACTGTCAGTTGTGAGGGAAAAGTTTGCACCGTTTCTTTGACAGTGTAAACTGTCTTTATTGCTTGTTTTTTCTGGTTATGGTTAAACTATAGTGGATTTTGTAAGATCATACCACGACAGGATATTTAAAAGAGATTTACATCATTCTGCTGTTAAATTGTCCAGAAAAAAAAGAAAATAGTCTGAAAAATAATGAAAAGCTATTTGCCTGGTTGTGACTGCAGTAGGTAATTCTCCATAATGAGTAAAAAAAAAAAAAACAAACCAACATAAAAAGACTTAATTTAGGCTATTAAGATGGAAAGTTAGGATTTCCTGAAAATTCACAGCTTTTTTTTTTTCCTGGGTTTTAATTGTTGTTGTTGTGTCTTTTAAATGTTGACTTGGTATCCAGACAGTTTTTTGAGTGAAAGTCAAAAGAGTTTCAGCAGAGCAATTCGCCCCATGTCTGTTGTGTGACATAAAGAGACTTAATTTAGGCTATGAAGATGGAAAGTTAGGATTTCCTGAAAATTCACAACTTTTTTTTTTTTCCTGGGTTTTAATTGTTGTGTCTTTTAACACTACTGAACTTGTTTTATAGGCTGTTCCAGGCTATTCTTGGAATGTACACTTTCCAGTGTTTTTTTTTCTGCTATTAGAATTTTTTAATGTATGAGATTTTCATTTTTCACGTTAAGGCTCCTCAGTGTTACTGATCCCACAGCTAAGACAACTTATGATTTATTAGTCTAAATTTGTAACTGATACGTGACGTTTTGTCACATTGTTCCACATAAATATTCTCTCAACACTGCAGCAACTTTATCTAATAAAAACATGTTTCATGATGAACAGAAATTCTATGCAGCCCCTATGATTTTTTACTAAAATTGGAGCCATATGCTTACACATTTCTAGTCAGGCAGCTGAAAATTTGACCTTTGACATTCAGTAATAAGTAATAATTATTCATATAGAGACAAAATTTCATTGCTACATGTTGGCTGTGGTGGTCTGTTGGGTGTAGTAGCTCTATTATCAGGTATGGAAAATTGCATAAAGAGATTTATTTACAGTTAATAGCTATTGTATCATGTATGATCTTCAATTAGGAAAATATAACAGGTTTGGGGGCTTTTTCCCCCATCAGACACTGTATCTCAATTTAAGGCTTTAGGGATCTGTTACAACCAGTGCAATTTTATCCCTGACTGGAGCTCAAAACAATTCTGTACTAACATGAGAAGATTCTCTTTAATGATATAACCTCCAGGTCCCAGAAGGATAAAGCAGTGTTAAGATGGAACACAATTTTAGTTCTGTATGAACAGCCTCTTGTTTCTCCAGATCCAGATCAAGATGCTCAGGTAATTAAATGCTGAAACAGCAGCTAAAAGTGTGACCTGGCCTATTTTGATCATGTTCCCCCAGTAGTCTCCAAGTTTGCAATATTTCTTTCAGGTGGTACGACATCCTACAGTTGAAATGTGTAGAAATCCTCAACAATTTGCCTCGTGTATATAACATTTGACATTCAAAATATTGGCTTGGTTTGGAACAGAAGAAATTTTTCTTTTTTTTCTTTTTTTCTTTTTTTTTTTTTGGCTGGTACTAGCACGTATTTTCTTGATCTCTCCATAAAGCCCTGGCCATGCCAGGTTCTGAGAACTCTCTTGGTGACAGAGAACATCTGTTGCTGTCCATGGAAACCTGGACCTTGTGTGCTCTGTGTGACCCAAGAGCCATATGGATAATGTTTACACAGAGTCATTTTTAACACTGCTGATAGCACAAGTGAGCTCTGCTTTTTAACATGGGTTGATACTTTTTTTTTTTTTTTTTGAGAAACCAGAGTGGCACATCTCTGCCCAAACCATACTTTGGAAGCACAGCCTGTATATGCCTGACTTCAGCCAAACCTTTTCCTTTCCTGGAATGTTTCCAAGGCTGCCATATGTTAAAACAGTGTTTCTCCTAACTAAATAATAATAATAATAATAAAAAGATTGATTTAGTCAGTTTTCTCTTACTAAATCAAGGGTTGAAATGAAAATGTCCAATAACCGAATGTACACTGAATGACTAATGTGAGAAAATGCTTTTTTTACGTCCCTGATGTATTCCCATAGCTGGGCCACAATTCTGAGAAAGTTCTGGCAGCTGAGTTCAAGAAATCCAACACTTATTCTTTATTACATTATATCTTTCATTAAGACAGGAATGATCTCTGACCCAGAGAGATGAAAAAACAGCCTTGCATGGACTTTGGTGGACTATGGATCAGTCTCATGGGATTTATCTGGAAAGGCAGATGTTAGATTTTGTCCCACCTAATTTTAAACATTTTTGTATAAGCCTCTATTAAGTCACTGCAGTCAGGGGAGAACAGGACATGGCTATCAGTACCACTTTAGTGTCTGCTGGAGGATGAGAGGAATCATGTCCCACGAGGTCCTATATTCCTCTGCACAAAGGGGAACTCGAGCCTTGGCAGACGTAGACATTTCCGTTTAGTCATTTAGTCAGATGAACTCAATTCTCAATTCTCCCTCTGTGAGTTCCCTACAAGTTCCTAAAACACCTCTCCCAAAGGTGTATTATCAAAATAATCTGTGCTACACAAGTTCCCACCCAAACCCTAACCCTAACCCAAACCCTAACCCTAACCCTAATCCAGCACTTGCCAGGCACATTTCTGAATGGCATCATGTGAGTGGTGGGGGCTTTAAGAACAAGGAAATATAAGTTTAACTTGTAAAAGCAACCAAGAATGCTCGCTCCTCTGGTTTTTTTTTTTAGGTAAATATTGCTCAAAGGGTAATTTTTGCAACTATTTTTACAGTAAAAAATAGGCTAAATTTTTCAATTAGCTCTTCAAGTCGCACATCTGAAAGAGGGGATGTTGTTATGATGCAGTATCCACTGCTGGAAAAAATCAGCCAATTAGGTCTTTTCTTGTACCATGATCCTGCCCTGGCTTTAGAATCTGGCCTGAAGAACAAAATAAACCAGTGCAATGAAGATTCAAACCCACTTGGCTTCATTTAAACCGCATGATATTATTTATGCCAAAGAAAAAGCTAAATCATAGCTCCGTTGAAAAATTAAAATAAAAAAAAATCAATGTTTTTTAGCACACAGCTTCACAATAACCATGATTTACAGTCTCCAAGTAGTGTGGTTAAGTGTTCAGAGAGAAAAGGTCAGCAGTTCTGAAATTCACAAGCAGGTTTTAACAAGTGATTTTTAAAAACCTGTGTCACCTGTGCACGTTTGGAGACCATGACAAACTTGTGGATTTTCCACCTCAAATGAAAAAAAAAAAAATTAAAAAAAAAGGAAAATAATCCCAATATTCAGTATTTTTAATTATAAATTATTACAGCTTTGTCAGAAGTATGGAAGAATTGCAAAGGTACCTTGTGGGGCTTTAAATGGAGCTTAAACTCTTACCTCTCATTCACTTATGTAGCTGCAGGAACACTCATTCAGCAGCAGGAAAGCCAAACTGCAAACTCTTTCCAGCTACAGGCATTTGAATTAATATTTTTGAACTCCTAGGAAAATGAGTGTTATAATTAGCACACTGTACACCAACCAAACCTGTGGATGATGCTGTGATGCTGCCAAGAACAAAAACACAAGAACTGAAAAGCAAGCCAGAACTTGTAGCATAATGTTATTGCACTTAGCTAGAGAGGTGTATGTATCTGTGAACCATCAGATGTTGGACATGCCTGTTGCATCTGTTAGGAGCTGTAATATATGTGAGTTATTTCATTCCTTGCTCTCCATTTCTGAAAGCACATAAAATCCCATACTCTGAAATTCATTCAACCACCATATTCTTCACAGATATTTATATGCCTTAAAAAAAAAAAAAATCCAGACTTCTATTTCAGGAAAAGAGGAAGCTGAGAGCACAGATTTGGGAATCCAAGAGAGTTCAAGAAATTAAATTAGATGTTTCAAGCACCGTAATAGCTGGTTCAGAGGAAAGGGGCAAAAAAGTTTGTACAACATATGGTGTCTGCTACATTTCTTAGCATAAAATAAAATGTCCTCACAACACAACTATGACAGTAAAAAATGCAAAATTGTGCTACAGGCAGCTTAAAATTTGTCTCATTATACCAATGTGGTAGTGAGAGAAAAAATGTGTGAAGAAATTTATGTTGTTTCCCACAGGTGTTTCAAAAAGGTGAGAGGGACTGTTAGTATGAACAAGCATAAAATTGGATTTTAATTGCTTTCAGACTGTTTCATAAACCAGTGAGAACTCCCTTAAGCAAACTCCACATTATGGGTGGCATTTGTCGTATGGGCATCAGTGGTTAACCAAAAGTTAGGTGTCAAACCTTTTATCTGCAGCATTAAAAATCTCTTGACCCTCTCTGTTGACCACAGAAAAAGCTTAGACTGTCACACAACTGCTGAGGCCTAAGAATAAATGAGAAATTCTGGTTTTGTCCTAGCACAACAGTGTTTTGAAATGGTGACTGCTGAATGATGTTATTTTAATGACAGTTGTTCGAATTCTTCCAGACAGATGACTATAGGGATGACGAGGCAACTGATTTTATTTCTTTGGGGTAGAAGCAAGAGACAGCAGAGAAGTGAATTTTGAAAGGACAAAAATAAACTCTATATATTCAGAAAATATAACAGGTCTTTTTTAAGTAATTGAGGGAGCTTTATAGAGCTATAAAACTATCTGAAAGTGGGAGCACAGGTTTGTGGTTTGTTTGGGTTTTTTCCACTTTGGCATATTTTTCATGGACAATTTATGCCATTATTTCTGACTTAGAATATGGTTCATCAAATTGAAATCATTATATAAGCTGCAAACTTTATTAGGCACTTGAGTTCATTGGCAATCAACAGACAACCTGCTGTCTGTGAAAGAAATAGTGGCCCCAAGTTTTCCTTTGTATGTATGTGAATAACTATCCATTGGAAAGAACCTTGTAATGATAATAAATGCAGTTGGGTGGGAGAAACACAAAAAATAAAGAGGTAAGGAAGAATATGATAACAGTGGCACTAAACAACATTGGGTGTACTTTCTGGCAGACTTTCTGAAAAAAATAAGACAAACATATAATATGGGTAAGCCACCATCACAGAAGAACTAGAGGTCCTGTGACTGCTTTTGGTTGATGTCATTGCATTTAAGAATGCACTTTACATGCTTAGATCCCCTGTCAAGACAGTCAGCAGTGTTTGTACTTTCAGGCCTAGAAAATCAAAACACAATTATTGAAAATTATGCCACCAGACGCTTGTCCATGTCCAGTGCTTCCAAAGCACATTGCCAGACACATTTTCAATAGGGCCAATAATTTGATGCATAATGCAGGATTATCTGGTGATCGCTTCCTGATCTCCACTGAGGGCAACACAACAAGAATTTCTGGTTGTGGAACAGATCTTTATGAGAAACTTCAGAAGTTTCAAAAATAAGATGAAATTTATTGGGTCAGTGGAAAGTACTCAATAGCTGATGGAGACTGTTATTTAGCACAACCTGGTTAAATAAATTGCTCTATTCCTCAGTTTCTTCCAGGCTGGTTTGTCTCCACCTACAGACACAATACCTATTTGGAAGGGAAGAATTACAAAGTACTGATGTTTGGCACTTCAGCTGGTTCTTTTCAGACAAACGCACACGAAAAATATGAGTTAACACCTGTACCTCCTGTATTTATTTTTGAAATAATTAACTCTTTGTCATCCATGTATGGAGCATGGCAGCAAAGCAAGTTTCTCACCAGATGGAGAGACAGCTGTTCTTTTTATGGTATACCAGATCTTCAATATACTCTAAGTCATCTTTTCCTACTGTGACAGTAAGGAGATTTTGTCATGAAGTTTGTGATTTGTGGTTAAGATGCACTGTAATAGATTGCTCTTGCTGGTTTCAGCTACGTTGTTCTTCAGAGAAGTTCATCTCAACCGATGGCTTCAGAACAGTAAAGGAAAATAGTGCACTGTGAAACAGCAGGAGTTGTGAGCTATTCCTTCACACTGACATAAACCCACTGAGATCTGCTGATCCAAGTCCACCACAGGGGAGATGACTTGCAGCAAAATAAAAGAAACACCAATGCTTTTCTGTCAGTAAACTTGCCTCTAAGGTCATACACACTGACTTTTTGTGATGATGACAAAGTACTGCATTAACATTAATGTGATTTTTTTTTTAATTAGAAAATATCTGTGATAGCTGGTGTTAAAATAAGGGTTGTGTTCATCTACTTTCTGTCCCATTTCATGTGTGCTGATTAGACCATTTATTTTCCCTCCTGACACTTTTAAATTTAATTCTGCACCTGCCTGGCCATCAGATCAGTATCTTCTTTACAACATGAGTGATACTTGTCTGAGTATATATTTCACTATTTCTGGCTGTTTGTTTTAGCTGTGAAAGGGGTACCTGTAAGTAAAATTTGATTATCAATAATATTGCCATTCACAGCATCTGTCTTGTCAAACAGCACACCGGGTAGTACAAAAAAACAAGCTTTGTGAAAAAGTTCTCAATGTTGGTTTGCAGATCACTGGATAAAATTTGGCAGTTTGTGTTACTAAAAGAGAGCAGAACAAATGTTTGGGGTATTATCCTCTCAGTTTGAAATCTTGACTCCTACTGGATTGCTCGCGGATGACATTGATAAATAAAATTACTGTGAAAAATTACTTTAAAATTACAGAAGTGTCTGGTTTTACTTGGCTCTGACAGTCAAACTGAAAGAGAAGGAATTAAAATTTCCATAATATGGGAGGAGAAAGTCAGTGCCTTGTTCTGCAGCATGCAGTGAGAAGAGCTCCTACAGACTTTCCTATCAGAGAGTCTGTTACTGCATGAAAGATTTCCTTAGGACTGTTAGTTAGTAGCACAAGCAAAGTTGTTTTATATATACATATATATTTATATAAATATATATTATATATATAATATATATTATATATGTAACATATTATATATATTTTATTTATAAAAATATACACTTCTATTTTTATTTTATATGTTTATATTTTATATTTATATATTTTATATAATATATATTTTATATTTACATATATTTAAATTTATATGTTTTTATGTATTTATAATTATAAAGACATTTATAATTCATATCTATTTATAATATATTTTATATTATATCATTATGTATAATTATATCTTGTATTTTAAAATATATATTTATATATGCAATCTATTTTATTTATAAATATGTATTTTATGTGAAGAAGCCATTTATTATAACTCTAAGTATAAAGTCCAGCACTCTGGGTACAATAAAAGTAAAGATAAGGGCACACAATGAGCATTTCTAACAAGATCATGTAGAAGTATAAGAATCAATTAAAAGCCTTAGTAGGTGAAAATATTTTAAATCTTAAGAAAAGAAAATTTAGACAGCGCTGGAAAAAAAATTAAATGAGTCAAATGTGAGAAATGGGAGAACTCATTTAAGAGTATTTTCTTGCTTGTGCAACAGCAGGCCCACCAATAGAGTGCAAAATGAAGGTTGTGGGGGATTTACAGCTGTTTGTGTACAGTGGTTTAAGTTAAGTGCTTTGAATCAGACCTCAAAGGAGAGCATGTCTTCACTGACTCCACAGGACACTCAGGGAGCTTCACCCCTGAACCTTTTTGTCTGCTAAAGAGACTAGTGTGAATACATATCCCCTACCAACTTCAGTATACTCACAAATTCTACTTTCTTGGGCTGTTATTTCACTTCCACATTAAAGAATTCCCTAAATTTTTAGAAATTATTTCAATTTCCTAAAAGAACCGATGACAGAAAGACGCAATGGGTATTATTTATTTAATTACAGCACTTAACAAGTGATGATTCAGGTATAATTAGCAATTTGGCTGTCACTAGTTACTAAGATTTTGTTTACCAAGTTATGTCCAGATGATGACACATTATTCACATTTCTTTACATGACTGAACACCCAAACATGGGGGGATGGCCCTGGCATTTGGTTTGATATTTCAGACACTCTCTTAGTCCCTGGAAGGGGACTTTTCAACCTTTTCATGACCTTACTGGAAAATTCCAGTCTCGGTGTAAGTGTAAATGCACTAGAATGGTTACTCTGAAAAGTATGAAAGATGCTTGCCCTGGATTTACCAATTGAATAAAACCTTAGGAGCTAAAAAAAATTCCGTTTTCAACATCCCTGAAAAAAAAATCGATTCACTTCAACAAGGACTTGGGAAGAGTCTGTTTCATTTAAGAGAAGCTGCATTTTTAAGGAAAGTTGTTCATATAAAACTGTGTTGGGCAAATTATATATAGATAGATATATATGTATATTCAAATGACAGCAAAAAAAAAAGTGCATATTGAACAACTAATATAGACATATCCAAAGCCACATCTAGAGAATGAGTTTGGACAATATTAGAGAAGGGGGGGTGTTTTAATTTATTTTCCCCTGAGCAGAAAACAAAAATGATGGTCTAGAATCACATGAGAAAAACTTCCTAGAGAGCTGGCAGGACTTCAGGGGACTGGTCCATCTGAGAAAAGGATGTAAACTGCCTTTATTGTGGCATCTTGGTACCAGATGAAATAAGCTCAAGGGAAAACACCCAGGAAGAGCTGTTTCACAATTTTCTCTCTGATTATACAAAGCACAAGTTCCTTATAGGTCAAACAGCTGCCACAGGGGAGATTTCTGGGTGAGAAATTGCCATGTTTACTCAGCCTGACAGTGATCTCTCTGCTGTCTACCTCCAGCTCATTGTTAATCAACCAGCTCAAAAGAGGGAAACAAACCAGAGGATCACTTTCCCTCTTCAAGCCAGCTCACATTCAGTGCCCATGAGTGATACAGCCTCCTGTCAGTAGAAACATGACATAGTCTTCCACACCTTGGTAATCTGTCAGTTAGAGTTTAGTCTTTGGTGAGGTGAAGAAAAGGTCAGGTGACCTTTTTTATTTCTAGATAAGAAGCAGGGAAGAAATCAGAGTTATTGTGACTGGGCTGCTTAGAAACTATTAATTAACTCCATCAAGCTTTTGGTATGAAGTTTCACAGCTGTACTGACTAAACAGAGTTTTGGAGGGTCTGCAGTGCTCCAGAGTGTTCAAGTCATACGTGCCCTCCAAATATTTTACACTACCAGTTCATCTGCACGGGTATGAGCAATGCTGACAGCACAGGCAAGGGATGGGTATCAGCTGTAACCAGTACTACAAAGATTGAGCTGATTAGGACATGCTTGGAGCTGTTGACAGCAAACAGGCTTTGCCTGACTTCAGTAAACAGTGGTAATGCTGGTCTGGTCAACCGGAGCTTCCAGAGGACTCAGTCAACCAACTAAATCAGAGGAAAAGATTTCTTTTTAGCCTTCTTTTGCCAGTAAGGGCAACACAGCTTATTCTCACCCACCAAAATCACCCTTCAAAACAGTCTGCTCGTGCTGGTATTAAGCACAGACTGCATGCTCTGGATTTCATTGACACAGGGAGAGTAACCGAGATTTCCATTCATCATAAGTGTGCCAGAAAACCTTATGTGTGTACAAAAGCCACCACAATTGAAAGGAAGACTGATATTTGAGTCAGCTTTCCTGTTTTGAAAATGGGATATAGAGTAAATTGGAATGCCCACATGGGGGAGTTATTGCAGAACAGTTAGGGCAGCTTCTCTGCTAGAGCAAGCACTCCCAGTGTCTGTAAAGAACAGTCAAACTGACAATGGTATGAAACAGAATATTATTCTCTGTCAGCAAAGCACTGGGCACCTCTCATTTGTGTCTTCTTCATATGGCATGTTTGTCTAGATCACTCTTATTTCCACATAGGTAAATAGTAGTGACAAATACACAGTGTAGAAAAAAAATTGGAATGTCCAAAACCTGTCTGAATCTGCCTGTGAAAATTAATCCACACGTACTGAAAAAGTCATCATACTTAAAAAATTATGTGCAGCCAGCCTTGGATACCAGCTTCTGACTGAGCAATAATTTTGAAAAGAGCTTATTGCCATCTATCATTGTTAAAATTTCAGACAACATAAACTGGAAGTGACATGTAGCTGAAAGGAACTTCACAGTTTGCTACGAACACAATAGAGCTGGCTGTGGCTGTTCAAACAGCTCTCCTCACGTCCAAGAGTCACAGGCACGCATGCACTCATCTGCTGGGGCACTTTGAATGCCCCAGGCAGAGCAGCGATGCAACAGACAGCGTGTGTCCTCAGATCAGAATCAAAAACTTGTCATCCTCAGTGGCTGATCTCAAACAGCAGTGAAGGCACACAGCGAGGGAATGCGCAGCAGAAACAGATTTTTAGGTTTTAAAACAACGCTGGGGCAAGAAAGAGAAGCCTTATCATAACTATGGGGAACTGTAAGACAGTGGGTCACAGAATTCTTCTTCCACGACTGGGAGACACCAGAGAGATGTAGACGAACCCCTGGAGAACTGCGTGTTTTGGCATGAGCCATTTAATAAAAGAAGGATTTGAGGCACCCAGATCTTAACATTTCTGGTATTATAGGTCAAATGCACTTCAGCATTTATGTGATATTCCACAGATGAATGAGATTTTTTGGCCCTGCCAAGAGATAAGTCTACAGTTCAGTGTGACCTAAAGGAAGCAGATGAAGACCATTATGAGACCAGAAAGGCATGCCAATGGATGGAGGGTGTCTTTGATAACAGAAACGAAATTTCATTTTGAGTGTTTAATATTGACATTTAATATTAACACTTACTAAAAAAGCAAATGAGCACTGGCAGTGCAAAGTGGCATAATCCCCCCTGACAGACAAACCACCAGCTTTCCTGATACTGCCAGTAGTAACTATGTGCTGGTAACACCTCTGGCTTTCCTAAACAGATGAAACAATTCTTTATAAATTAAGTAAATATGTATTGCTACTAGATAGCAGGATTTGTGATTTCATTCATTTGCTCAAATATTTGAGGTCATGGGCTCAGAAAAACTCATGAAGCAATGTACTGCACTGATCTAATAAAGAGTCAACTGACTGCTTACAATTTTGTGCCTTAGTCCTTTCTTGAATAAAAGTCAGGAATACATCCTTTCAGAGAAGAAAACTGTTATATGCCTTGACATAATTAATCAGTGTATAAAAAAGAGATTATTGAGGTCATGTGATTTTTAGATGAAGAAGGTAATCCTTGTTTTGAAGTGTTGATCACAGAAACTTCCAAATCACATTTTAAAACAAGCTCAAAGGAAACTTACACCAGTACAAGGCCTGAGTGCAGAAAACATTTCACTGACACATCAAATATTTAGTGGTGTAACATTATGCAACCGGACCCTTCCCAAAGGAATGAATCCAGGTACGTGCTTCTGATCCCACTGTTATGAACAGATTTGTTATTCACTCCTGACAGACCACAGCATGTCTCAGAGTACTCACTGTCTCAGCAGAATGCTGTATCACCAGGATCACTGAAAATCCCCAGATTATACGACTTTGATATGTGCCTGTTCTGTGGCAAAATTTCTAAAAATTCTTCCTTCTAACGTGGGATCCAGATGATGGATGATGGTTAGACAGATAGCCTAAATCCTATGCTTTAACCTCCAGGCTAAAGCCTCCAGAAAGATGAGTCCAGCCCAGTTATGTCACAGAAGTCATCCAAACGAAGATAATGTAGGAAGTCAAGGGTGTGTAATAGCACATCTGGGCAAATGCTTAATGATGCCCTGATCCAAAGTTAGTTAAACTCCATGAACAGACTCATGTGGCTTTTGCAGAACTTCAGTAGAACTACTACTTTTTTCATATTTTCCTTCTTAGCATAGGTATGATAGAGCTTTCCTATTTTAACTATCAGTTAAAAATAGCAAAACTCGTGATACTTATGCTCTCTACTTTTAGCCCAACTTCAAAGAGTCTGCCTCTGTTCTCTGTGAAAGTTTCTATTTTTATAGCTGAGGAATAGATGTAAGATTTAATTAATTTCGGAAAGAAAGAAGGAACAGTGTATGTTTGCTAATGAAGTGTTAGAATATCACTCCTACTCATATTCCAACCTAACTCATGTTCATTTAAGCAAAAAATAGCAAAGGAAGTAATACAGTGAAACCAACCTTGTATTTCTAAGAATGATGCTTTGCTTTGTGATGGATCATGCTTTTCAGCTAGAAGATATGTAAAAGCAGGAATGTTTTTTCTTTAAAAAAGATTGAATGCAAATTCTTTAATGTGGAGCAGGTAAAGATTTTCAAAATAAAGATCTATCCTGTAGCTTGTGATCACAGGGCAGTGATTGAACCAGTAGGAATAGTGAGGTTTAAAGAACAAGTCTGAATGTCTCTAGCATGTCTGGAGGACTTCCAAAGGTTTGTCTCCACCAAGAGGATTTCCAAAGATGTCACCTTGGATCTTCCACTGGACACCTTCTGCTAGAGGCTGCTCTGGGGCCTATACTGACCATGGTTTCAGTCTGGCTATGTATCACTGGCAGTGAGCATCAGCCAATGCATTAGAGATTTTCCATGGGAAAAATAGTGATAAAAACCACTCCTGTAGTTATTAATATTAGGATTGCCTGTTGGAAACATGCTGTTGTGGTGTTTCCCCTGGAAATGTATGGGAGAGACTTCTCTCTAGCAGAAGTTGAACTCCCTGCTTGTATACCAGGACGTCTTCTCCCTTCAGTCAGGTGCTTCAGGGTTAGGATTTGAAGCTTGTACTACTCACTCATAGGCTTCTTTTACAGTCAGAAGAAAAAAGTGAGCATCTCCAAGAGTGGCTCACCTCTTTCCAAAGCAGAAGGCTGAGACAAGTTTTCTTTAGTAAGAAATTGTTTCCTTAGTAAGAAATTCTTTACTTTACCATGAGGATGGTGAGGCACTGACACAGATTGCCCAGACAAGTTGTGGATGCCCCATCCCTGAGAGTGTTCAAGGCCAGGTTGAGTGGAGCTCTGAGCAACCTGGGATGGTAGAAGATGTCCCTGCCCATGGCAAGGGTGTTCAAACTAGCTGATCGTTATAGTCCCTTCCAACCCATACCATTCCATGATCCTTTTCTATGATTCTATGAAGTTGTGTACATCACTTCTTGTTTTTCTCATTTGACTACAAAAGAAGCCGGGAAGAGCAGTGCCAAAGTTTAAACTTTTTGAAACTTTAATTTCTTTAGTTGGATAAAATGAATCCCGTATAAGGCAGAGGAGGCAAAAGCCCATTAGTGCATTTGGGAAATGTGGGGTAGTGGAATGTATAGGGGTAATGTGGCTGAAGGGATTTCTGCAGATTTAATTTGAGTCTCTAACGTGATTAAATAGACTCCTCTGGTCTTCAGTGTGAGTGTAAACAGACAAAAATGAGGAAGAGCTTCACCTTTAAACAACCTTCCTTGTATCAGCATTTGGCTTAATGACTGGTGTCCTTCATGAGCTATCATGGTTGCTTTTCCTTTCTTATCAGAAAGTGCCTTTGAGCCCAGTTTGCTTACATATGCACAGATTAGCCCATTGGAATTGCTGATGACTCTGTTCCTCATTTTTTGTGGGTACAAAGTAGTGAGCAGCTACAAGCAGTTTTCTTTCCCAGCATGCCTGTTTAGGCTGAGAGACTTTTTCTCCTCCTCCTCCTCCTCTCAGAGCCCTTTCTTTGTTTAGGCAGTTTCTTTGTGTGGTTAATCTTCAACATGCTTCATCTGCTTCCCATTCTCCTGCCTGCAGCCTAAAGCAATTACCTCAACTCAGCCGGGAGAAAGAAAGCAGAGGTCCTTTAACCAATGGAATAGCTTAGTAATGATCACATTTCTTCTGAAATAAATGATTGTTTGTATAATATTAACCCTCAGGCCATAAATTAAGGCTGGATAGTGCAAAGGAGGATGACAGGGGGGAAAAAAAAAGACAACAAATGCCTTGTATTCTATTTGGTAAACAACAGAATATCCAAATATTTATACATCTCTTATGTTGTTTTTAATCTTACTGAAAAGACCCTTAAAATGGACAGTAAGGCTCCTTTTGGTGAAATGACCACATAGAAATAATTAGCAAAAAAATGAACACAGCTCCTTCATGGCCACTGGGAAAAAAATACATCAATAGCACTTAAATGCTGATTTATAATCTTTTTCCTAGGCAAGGAAATTTCAGTGCAAGAGAGTCTGGAATAAACAAACAAACAGCAAGGGTTAGTTTTCTTTACCCTGAAGTATTTGGGAAGACTGGCCAATGATGTCAAAAGCCATATACCTTCAATATAGTGCCAGTTTGTCAGTAACTAGATCAGTGTGTCTTTTAAGGGAGAGGAAAGCTTGAAAATGAGCTCTAAGATTGTACTGTAAATTACTTGTGTAAATAAACAGCAATTAAGCAGTCTTAATTCTTTCTGATATTCTCTGCAATTAACGCTTTAATATTAGTGCTTTTTACCTTCTAAAAGGTTTTTCATTGCTTGACTCATTCACATTGAAAAAACAAATGAATGCAGGGAAAGAGCTTATGTTACAATCTTCTCATAGTGTTTAATTAGCTTTAAATGATCCTGGCTGGAAGCTAGAAGAGAAAGGGGTTCAGCTGCAAAGTTTTGAAATACAACTCTTTAAGCAAACCTAAACTTCAGAATCATGACTTAGATTGATTTTCAGCATTCCAAGTCCTGTCATGTGGAACCAATTTAATGGCCTAAGTCTCAGAAGGAGGCCAAAGGCAGAGCATCAGTGGGGGTGACTGCTGTCTCTGGTAGTTAGATGCAATAAGGGAAAAATCTCATTGTTAAAGTTGCATGTTCTGTGTGATTTTCATTTACTGGAAGGAGCCCAATGTGATAAAAACCATGAAATCATCTGCTTATAGTTAAATGCATGGGCGCATGTTTCTAAAAGACTTGTTTTATTACATTACATTTTCATCTCCACAACCTCCTCTTTGGAATGATACCCAGCCCCCACTGCCTTTCATATTTAATCCTAAAGACCCTTCCTGAGGATTTTAAAAAGCTGAAGTGCAGGAGGAATCACAGATGGAGGAATCCAGACTGTTGCACCTGTGAGGGAAATGCATGAAGGATGAGGGAAGAGAGTGTTCACTGTTAAATAATTTGCATGACTTGTTAGGGTAGGGTAGCTGTAGCTTGATTTTGTCCTTTGAGGTACACACAGTATTTGATTTTCATTCAGCTGAGGAGAGACTGCTTTCAAAAAGGTGCCTGTGTAATTCAGAAGTGCCTGGTGACCTCTACAAGCAGTTCCAGATTAGATGATCTTTTGACTAGACTATCATTATGAAATCACCTTTTTTCATCTTTGCTGAGTTAGACGTTTCGGCTCTAGAAAACTGAACAGGGCATTTATTCATCCTTTTAAAATACAGCTTCAAATGGGGCAGATTGTTAGAGATCAGCTCGATGGTTAGAAGATGCCATTTGGTGGACTCCTGACTTTGCTTCTTTTCCAGGCAATTCAAACTCCGACTGTCCATGAAAATGCCCAAATCATCACACAAACTCCTTAATGTTGTATCACTGCAAAGGCTTCAAGTGATAAATTCGTTGACAGGATGCAACTGGGAATACATCCAAGTGCCCTGAGGGTCCCTACAAAGGTAATCTAGGAAAGAGTGTTATCCATACCCTGGGATTTCCCAAGGAAACAGAGCTGTCTTAAAGTAGAGGAGGGCAAAGGTGTAATGTGTGCAAAACCTGCGCTTAGGCAGTGTGCTAACCTCACTAAGGAATGAGTAATTTTTAAGTTTGCTCTGTCCCAGCAAAGTAGATGTCGTTGTGGTCAGAGAGGAACAGAGAGCTGTGGTAAACTGTGTGGCTGAGTGGAACTCCCAGCTTTCAGGAGCAGGCTTGTCTTTGACAGAGCCTTTAGAAAGCAACAGTGCTGCAAAATCAAGGTTAAAGCTTGGGTTTGAAGCTAGACATCCTTAGTCTAGAAGTAAAGCTCAGCATTTTTAATAGAAGATAACTAAAAAAAGAAGTTTTTTCATCTTTACAGTTATGGTTAGTAAGTGTAATGCGTTTCTAAAAAATATGAAGTCTTTGTTCTGGTCGAGAGATCTTTTCTTGTCTTTGAGTCCATACCTTTAGAACCATAGGGGGCAAAAATACGACATTGTGACTGCTACTTGCTGAGATTCTGCTTGGTGCTAATGGAATACAGAGGTTTTGAAAAAATAGCAAGTAAATTTTTCTCTAAAAGCCACCCTTTTCTTCTTACTTGATTAACTTGAGCATCTGGAACAGCATACTAACAATAGTACTGTGTTGTTTATCATAGTTTTTTGCTCCACAGGAGCAAGTAATTTCTGGTGTTAAAGTCTCAGGCAAACTCAGTAGGAAATAGGATAATGGCATTCATGTCATTAAAGATCCTTGTGGAGAGGAATGAAAATGAAAATAATAAAATCCAATTTCCAGGGTTTTTCAAAAAGCGAGGAAATTTTCACTTTTGGTTAAGAATCCATTCATCAAAATATAGTTGGTTTGCTGGTCATACAAACTCGTATGCTTTTATGTGCTGGTGGAGGATGACAGGCTCCTGTTTTAAAGATGTCACTAGCAGTTAATTTTTCTAGAGTTCAAATGGGTGTTTACACAATTTTTAATCATTGCTGAAAATTAAATAGGTTACAACAAACCTGCTTTGGCATCACGATTGCAAGTTTGTTTCTCTGTACTTGCTGGTTGCTCTTCCAATGAGCAAAGTGGGGATAACTGGCAACATCTGGCACATTTTTAACAAACCTGCAAAGATAAAATCTTTATGTTTTTTACCACCAGGTGGAACTGCATGACTTAGTAGATTAAGCAAGGTGCTTACAGTAATCAAACCACTTATCCCCTAAGCATGTGGCTAATGCTGGTCTTGGAAGGATATGGATAGGGAGTCCTTTGAGGGCACAGAAAGTAACCACATGTTGGAAAACAGCAGAGATGGGATTGCTGCTCTATTTGTCTTAACATTGGGCAAC